>QLTV01003479.1:805674-863073 GCA_003457575.1 Thermophis baileyi
TAAGAGAGAGAAAGAGAGAGGAAAGGAGGGGGAGGAAGGGAGAGAGAGATAGAGAGAGATGGGGAGAGGGAAAGAGAGAAAGAAAGATGAGAGGGAGGGAGAGAGATAGGAGAGGGAGAAAGAGAGAGGGAGAGAGAAAGAGAGAGAGATACCTTTTTCTCATAGAAAAGAAAACATAGAGCCACAAAACCTGGGTAGGCGTAGCTGGGGGGGGGTCATGTGACTCGGGAGTGACATCGAGTTGGCCACGCCCACCCAGGTTTTGTGGCTCCGGGTGTTTTGTTTTCTCTGGGAAACGGGTCCAAATGGCTCTTTGAGTTTTTAAGGTTGCCGACCCCTGGTCTAAAGGATGCGCATGGCTCTGTCAAAGTTCTGCATCTTAAGGAACAAGTCTGATGTTGGATTTTGTCAAACTTCCTATTAAAATCATAGTATTTGCTGTTGTAACAGCTTGGAAATTCTTGCAGCCTTGTACTCATTTGTTCTTTGTCTTGGCTTTTCCTGCAATAGTAATAATTACAGGCAGATGACAACACAATCCTCAATAGAATTATCATATTTTCCAATTACTTGACATCCCCATCGACTTCGATCTTATTTCTGCCCTTCAGCTGAATAACCACCTGACATTTCTCATTTTTCTGTTTCAGAAATCAAACTATATAGAACTTCTGAAAGTACATATCTACAGGTAGTCCTTGATGTACGACCACAATTGGGACCAGAATTTCCATTGATAGGCAAGGCAGTTGTTAAGTGAGCCACGCCTGATTTTGCAATCTTTTTTGCCAATGGTTTTTAAGCGAATTGCTGCAGCTGTTAATGAATTGTGTGGCCATTAAGCAAATCTGACTTCCCCCATTGATTTTGCTTGCCAGAAGCCAGTTGGGAAGGTTGCAAATGTTGATCACAACCATTGTAAATACATGCCAATTGCTAAGCACCCAAAATTTGATCACGTGGGGATGCTATGACAGTTTTAAGTGTAAGGACTGGTTGTTAGACACTTTTTTCACTGCCATTGTAATTTCAAACAGTTGCTAAACAAATCAAGGACTACCAGTATTGCAGACTTTTAGTTTGTTTAATTACATTCCCATGTGTCCAATATCTAATTGTTAAAAAGTGTAATTATTGAGCTACAAAGGCATTTAAATCAGAACATTATTTCATAGAAATTTTTGAAATACATTTTTCTTAAAATGTGTTTTTTCCTTGAAATACCTCTATATCTTTATATTTTGAAAAATAATAGACTACTGACACTACTGAGTTCTAAAACTGAAGCTGGTGAACATTTTGTCAACATCTATATCTTCTCAGGCATGGGAAATAAGACAGCCATATATTCTTTTCCAGTTTCTCCTGCTCAGATCTGCTGTTCATCCTCTGTCTTGTGCAACAGTTCAGAACTGTTGATATTAACAGGAGCTACAGAGGTAGGGACATAATGGAAAACCCATCTGAGGCAATGGTGGGCTGCTATGGGTTTGCCTGGGTTCGGGAGAACCCGTAGTTAACATTATGTCCGGTTTGGAGAACCTCCAAATCCCACCCATGGCTGGGGAGAACCCGTAGCTAACGTTATCGCCGGTTCGGAGAACCTCCAAATCCCACCCCTGGCTGGCCCCTCCCACCCTGCCCCTCCCAGGAGTCTCCACGTGGCCCATTTTGGATGCAAGGTATGTGCAGGGCCCGTGTGGAGGCTCGGGGAGGGGGAAAAATGGGCCTCCCGGAAGTTCCGGAAGGCCGGAAACGGGTCCATTTCCAGCCTCCGGAGGGTCTCCGGAGCCTGGGGGAGGCAGTTTTCGCCCTCCCAGAGGCTCGAGGAAAGCCTCCGGAGCCTGGGGAAGGCAAAAACGCCCCCTGCCATGGTGCAGGAGGCCTAGGCCACGCCCACCATGGCTACACCCACACAGCAACCGGGCAGAGAACCCGTTGCTGAAATTTTTGAAGCCCACCCCTGATCTGAGGTGAGAATGGGCAAGAGAAGCCCTGGATGTCTTGGCTCCTGTTGCATTAAAAATCTCAAAATACTCCAATTTTGGATTAGGGAAGTTTTCTTTAGATAAACTAAATGGAATGCCTTTTACAAAATTAGCATTTGATATCTTAAAAATGTGTAGAGTGGTAGTAATGAAAACACAATTAAGAAAAGTACAGTATATTTCCATAATAGAGTCTTAATTTGAGCAAGGTTCCTGTATTAGCAGATTAATTTAATTTTTGCAAATGTAGTTGCTGTATTCCTTCATTGATAATTTCCAGCCTAAGGGGACTCCTATACAGGAATTCTGTGGCTCTTGTAGTTCTATGTTTTGCAAAAATTCAGTTGATTCTCAGGGCAGCTAACAAAGCGAAAGGATAGAGTATAAAAATTTAAAGCTTAATTAAAATTGATACTAAAATCAATTAATTATAATGGAAAGCCTGGCAAAAGAGAGGTGTTTTTACAAATTTTTCTAAACAGAGAGAAAAGGAGCTACATTAGAAATGGTGAAATTAGAAATAGCAGAATTGTAGGCTTGTTTGTAAAACTGTGTTTGTCTGTGTGTGTGTGGGAAACCTGCAAAAAAGCAGAGCAAACTACTTCTGGGCTGCTGCCAAGAAAAATCCGGGGACATGACCATATAGTTAGCAGGAGTTGAATTCAACTCGAGGGAACCTTTACTTTTTATTACCTGCTTACCTATCTTGGTGAACAGTCTCCTGCATAGAAGCATTTTATTTTGTAGGCTAACCCCTCTCCTGTTCTAAATATGCCAATTTTCTCTACACAGTAAGATTTTTGTCCAGGTTTTCAACTGTATCACTGTGTGAGGTCAGAGGATGATGGGATGAGGGAGAACTCCATACAATAAATGGGTTTATAAGTCACATTTTCTATGTCTGCCTTTGCAGCTTCATGGATATTGTTACCAAAACAGCAATGACATCTCAGACACTTTGACTGCCATCACAGAACTAGGTTCACCATTGGAGATGATACAGCTTTTGCAGACTTCATGGGAGGACAGGTTTCACGTAAGTACAATTACAAAGATCTAATGGCTCAGTTTTAATATGCACAAAATGAGTATAGGTAGTCCTTGCTTAGCGACTACGCAGCCAGCTACCTTTCAGAGTTATGATGGTATTTAATGAAGAGACTTATGATCGATCCTTGTAAAGGTAGACCTCAACTTACAACCACAACTGAGCCCAAAATTTCTGTTGCTAAGTGAGACAGTTATTAAGTGAGTTTTGTCCCATTTTATGACCTTACTTGCCACAGATGTTAAGTGAATCACTGCAGTTGATAAGTTAGTAACATGGTTGTTAAGTGAATCTTATTTCCCCATTGAGTATTTGCAGTGGGAAAAAGAGGAAAATGATGACATGTGTGATGATGTCATACAAATAATGTACAAGTTACGTATCTGCATAACTATGGCATTTGCATGATGATATCATCATTTATTACTGACCAAGACTTCAAAAGCTGCTTCAGGTGTCACATGCTGGCATTGGGCCTCATTGAATATACAGGTAGTCCTCAACTTACAACAGTTTGAAGTTAAAATGGCACTTTAAAAAGTGACTTACGACCATTTTCACGCTTACGACCATTGCAGCATCCCCATAGCCACATGATCAAAATTCAGATGCTTGGCAACTGGCTCATATTTATGATGGTTTCAGTGTCCCAGGGTCATGTGATCACCTTTTGTGACCTTCCAACAATCAAAGAGAAGCAACTTAGAACTAAGGAGAAATTTCCTGACAGTTAGAACAATTAATAAGTGGAACAGCTTGCCTCCAGAAGTTGTGAATGCTCCAACACTGGAAGTTTTTAAGAAGATGTTGGATAACCATTTGTCTGAAATGGTGGAGGGTTTCCTGCCTAAGCAGGGGGTGGACTAGAAGACCTCCAAGGTCCCTTCCAACTCTGTTATTCTATTCTATTCTAAAGTCAGTGGGGAAGCTAGATTCATTTAAGAACCATGCTACTAACTTAACAACTGCAGTGATTCACTTAACAAATGTGGCAAGTATGGTTGTAAAATGGGGTAAACCTCACTTAACAACTCTCTCATTTAGCAAAAGAAATGTTGAGCTCAGTTGTAGTTATAAGTCAAGGACTATCTGTAAAATGAGTACATTTTAAGGTGTGGCTTTTCTAGAACTTTATATTGTAGCAGAACAGTTTGCAACTGACAAATATTTTTAATGAAGCAATGTAGAAACCAATTCATTCCATGGCATTTCTATGCCATATTGTTTCCCAAATAGACTCTCATGTGGTGGAATTGTGTGGCTGCACCATGTGCCAGAGCCATCCAGAGGCAATCTGGAGGTGGACTTTGAAATGTATCTTGCGAGATCATGCTGGCACATTGGGTGAAATCGGTTTATGAGAAATTTGTGCATGTGTGATGTTAGCTTCATTTTCCACCCGAGACATCAGAGAGCCAGATTTGTATGCCAAGGACCAAGAAAAAATAACAAGCAAGCTTTCCATGTGCACACTTGGCCCTCATAGTTGCTGAATCTGTTTCTAATAATGAAGAAAGCTGAAGGCTTATTGTCATTTTCCATGGTCTCTAACAATAAACAGATATTATTAGGATTGTTCTATTACAAAAGCCATGTGTGACAACTTGGCTTTTCTGATTTCAGATATGCTTCAGCTTAGTTCAGCTTCTGCATTACCTGGCCCATTCTCCTCTTGGCTCTGTAACTCTACTGGATTTCCGACCTCGACAATTTGTGATTGTGGATGGAGAGCTCAAAGTGACAGATCTGGATGATGCAAGCAATGAGGAAACCTTCTGCACTAGCAACAGAGATTGTTTCATGGAATTTCCAGCAAGAAATTTCACTCTTCCTTGTTCTGTTGACGGCAAATGCCAAAGCATGAATGAGAAGAGGAATCTTTACAATGCATACAGGTACTGATCCAAATAGAAACCAATAATTTAACAAATCAAATTATTGTTTACATATTGAAACCAGAAAATAGACATTAAGGAGGAGCAGCCTTATGTTACAAGTTATTATAGTGTCCTGGAAGTCATACTGTCATGGAAGATGAGCAGTCATACTCCAGAGACTAAAATAGGCTGGGCAGCCATCTGTGAAGGATTTGTGTTACTAGATCCCACAAAGTTGATCCTGCATTGTGGAGAGGGTGAACTAGATGAGTACATCTCTTGATTATGGGGCAGGACTAGCATTTTAAGACTAATAACAGACAAGGAGCTGGTTGATCTGGGAACCCAGCTTGGTAATGGTGATGCACATGTCTATAAGCTGAAAGAACAGTGAAATACATACAGTATATCTTTTGATTTATGACCAAAGTTTCAATGGACCCCAAAAAAGATACTTACAATCCAGATTCAAAATTCTGACAGCTGGGTGCTGTCAGGTGAACACATTTTTGGCACTTGGCAACTGGCCACTTTTATGGTTGTTTGCAGCATCCCATGATTTACAATTTTTTTGAATGGAAATCAGTGTTTATTTCCAATTTCCAGCAAAAAGCATTCATTGTAGACAATGGGTTTGCTTAATGACTGCAACAAAAATGTTGTACAATTGGGTTGGTCACGTGATAACCTACATAATGATTGGCATGACTTATGAGCATAATTATGGGCTGGACTACATAATGATTGGCATGACTTATGAGCATAATTATGGGCTGGACTTACCATTGTAAGTCATAAGTTGACTTACCTATATCATTTTCTATTTCTTTTCATACCTGAGGTATGTGTTATCCAAGTGTTTAAAAGCTTTTGAAAAGAGACATTTGACCTGTCTCTGGAAATGTTTTTTTCCCCTTTTAATTAAAATAGTCTAATAAAAAGAATTCTTAAAACGCTAAGCAAAATCATAGGGATGTAGGAAAAAAAGATATAGAGAAGGAGAACAATTAGAGAGAACAATTTGTACAAGAGCTTGCTACCTTTCTAAACAAAATGTTAACAATTAAACATGCAATTATTACTATGATTTTTTCCTTGATCCAACCCATTTGCTGTTGCTCTAGAAGGCTGGGTCCATATCTACTAGGCTTAAGTTACAATATGATAAATTTCAGTTGAATATTGATATTTAACTTTGATAAAGCAGTTACTTAGAAGGCTGATGAGGCCTTTTTCACTGGAGATCTTACTGAAGAGACTGGCAAGCAGTTAGGGATACTGCTCCATTAGACTTCTTTCCATGAGAAACGGACATTGGCTCAAGCCAACAATGCTTCATCCCAATTAGGTGTTGTTGGCTCTATCTTCCTATTCTATTAATTCAGTTCAAATTGGTATTAATAAATTTGATGGGTAATATTTAATAATAGTTATTAAAACTTTTAAACAAGAAGGTAAAAGCTAACAAACTAGCAGGAGATAAGGAAGATTTTTTTTTAAAAAAAAGGCCAATGTGCAAAAAAAGTTGAAGAAAAATAGAAAAGTTAATAAATTAATAGTAAAGAAAGAAGCCTGGGATTTGCAAGTTCCTGCCAGCTTCCCCACCGACTTTGGTTGTGGGAACCCGGGAGGAAGGCACCTTGCCGAATCATCAGATTTTCTTAATGAAGACAATTGGGCCATCACTTGAGTGATAAGGTCACACTTTACAACTGCATTCCTTACTAAGGGAAATTTCAGTCCTAATTGCCATCGAAAGTCACCAACTATCTGTACAGAACATGGTTTTATTTTTTTTTGCAAAACCCAGAGGTGTGATTATTGATTGATTGTGTGCCACAATCAAGTTGCTGTCCACCCCTAGTGATCTTATGGATAGATTTTCTTCATGATGAATGTGCACATTACTGGAATTTTATTATTCATTTGGTATTCCTCAACAGCAATTACCAAACTATTATGAACCTAACAGGTTTCATTGTTTTGTAGGTTTTTCTTTACATATCTCCTGCCTCACAGTGCCCCTTCATCCTTGAAGCCATTGCTCGATGCGATAGTCAATGCTACCGGTAAGAACATACAAGGTATATTTCTCTATCAGACCCCCAAAAAATCTGCATGATTCTGCACTCATCAGATGCCTCTGGATTGCACTGTATGAAGAAATACTTCTTTTCTTGAATCCTAAACTACATACAGGTAGTCCTCAACTTACAACCACAATTGGGCCCAAAATTTCTGTTGTTAAGTGAAACATTTGTTAAGTCATTTTACGACCTTTCTTGCTACAGTTGTTCAATGAATCACTTCCCCATTGACTTTGCTTGTTAGAAGGTTGCAAAAAGTGATCACATGACCTTGGGACACAGCAGCGGTCTTAAGTATGAACCAGTTGCCAAACATCTGAATTTTGATCACATGATCATGGGGATGCTGCAAAGATCATAAGTGTGAAAAATGTTCATAAGTCACTTTTTTCAGTGCCGTTGACTTCAGATAAGTCGAGGACTACCTGTTCAGTACTGAATTTCTTTGGAAGACTTCCAATTTCTTGATTAGGATGAAGATTTCCATTCTTCCCACTCAGCTACTTTAGCCGTTCTGAATGGCATTTTTCAACCTCCTAATGATTCTATTCCCTGTTTGTTCTTTCGCATTTTATACCACGCCATATAAAAATGATACCTTTTGTTTCATTTGTTTCTGGTTGAATTTCAAGGTGGAAATGTAAACATGAGAAATTAAACCTCCACTGATGTCCCCACGCCTACTTTCTCCCTCCCAATCAGTTAAAATGATAGGTTTGTGCCTTTCTTTCTACATTTCCTGTAGTTTCTGTATGGGCAGAGTTTATTTTCTTCTCTAAGTCATTTCCCCCCCATTTCCTTCTTATAGGAGAACTTCGGTGGGGAATAGATGAAACAACCATCCATCTCGAAAGAGTTTTGTATATGTACAAGAGTGGCATGTATCTTAAGAACTCAACATGGCCACACAAATCAGGTAAAGTTCCAGCTTTTGAAATGGAGGAAATTTCTAGAATTTTATTTCTCAAACAATAATATATTATGGAAGGATCTGAAAACCATATTTAAACTGGTTTCCACAGAAAGTGGAAAGGGGGAATGGAAAGCCTCTTTAAAGTAGAACTTCATTTGTGGCACCATAGTCAATAGAAATGCAACTCCATGAAAGCTCTTGTCAATCTGAGTCATCCCATAAATAAATGTTAATAAGATAAACCTTGGCTATGTTACAGAAGGACTGGATTCTTAAGCTTTCATTGTGCTTTAGCTGTAAAACGTTTTATAGTGCCATAAATTATATTCCACTGTAGTGATAAAGAAACAAAGCATATCAGGGGTGGGTTCCAACTTACCTCGCTGCCGCGTGCGCGCGCATACGCAGTAACAAAAAAGCCGGGGAAAAAAGCCGAAAACAAGATGGCGACCGCATGCACAGTGCTGGAACTCGGCTTCTGCGCATGCTCAGAAGAAAAAATAAATAAATAAAAAATTCACAAAAAAAAAAAGATGGTGGTGCCCACGGACCGGCACCAACCGAACTGGATCGGTGATGTCATCATGACATCACCAGCGGGTCGCTACTGGTTTGGGCGAACCGGTCCGAACCGGGAGGAACCCACCCCTGAAGCATATGTGTGTTTGTGGTACAGAAGGGGAGGTTTGATAGTTATGTATGTTCGTTTCTAATCGTAAGTCACTGCATTATTAAAGTTGGTTTTCTGGAGACTCTGTGCTTTGAAATGATACTGCATTCAAAATACCTCAGTGGGTTAGTGGTACTGACTGCAAGGAACTAGGATAAATTATCAGCTGTAAATAGAACTTGTAAATAAAGAATTATGCACGCTCACTTCCTTGAGTTACTTATAAACTAATAAAGCCAAGATAAAAATCAAATCAAATCAATCAACCAAGCTTATATTTTCAATCTAATTATACTTTGCAAAATTATTAAAAAATAGTTTCCCACAAAACCCATGCAAATCAATGTTTCATCTAGATCAGTGTTCCTAAAATTCGCGTTTTGTGGAAAACTACTGATCTCCAAATAACACAAGATGCTCTTGACATGTTCTCAAGATCCAAGAAAAGATTTTTGGGGCCTTTGAACCCATTTTTTTCCATTGATAAGTTCTGCATAAACCAATTATTTTTTTAGTGCTCCAAGTTCTGAAGTAGTTTAAAAAACACCAAACCAGGTCACCTTACTAGCTATATTTTTGGCTGAAAATGCTTGTTTAGAAGTAGGACAGATTTGTTATTTTTTCATTCTTATGTTCATTCTGTCCTACATCAATTAGAGTGTGCATGAAAAACCATATGATTTTTTCCAAATATAAGCAATTTTTTATATTCCCTTTTCATTATGTACTATAGGCACGTTTATAAGATTTTCCCCTACTATAATCTGTTTTCCTGTTATTTTATTCAATATTCACATTTCAGTATTCACCTTTTCTCCAATATATATATTGGAATAGATTTATATATCACTGGAATAGAATTAGAGTAGGCATAGGTTTGTCAAGACTAATTTGCCCCTTTAATTTCAGATGGTCTACCCTAAGCATAATTATATCTGCATCTAACCTTGGCTTCAGAAGTCCTAGGCATATTTTACCTTACTAAGATTTTGAATACTAAAAAATAGTTAATTTCCCTTAATCCTCAACCAATTGATTTTTCAAGATTTGAACATGAAAGGACAAGTAAAATAATGTAAAATAGCATATGGTATAAATTAAGCAAAATAAATAATTGTAAAATTGGCCACTGGTTCTATTGTAAATATATTAGTGGTTAAGTTCATGTATATAAAGTGGAGACTTTTTAAAAAAGTGGCCAGTTGTTATTCTGTTACATATAAAGGAAATTAATACCGATACTATGTTATTCTACAAATAAGTTTAAATAGTTTTCATCTCTCTCTCTTTTTTGGGAATCTGACAGAAGCATTTAATTTTGTCAATCCAACAAATGAAAGAGAAGAAAATATATTAGAAGTTTGATACACTGTAGGCAACAACCTGAAAAAAAAAAAGACTGGGCAGATTTCCAACTTGTAGTTATTTTAAAAACAAGAGTCTGTTGCCGTGGTTGAAATAAATGGTCATTAGGACTGATTAAAGTCAGATTGAGAGTGATTCAAGCAAGTTAAAAGAGGGAAACCACTGCCCGTTTTATCTAATTTATATTACATTGTAGTCCAAGAATTTGACTGGTTAGAGTAAAATGGGCTTGCTTACTATTCAGATAGTAAAGATAGTTTTTAGAAAGATTTGCTTTCCGTTCAATACTCACTCTTTTAATAGTGTGCTTCTTAAATAGGGCATTCGTTCTTATATGTTTACTTTCTTCTAGTAGCCATAAAGGGTGAGTTAAAAATAGTTTAAGGAGCAGAGGAAGCAGAGCTAACCAAAGACATTTTGCTGGCCGAGATGGACAAGAATCTACCTTTTCCATGCAAGCTGATAATTCCAGCATCCAAAATAAAGTAGAATTTTACTCTGATTCTTGGGAAAGGGCAGAGCTCTCATAAGGACAGCAAGCTATCTTAAGGAATAACATTAAACTGCATGACCTAAATAAATCGGTTGCCCAGTACGTTTACTATTTTCAACACTTCAGTATCTGCTATTTTTTTTTTTTTTAAAATCACTTCCTTCTGCTTACTGCTAGGAACAGTTCAGACATGAAGGATGTCAGGCTTCTCTTAGATGAAACCAGAAATGTAAACTGCACATGAGTCAAAGAAGTAGCAATAGCACTTAGCACTTAGATTTATATACCGCTTCATAGTGCTTTACAGCCCTCTCTAAGCGGTTTACAGAGTCAGCATATTGCCCCCAACAATCTGGGTCCTCATTTTACCCACCTCGGAAGGATGGAAGGCTGAGTCAACCTTGGCCAATCTCGCCGGGGGTAAATGCCACCTATAAAACATTTTGTAGATATTCTCCTTGTATGCGGACGACATCGTCAATTTACATTTTTTCCCCCATAATTTTTCCCATTGCTCTAATTCAATATTGTACCCAAAGTTTTTAGCCCAAATTATCATTGTTTCTTTCAGTTTCCTCCTCCATTTTGAATTTTAGCAGGCAGTTGTATGTTTTGGTAATCATTTTTTCTTCATTTCCTGTTAGTATTTTGTCCAGTTCTTGTTGCTCATTTTGAAATCCATATTGTTCTGAATCCTTTTTATACCTTGTTAGTTTCTGTATTCTCTGACCTTGGTCATTTTCCTACAGACTTTTCATTAACCAAGGTGATATTATCTAGCTTGGTAGTGAAAGATTTGTAGGAATACATCCACACTCAGAAAACATCAAAATCATACCACTCAGACTATTGGCCTTCATGGAAGCCATACATAATAAAATAAATATCAACAAGAAACTAGTCAAATCCTCCCTGAACTAATAATTTTTTAGTTTTCTCACCTCTAGAAGAACAATAAAAATTGAATGAACTCCCTAATTTGAAAGTCTAATTACCAGTTTAATATTCGTCTGCCATTTGTGAAAACCTGACCCAATAGTCCTATAAAAAACTTCAAATACACACAGCTACATACAACATTTGGAAAGAGAAGGAAAATACATGCGATAGCTATAACCTTAGCTACATATATCTTGCATGCACATATAAAGGATATGCCATTTTTAGACAAAACTCATAAAGGGACCACTTATGCCAAATTCTAGGGGCCATATGAAGCAATGAATGCTTTTATGCTTATGCATTTTTCTTTTCTTTTTCATGATAATGAGCAAAATATGAGCAGGAAAATCTGTGAAGAAAGGGCTTCTTTTATTTAGTTGGTGGGCCAACTTGAGGCTTAATGCATTGATTTTGGAACTTCTTCCCATTAACTCTTTTAATTCTATGCATATATTTAATCACATGCCTCAGATAAATTCTTCTGTGTATTTATAGTATAAATAAAGATATCTTCCATGGAGCTACCGAGGTACTCTTTCCATGGGTGTATAGTGATACTTAAGGGTTTATAATAAACCTCTGGCTTCAAATGGGCTAATTCTTAAGGACCCCTTTCAGTCGGCAGCTCTTCTATTTTCTAATAATCTTGCATCAATCTCTACTGTGTGTGTGTCAAGGCTGCTAGCATGTGCTGATGGGTTTACGTACCCCCTGGGTCTTCTCTTCCATTCTGTGTAGCACATTTCAAGCAGTGTATGTTTCTTCCATTGGTTGGTTGCTTCTCTGTTCAGCCTTTCACTTGTGTTGTAGCCAGTCAAAGCATAGCAACACTGAGCAGAGCACAAATAATACTGTGTTGCTTTCCTTCATTGGGTATCCTGCCAGTTGTCAGCCAGTGTGGTCCAGTTGACAGAATGCTGGACTTTAACCTGAGTTCAGATCTCAGCTCAGCCATGAACTCAGTGGGTGGCCTTGAACATATAATTATAGTAATGTGAAAGACCAAGTCTGGAAGTCTGGGGTGAGAGAAGGCCTCGGTTACCCAGCTGTTGTAAGACAGCTGTATCGGTCATACATACAGGGGGTGATGAGCATTGCAGATTGTCATGTTTGGAGAGTATTTCATTAGGGAAGGCTGAATTAAAGGGTATACCCAATCCCATTATCATTATATTGGGGTCTCGGGATTTACTATTCAATGTGTTTTGTTTATAGAAAACAATCGCAATATATTTTTTTAGCTTTATTCAGATAGAATGAATACGCACAGACACTATTAAAGAAACCACAACACGTTTCAGAGTGCTTCCATTTTTAAAATATATATACTATTTTTTATAATAATAATAACAACATATTATTAGCTCACTTCTGGGACTAAATGCTTACAGATGAATGGTCACCCACAAGAAGGAATATTTTAATGTTGTGTTTTGAGTAAACTTGCTAAATTGGCAAATCACTTTGATAAATAACAGGCAATGGTGAGAATAGAATGCTACCCTGCCTAAAACTATCCTCGGTGAGTTGCTGTGGCTAAACTTATATATTGTTGTGGTTGTCTGCTGAAAGCCCTTTAAGGACTATTAAACTATGGCTCCCATCATCCCTAGCCAACATGGTCAATAATAAGGGAAGATGGGTATTGCAATTGAGTGGCACATGTCCCAAAGGTGCTTTTTTCAAGAGGCAACTGGAATTTCTGGTTTTTCTTTGAAGACATTTTGCTTCTCATCCAAGAAGCTTCTTCAGCTGCCTCTTGAAAGAAGCACCTTTGGGACAACCATGACCTGGATGACTGAGAATCTCCATAGACATTAAGTGGCACATGGTGACTCATATTATTCATCCCCTCTGGGGTAAATATATTTCAAGAACTGCACCAGGGGTGTGTTCTAACTTATCTTGCTGCTGGTTCACTTCCTCCCGCGCCTCATGGGTGCGCGCATGCGCAGTGCCTAAAAATCCCAAAAAAATCCCCCCAAAAGCTGAAAACAAGATGGTAACGCATACGCAGTGCCGGAAACTCTGCTTCTGCGCATGCGCAGAAGGGAAAAAACCAGAAAAAAAATCAAAAAAACAAAAAAAAGATGGCGGCGCCCACGGACCGGCACCAACCGAACCAGTTCTGTGACGTCATTGTGATGTCACCAGCGGGTTGCTACCAGTTCGGGCGAACCGGTCCGAACTGGGAGGAACCCACCTCTGAACTGCACCCCTTATATCAGCTTAACTAAGTTACAGTAATTGTCTTCTTTCAGAAAGGAATACTTTCTCTTCAGCTATTTAGTTTGAGACTTTTCAAAGAGCTGCTAAAAAGTCAGTATTTTTTTAGTTCACTTCTAATTGCATGTAAGTTTGATGTTGGAGTTTAAACATCTCCTCCCTTTGTAATGTTTCTGAATCTCCAGTTAAGTTTTATTAAAATGTCTAATCCTGTTTTAATGAGATTATAGTTCTGAAGTTTTTGAATTTGCAATAAAATGGGTTTTTTTAGGACCAAATTGCAGTTTAGCAAAGTTTATATAAATACAATAAATCTTTTCAATCTTTACTTTACGCTGGTTAAGTAGAGCATAACGGGCAGATCCCCCACAGAGCTATTTAAGAAGTCCTGCCCAGACTGAACCCTAATCTGTGCTAAATTCAGCTGCAAACTCTTGGCACTTTCCAGCTGCCTCTGAACCTCTTGTCGTACAGTATGAATTTATTTCTTTCACACACAGTTTGAGCTGCCATCTCCTCTCAGCTGGAGGAATGTTAGCTTCCATCAGATCCATAAACAAGAATCTTCAGGAGAAGTTTGGAATCTTGTGAATCTTCTACATGTTCAGTTACGATTACTATATCCACTATTGAAACTCATGTGGAAAAAAATCTCTCCCTCTCCCTCTCCCTCTCCCTCTCCCTCTCCCTCTCCCTCTCCCTCTCCCTCTCCCTCTCCCTCTCTCAATCAAATACTTAAAAGTTGACACATTTTTCAGACGATGTGCATTATTCCTCCCTGTTTATATTAGTCTGAACACGCTTGGATTAGCTATATAATTGATCTGATAAAATGTTCATCAGGTTGACAAGAAGGTGGGGCAGACTCTCTCTCCCTCCCTCTCCCTCCCCCTCTCTCTCTCACACACACATAACCCTTCTTTCTTTTTCTTCTTCCTCTTCTTCCTTTTTTTCTTCATGACATGATATTTGGTAGTAAAACGCATACTGTTCTGATATTTAATTCATAGCATACCCTCTCATCTGAAATCTGAAAAGCTGTTGCCAGTCATCATAAAACTGATCTAGAATATGTTTTTATAGATGTATTTATTTAATATATAGAATATATACATATATATATGTATGTGTACCATGTGTGTGTGTATTCTTTTGAGAGCAGGCATCGGAATTTCATTTTTTTTAATGTGTGCCAGTGTATTCACAGAAAAAAAGTGACAATAAAGGTTATCTCATCTGATCTCATCTCATATGATCTCACCTCATCTTAATGGCAGTGTAAAATAAATCAATATAAAATCAACATAGGAAACAGAATAATTAGCATAATTGTTAAGATAAGTAAGATAAAATATGTAATAAAATGACAATAATTAAATTAGCAATAAAAGGGTCTTCACTTAATGCCAAAAGTACTATCATGCAGGGGAAATCCTTCGTTCCTTAACTGGGGTGATGGTATAAAAAGGACCCAACACATTCAAAGTTGCAAGAATGGCATATTTCTCTGAGGTCCTTCAACTTTGGACATTAGCAGTACTTGGTGCTCTTGCGGTTCCTGATGACATTCTTTCTGTTTAGAAAGTCAGCTGACATTTATTTCACTCGGTGCAGGGCACTGAATCTCCCATGGAGAATGAATTCTGTGTGCTGCCCATTCCCCATAGGCTACTGTATTTGTAGAAGAAAAGAGAACAACTGTTGCAATGGGAGTGAATCCAAAATCTACGCCACTGCTGAAAATTTGCCAAAAAGCTAATGGAAACAGTTGGTCTAGTTAAATGTCTAGGGTTTTCCCCAAGCATTTCTCTCTGATTCAGCTGTACAAGTTCTCATATTCAATAACTTTCTATCTCAAGGCCCAGTTAGAGTTGTCTTTCTAAACCAGGGGTGTCAAACTCTACGCCCGTGGGCCAAATCCAGCCCACCGGGTGCTTAAATCTGGCCCATGGGGCTGGCCTGGAAATATCAAAGGACCGGCCTTTGGTGCCTCTGCTGGCCAAAAACAGGCCTCCAGCAGCACTCTGCTGGCCAAAAATGGGCCGCACGGAAGCCCTGCAAGGCCCGTTTTTGGCTGGCAGAGTGCTGCAGGAGGCCATGGAAGGCGAAAATGAGGCACAGGGGGGCTGCAGGCACCCTGCTTTGGCCAGTAAAGTGCTGCAGGAGGCCGTTGAGGCCAAAAACGGGGCAGAGGGGGCCGCATGTGCCCCCCCATGCCCCATTTTGGCCGGCAGGGTGCTGCAGGAGGTCTTCGGGAGGAGAACTACAATGCTGATCCGGCCCTCGAAGAAATCCAGTTTGATACCCCTGTTCTAAACGGTTGTATATATTTTTGTGGGCTTGTGTTACTATTTACTAAATATGTTATGACAAAGTATTTATGCTAGTCCAGAGCCCAGAGACTTGTAGGCATCTGCCTACAAGTGCCATACCCGTGCAAATTGCCAAGAACAGAAAGATTATTTGTGTGAATCTTTTCACGTGAGCAGTGCATGTTAGGTAATACTACAAGTTTTATCTAGGCCACTAAATTCACTTTGTGGAGATTTCCCACTAATCTATTCCTAAAAAAAGGGAATGGGGGCGGGGTCCAGGTTGAGCTCTTGCAAATCAAAACAGATGTAAGTATGGACTTCACATTCTGCAAAATAGCAGAAATCCAAAAGCTTATTAAATTATTAAATGTCGAATCACAAATGTTGGCTGAAATGTTGTTCCACTGTCTTGTGATTGTTTTGAACTGTAATATCTGGTTCATGTCTATTTATCACACAAGTCCCACTAGGTAAGTGCAGTGACTGTTCAATTTCAATTATGGCTTTGTTATCAAACTTTCTCCAAAATATTAAGAATCTTAAGTTTCATAGTTGTAGGCAAAATATTCTTAAGCTGAAATGAAATGATTCACACAAAGTACAGGCTATAAAATAGGAAATCTTTACTGTCCTAAATAAGTACAATTAGAAGTACATTATGTATATGTTTAACAAATTCTTGGGATGGGTTTTGGGAGTCCTGTGGCTAAATAGAGCTATTTATACATGATTAGTTTAATTGCCTGATGCATTCATTAGGGGTATCCTCAGACAGCTGGAAAACAGCACTGAGTGGTGAGCAAAACATGTGTGTGAAAGAGAGGCATAAATGGAAGGGAGACTGAATCAAAGTCAATCCAGAGTCTGTGCAGACAAGATGTCCCTGGGCAAGAACCAACTATACTATTCCCCCCCCCCATGTCTTTCTCTATGGAGCTCATCAGGTCATTGCCCTTTTGAACTAAACTGACAAAGAAATTTTGGCTTCATTAAGACCTTGCTTGTTCCATTACAAAATAGGCAAAACCCAGCTATGCTTTCTTGATTTCGAACAAGGGCCGGGAATGTTTATGAAGCCCTACTCTGTTCTTCCTCTTTGCATGTGTGGGACTACATTCCCCAGAATTCCTAGTCAGCGTAATCACTGATTGGGACTTCTGGAGTTTGCAATCTTAACACACATGAGGCACCAGGTTGGGGCTGATTTAAGAATAACAAGAGCTGAAGTCTTTGCTCATTGATGTGGATGATATTCACTGAGTCGGTCCACCAAGATCTCAATGAAATCAAAGACTTATTTTTCACAGGATAGAGAAGTGGGATAGAATTAGGGGCACAGAGAGTTTCTTGGCAAACCTTGCTCACATTTTTTTTCCTATCAAAGTGCATATAACAAAATATTCTTTTTGGCAAATATATGGTTCAAGATTAAAAGCACATACAGAGGCGGTATATTAAGGAAATGGAGAAGAGTGTTGGAAACATTTTTTAAGACACCGTGAAAGCCCAATTTGCCAGAAAGAATGCATTTTAAATGTGGATTTTCTTTGCTTTTTTCTAGATTATAAAAGAGTGCCTGAAGCTACAATAATCAATGAAAATTACAGATGCTGGCCATCCTACCATCATAAAGGGTGTCTCCTTTCTGTATTTGATGTAAATGAGGCTATAGAGGTATGCGAGAGTCATTCGCAATGCAAAGCTTTCGTTTTCATCAACCAAACAACTTGGACAGGTAATGGTTGCCAATTAAAAAAGTTTTGTAATCCTAAACTAGCAAAATGAGAATGTTTGAAAAAAAGAAGATTGGCACATTCAGGCATCCACATAAGAAAATAATTAATTGTTCATGATATCACAGTCATCTCTGCGGTTATTGTACCTTGCTTTTAATATTCCTTGGAGACATTTGTTTATCAAATAAATAGTAATCAGTTTACCAACTATGTAAATTCTACAAAGGGATTCCTTGTGACTAAAGCACATAGAATTGTCTAAATGAGGATCTATGAATGGCAAATTGTGCTTTCCATCACATTTTAGTTTGCAAAAGGAATACCGTAGTTGACAGTATAATTCAAATTTATGAGGTGAATTAATCTTGTTCTTGAGTTAGGCCTACAATTCTTAGAATTCCAGATAGGATGGCCAATAGCTATAGTGCCTTGCAATTCTGGGAAATATATTTTTAAAGCATCTAGAAGAATCCGTGTTGAGCCAAGCTGCCTGAGGCTTTCGGGACAATGTATACAATTAATAAGAGCAATAAAACTAATATCCAAAATGAAATAAAAATATAGCAGGAAAATTGAAACATTTTAAAATGGAGAAATAGTATATATATATATATAGAGAGAGAAAAGATTAGCTCCAAACATAACTATAGAAGATATAAAAATATAAAATATAGAAGCCAGTAAAACATTACTTGAGAGGAAAACAAAAGAAAAAATGAAAATAAGGATTTGCCTAGGATTCAAAATCAAGAAAGATGGCTCAAAAATATCTTTATGGAGGGCATTTTATGGATAGGGACTGCTAATGAGGAGGATCACCTGCCAAATGATTATGCAGGATAATTCAGAGAAACCCCAGGAGATCATTCAGCAGATGGTTTTAGTATATATATTTTTTTATAAAAATCTGTCTTGGGAGTATCCAGAGGACAAGTTCTTGATGATGATAGCACTTGAGAGAAGGGATTTAGGGAAGCCACTCTCCTTTGTGTTAAGACTAAGTCGAGGTCCATCGGCTACAATAGTGATCCTGGAAAATACATTCCAACGCCTTTTCTTTATCAGTCTTGATGAGTTCCAAAGAGATTAACGCGTGTGTGCTGGATGACTGTTTCCAGCTGGATGCAATGTAAGCAGGATCTTCCTTTGACAAGTAGAGCATTCTGTTCTCATATCTCAGCACTCGCAGATCCTAACAAATGCCACCTCACTCAAAGGGCAGCCTCAGATGAACTCTGGGAACTTGACAAAGGTCACGTCTGCTGCTATCAATCTTGGCTATTGAATTATATTATGAACGGTTTAATAATAACTTTGAAATATGTTTCTGGCCTATGAAACAATTTACAAGAAATTAACCCAATAGAACATTTAACAATAATTAAATTACATGTATGCAGACTCAAAAGTCATGCAAAATAATCTATTGCAGCTTAGATAGCACATTATCCCCATTTGAACCTGAAAATTAGACTTTGTATTTTAGTATTATTTTTTGATGAACCTTCTTTGATTAGAACATTGTATCACAATTTGTTTGGAGGGGTAATACTTGAAAGATAAGGTGAGAAGAAAAGATGCGCAGTTGTTAATTTCCCAATCTCTCCCCTATACTGTATATAGCTAGATAGATAGTATGCACATAGCAAATTGTCCTCCCATGATTGGTCATATCACTAACTTTTGGGGTTGCAGCAGGAATGGTGACAGTATTGCTATAATCAGAACATAAATGCCATGCTCTTGCACTTATTACAGTGTAATGGATTATTTCAACCATATGGCAACATTGCTTATTTAATAATATGCTTTTGTTGGATTAGATCAAAATAATCAGGATTTTTTTAAGTGGTATTTGTATGTCAGGAATCCTGGAATGTGTAGTTCTGATAGAGCACAGGTGTCAAACTCGCCACGTCATGTTGCTGTCACATGATGCTTTGCGACGTTTTACCCATTCGCAGAGCGGGGGTGGGCGTGGCCTGTGTGTGATGCATCCAGTCCAGGGGCCGCTTGCTTGACACCCCTGTCATAGAGCAATCATGTGAATACATATCATTTATTTATTTTTATTGAATCCAAAGGCATTTGCAATAAGCATGTCCCATACTTCTCTTATAGATGGGCAATGGCTAGTCTTCATAGGAAGGCTATTGCTTTCGTAGAAGTAACCACTGAGAACTGTTGATGTACAGTTATGATCCTGACTTGATATATATCTTGCAAAAGAAGAGGCTGTAGTTGGATAACTTCAGAGTTGGTTTTAGAATAAAATTTCTTTATACTTCCTAATCAATAATAATAATAATAATAATAATAATAATAATAATAATAGAAAAGCAAAAATACATATTTAGTTAGTCATGTTCCTGACAACTCAAAGGTGATCAGCTCAGTCTTCACACATGCCCTTGTAAAAGCCAACTAGGAGAGCCAAAGAAGTCTTTTCTGGCTCAGCATTATTTATTGTCTGACAAGGTCGTCAACTTGTCTACTTCAAGATGGGATCCACTTCCATTGTGCCTGACCATGACAAGATAACGTATGTGAAAGTGACCGGATGAAGTTTACGTGTCCTATAAGCTCAATTCTGGGCAGGTTTACTCAGACTACATCTACATCTATGTGCCTTACTCCATAGTAAGTGCACCCAGGTTTGCTACCCTGGTTCAATTGGTGAATATGACAGCTGTTGGGTTGTTTTGTTTTGTTTTTTTGAATGAAAATGGCTTTTGTGTGCAAAGAAGCTGAGAATGGGGAGGAAACTGCACTCAATCTATAAAGCGCAAAACAAGTCTAAGAAGAGACCTTTATTACCTGAAGGAATGTGCAATACAATGACATTTTAAAAATGTGACTCTATATGAAGAAGCAGAATGAAATCCAAAATGTGACACACCGCATGGCTAGCGTTACAGTGTTAGAAAGCAGCAGCATGCTTTTCTGACTAGAATTATACACCCTCTGTACAATTTTGCTGAGGGTTGGCTGAAAATTCTTCCTTTTCATAAGAAGCTCAGGATTACTTATTCCAATATTTATGTAAGTATAATTAATGCAGCACTGTTAAATCTCTTGAAGATCAAACTTTCTGGAAGACAATCAGGACTTCTGTGATTGTATGAAACATTAAAGAGTGAACATCAGGGTGGTCCTTGAGTAAAGGATTTATTTGCTATCGGAATTGCCATCCGTTTTTTAAAATCTAGTAATTCCATCAGTTTCATTAAACCAGCAAAATTTGTCTGTGAAAAAAATATGCTCAATTGCACAGTTTGCAGTAGATATTATCTTAAAAAAAACATTGCTTCACTTTAATTGAGGAAGAAATCAGAGGTGCGGTTCAGTCCTTTCAGCCTTCAAATATTGTGACCTTATGGAGTGTATTCTCTCTTGAAGGTATCAAATATTACTTCACTGACTTTAGCGTATCACAAGCTAATTCTGCAGCTCTGGGGACTCAATTTGCTGAATAGGGTTCTGAATTTTTTTTACCCAAGTGTCCCCTGGTAGCACCACTGGAAATAATGCCACTTTTAAAGTTGCACATGTCATCTGCAGTTTTAATCTGATTGTGTAAAAGTATATACTGTGTATCTGCTGCTCACTTACTTTTTTAAAAAAAATGATTAATATGCTTTTAATCAGTCTAACTGGTTAATTGACTGAATTTTGCAATTATGGTACCTATACAATCACCCTAGCCTATGCCTAGTTTAACAATAAGCTAGAATTTGCTCCTTATTGTGATGAAATTGAAGTATGAGAGAACTATACACTGTAAGCCTACAAGTGTGAGCATGTGTTAGTAAATGGGCAGGGTAATTGCTGTCTCCAGCTCACACTCTGAACTGAACCCATTTACTTTTCCCATATGGGTGAATGTATCTCACACAGCTTCAGAAATTAAAAATCCATTAGACATGGGGTCTAACCATAATCCTCTTAATAGGGGAAAGGGAAGGAGGTATTATCATGTTACAGAAGCTTCTGAAAATTGTAGTCTGTTTACTTTATCCCAATGGACTTCATAGGAACCTCCAGCAATTGAGCCTATAAAGATCTATATAACTTCTCTTCATTTTTGGTTAAATTGATCCAAGGTTATAGGAATGAACTGATCAAGTTATGTCCATCTAAATGCTAATTCAAAATTTTGTTTCTATATATTCCAGTGTCCTATTTTATCTAAAACAGGGCACAGAAATAGACAAAAACAAAATTTTGAACTGGCATTTAGATATGCATCATGACTTGATCAATTCATTCCTATAGCCTTGCATCAATATTTAGAGTTGATTAGTATTAATTTGACACAAACTCAAAAGTTTTGAAATCTGAGACTAAAATGCACACTTGATGTGCTGCACACATGAGATGTTTAATGAACTGAAAAGTCTGGATTCTCATATTGATGCAATGGACTATCCAAATTTCTGTCCAAGGGACACTACTGTGAAAGATGTTCTCAGTTGCATTTGGTTCTAAAAATTCATGGAATTGTTCCCAGAGGAGGCAATATAAATGATGACATAATATCCTGAAACTAGATGTTCAGAATACTAGGGAAAATTTTTATTTGGGGCTAGTCACTTTTGTTTATCCAAAAGCAGAGAGAAATGTACCCCCTGCCACATCAAAATGGCAACTACCACTAATGAAAAATGTATTTTTTCCAGAGTATTAACAGCAAAAGATAAATTTCTGCTGGTGATTGTTTTGAATTCTTAAGCTGTTGCTTACTAGCTTTAAAAATAAAACGTTTTTAACAACAGCAAATGAATCCAAGCCTTAATAATGGAAAATTTGTAACAGGCAAAATATATGGATGTAGATTATGCTTTCAATGAAAGCAAGCAAGAAAATGTTAAACGTGACAAATGTCATGCTGATACCTAGTTTGTACATCCAGGAAACTTTCTACTTTTGTTCTTAAATTGTTTATTTTTATATGAAAATAAAATGAAATGGATGAACTTCCTTCTGCTTTGCTGTAACTTATTTATTTATTTATTAAATTTATATGCAACACAACTCACTGTCGAGTGATTCTGAGTGGCTTTTTGGGTCCCTTTTGTTGCTGCTACTCTAAAATACTGAGCTATCATAAAGGAATGCTTCTAGAGATGGTCATTGTCAAAACGAACCGGAGGCAGAACCTTGTGGCCTTCTATATGAGAGGCATTTTTAAAAAACATAAAATGAATGTATAAAAGCCTGAAATGAGTTTCAAACTACAAGAACTATACTTGAATAAAATGCTGTTTGCCTTTCTAGACATGATCAGGCCCTAGAGATTGGACTGTTTTGGGATTTTTAAAAAACTTTCCCCAGTTTGTATATCTGCCTCTCTCTGTGATTGTGTTTACTCACATTGCCCATCTCTGTGATCAAGCATGTTGTGACACAACAGTTAGAGAGAGAGTAATTCAAATACTCCTTTACTCACAAAATTCTAATAGATACTACAGGAATCAAAGCCATAGGATTATTGTGAGGACAGGGTTAGAGGTAATTCAGTTAGGTAGCTTAGATTCTTCTTTAGAAAAGTTATTCCAATATATTTTTTAAAATGTCTGTACAGTACCCTATACATTTCTTTTCTGCTGGTCTCTCCATTTATTATTTTCACCTCTCCTTTCTCAAAAGATGCAATATTCCTATATCCAAATATATTGTATTTGATAACATAAATTGTGGTCCATTACAGTTTGACATAATAGACTTTATGGAATGGGACAACTTGCCCCAACCAATTCACCACAGCCATCTTGCCATGGCCATCTCGCCATGGCCAATTTGCCATGGCCATCTCGCTGCAACCAACTCGCCATGGCCATCTGGCCATGCCAACCCAGCTTAGCCATCTTACTGGGGCCATCTTGCCGCAGCCAACTCACCATGGAACAACTAGCCATGGCCAACTCACTGTGGGACAATCCATGTGGGATAACTCAATGCGATAAATATTATCTGCCATTGTTTCTTTGACATTATTTCCATTCACAAAAATGGAAATAAAGTAGAAGAAACAGTGGTGGATAAGATTTATCACATTGAGTTATCCCACATGGATTGTCCCACAGTGAGATGGCCATGGCGAGTTGGCCTGTGGCAAATTGGCCGTGGCGAGATGGCTGCGGTGAGTTGTCCTAGACTCGATGTCTAAAAATTATTTGATCATTAATATAAAGCCTTCATTAGGTCACACTTTTTAAAAATAATTATAGTTTCTTATAGAATATGAATAGAAACCTATAGAATAGACTGCACAATAAAAGCAGTAATATTACAATAACTTTTGTTCAAACTTCTTTAAATCCAGTTTTCAGCCCAAAGGAACAAGTGTTCCTTTGCAACTGAAAATGGCAGAAGAAAGAAAGGTACACAATAATTTCTGTAGAAGGTTGGGTTTTGCATTCGTAGGATTTCTTGTGAGACACACAAGTGCTAAAAATTTCAATGAGTTTGTATATTTCCTTGGCTTCTTCAAACAACTTTGTACATTTCTAAGGTAGAAAAATGAAAGAAGCTACCAACTCTGCTCTAAACAATGTTCCTGGGGATAAAAAGAAAGAAAATTCTTCAGATCTGAAGAGAGATATACTATTTACATAGCACAAAAGGAACTGTAAACTTCTGAAATGAACAATCTGCCAGACAAATTTAGCAAATGGGACTGGAGAGCTGAGATTTTTATTGCAATACAGACCACATTGGTCTTAAAAATGTTGGATCTTTTCAATTTTTTAAAGTATTGAACTGCAAAGGGTGGATTTTCAGTTGGTTGGGGGGGGGGAAGAAATCAGTAAGTAGGAAGAAAACTTGTTTAAAGATGTTGGCCTTAAAATGTTCATGGTAATCTTTATATGCATGACACAATATATGTACTGTTACTGGTAATGACAGCAAAAATAAAAAATCTTAATTTTCCATTTGTGCTCCGATGTCATCTCATGAGACCGGAAGAAATAAAGAAGTTGTCAAACACTATGTACCATAAAATAAATATTTGTGACTAACATCCATTTGCCAAATAGATACATGGGTAAGTATATTGGGGACAAAAAATGGAAATGGCAGGGAAAAATAAGAGGCACAAGTGTAAAAGTGTAAAAGTGTTATATATGCAAAGCAATGATTTCTGACATAAGCTGTTGGATACAACATGACGATCCAAGGATTGTTGTATTAATATACATACAAAACAATAGAATGGAATACAAAACTTAGCTCAGCTCTAGCCTGCTTGGCAACTACAATAAACCCTGAAGTCCCCAGAATATAATGATAAAAATAAAATTAAATCTTAAGACCACTGAATTATACCGCAGACTACTGATATGAGAAAAGGAATTAAAAGACTTCTACCACCATTTTTGAAAACCAAACCTATCATCTCTATATCTCTCCATATGTCTCTCCACATGTGTGTGTATGTATGTGTATGTACCATATATATATATATACACACAGTGTATATATATATACACACACACATATACAGTATGTATATGTACTGTGCATGCGTATGTGTGTGAGCATGTGTTTCCAGGCATGTGCACACACATGCACATACATACACACACACACACACACACACACAGAGAGAGAGAGATATGTACATAATCATGGTGCATAGGATTAGTTCATTTACTTGTCTTTTATTTGCTTAATTTTAATAAAACTTAAATAAATAAGGTAGTAATATTTTGAGACAAACAAACATGGAGGGTTACCTAACATGTACCTTCAGGAAGGAATAAGTTGTGAATGGACTGATGAAAATATATACTAAATACATTTAACTAACCAACAGTTAAGATCTATAACTTATTGGGGCAATTATAACTTGTTTGTTATGTTGCTTCTTATAGTACGGGGGTGTCAAACTCGTGATGACATGTTGTCACGTGACATATCACAACTTTTCCCCCCTTCGCTAAAACGGGTGGGCATGGCCAGCACGTGATGATCCGGCCCGCAGGCAGTGAGTTTTACACCCCTGTTATAGTACAAGGACATCGAAGAATAAACAAATTGCCTTGACAACAGAAAACCGCTAATGGAAGAGCAGCTTTGGTGGAAGTAAGAAGCTAAATTGTGTGTGATTCATAATCTGTGAAATGAGGTTTGTTTTTTCTCTCTCTCTCCAATATCTTTCAGGAGCTACAGTGGAGACCCATCAGTTACAGTGGCACTCAGAGGAAACTGAAAGTTCTTATCTAAAGTGAATCTATTGGCTGTCCTATAAAATATGGGCAGCTCATTGATGGGACAAAAGGAAGCAGCTTGGCAATCTGAGGATTTATTACAGAATTCTTTAGAATTCGGACAACTTTGAGAATGCTTACAGTAAACGAGTGCCACTCTCAAAGATGGGAAGGAAGAGCAGGGTGTCTCCTCATCAGATAGAAGCAGATATGTACTAACTAGGATTTATTTTATTTTATTTTTCTATCTATGATTTTGTGGGAATAAAAAACAATTTCTGACTTTGACATTTAGAAGTGTTTCTGGTGAAATTAATTCTGATGAATTTAGGCCTCCCACAGAATGTTTCAAATGGAATAAATATTAGATTTCTTATGTTGGCAATGCAAGACATTTGAAGGTGTATTAATGTATGATTCGGTGACAGCTTTGTTTTTGTTGTAAATGTGGATTTAAGTTTGGAAAGAATTTAATTTTGAAAAGAAATATTATAATTAAGGATCTCAGTGTGACGTTGAACTATATTCTTAAAACATGGAATTTGTGTTTTAATGAAAAGTATTGACTCTCTCAAGGCCGATATATAGCTAAGAGTCTATGTAATTAGAAAGAAAGTCACTCTCCTGATTTGAAGGAATGGATTCTAGATATTTTGTAATCTGACTTTTAAAAATCTCTGTTCTAAACATGAAATGAAATGGCACATTGCTATATAGTCCTAGATTTAATGATAAAAATAATTGTATGTAGATTGTTGTATGTACCAAATAGCTCTCTCTCTCTTAATTAATTAATCTTGCTCTTGTATTTAATTCATTTTATTCATTTTAACATATTTGGGTTTTTTTTCCCCACTGTAATTATTTAATATAGATTCCTTTTTGTGTATATTTCACCATTTAAAAAAAAATTGAGGAGAAAAATGGTCTCCATCTTGGGAAAAAAAGAAGTAGGGGGTTCACATGAGAGCATTAGGTTCTGGAAGGCATCTGATTGTCAATCAATCAGAATAGAGCTGGAAGGGACCATTTCAGACAAGTGACTGTCCAGTCTCTTCTTAAAAACGTCCAGTGATGAAGCACTCACAACTTCTGAAGGCAAGCGCTTCCATCAGTTAACTTTCCTCACTTTTAGAATTACATAGAATCATACATCAGTTAGCCCTTAGGCTGCCTTCCTCAGTCTAAAAAGTATTTAGCAAACAAGCAGTGGTAGTTGTTTTTTCATTATGGATCCCCATACTGGAAAGTTTCTTTCTTCTTTTCTTCTTTTCCACACTATCATCCAAGATTTCAGGTGTATCCAAGTATTCAACTGGGCCAGAAAAATAAGATGAAGACAGCTACAACTGGGTGGGGGAATACTTGAGGGATAATTACTTGTAGCAGCAAGTGGGTGTGAATAGACAAAAAATCAATTATTAAATGGAAAACTAAACATTGGAGAAATTTGACAAAATTTGGTCAAGGCCACTTGGACACTCATGCCTGAAGCCCATGAACTGTAGATTGTCCTCCGTTGTCTAAAAGCTTATGATGCAGCCATTATGCTTGAAGCTAAACAAGTCTGTATCTGGTCAGTGACAGATGGAAGATGGTGACGATAGAATATTTATGATACATGTGGGAACAAATGCAGAATATAAACATCCCAAATAAACATATAATAAATTAAGTAATGCAAAAGAAAAGAGAACCAATGTTGGGACACAATCAGAAGAAAGGGTTGATGGGTAATAATGTAGTTGGAAGGAATTTGGGGAAATTTTAAAAGAAAAAAAATATTCTGAACAAAGGGAGACAGGGTAACGCTTTTAGGGTTTGGTTGAAAGGCTTTGTATCAGTGGTGAAATCCTACTGGTACGCCCTGGTTCGGGCGTACTGGTACTGGCGGCTGCCGGTGGTTCGGAGAACTGGTAGTGGCGGCAGCGCGAGGCTCCACCCACCCACCAGGATGTCACCATTTTCTTGTTTTTAACCCTCTGCGCATGCGCAAAGCCTTCTGCGCATGCACAGAGGGTGAAAAAGCGCGTGCTCGCAAAGCACACACTTCCAAATCGGTAGGGAAGGTAAGTAGATTTCACTGCTGCTTTGTATGATGCACTATTGTGATATGTTGTACCTTACTTCCAGAATATCAGAGTGTCTCCCAAAAACTGAAGCTAGTCAACTGAGTGATCCTCGTATCAAAGAATAGTTTTTATAAAAGAGTATCTTTGATTCCTTCCCTTCTCCACTATGAAATTCTGATGGAGTAGAAGATGGGCTGATCAGCACTGCTGTTCCAGCTTCTCTCCTCACCATGTTTCCATCCTTATTTGTCTACAGGGTAGCTCCCTTTGTAGAAATGAGGCAGATCATTCCAGCAGTGCAGAACATTGCACATGTCTTAGCCATAATAGCAGAAGACAAGTATTCATGCATGCCTGACCAACGATGAGCAGATGAGGGCTTTCGATGGTACATCTGCCATAAGCTGGCAAACAGATTTAATTCGGCTGTGATCTGTAAATGGAATAGGGGAAGAAACATTGACAAAAGAAGAAATACATCAGCCAGGGCTGAACAAAGCCATACTCGATGCTCACTCCTTGAGTTAAACTGGTTGTGGCTGCATGACAGAAATAATATGCAAAATTCTACTCAGAGACTCAAGAAAGGATTAATTTTTAATTCCCTAAAGGCAAATAAAAGATACAATACACACGCTGTTTCAGTTCTTAACTCCATTGTCCTTCCTTCCTTCCTTCCTTCCTTCCTTCCTTCCTTCCTTCCTTCCTTCCTTCCTTCCTTCCTTCTTTCCTTCCTTCCTTCCTTCCTTCCCTCCCTCTTTCTTTTTCTCTCTCTCTTTCCCTCCCTCCCTCCCTTCTGTATTTATACTCTTTCAGTTCCTGAATTGTGCTGCTTCTCTTAGCTCACATCTTTGGATATTTTATGCTTTCTGCATGCCAATAAAATCTTACAGAGGCCTAGGTTTTTTTAAATAATTAGATACTCAGAAGCAATTCATATTTTATTTCACTACCCTAAAACTGTAGAAACTGTTTCCTTTATTCACTTATTTCTGCCTACCCATGACTGAGCCATGGCATATATGCTGCTATTAGTTGATGCCTCCTTCAGGTTCAGAAGTCACTGAATTCTACCTGAATATGGACAACAGGACAGTATTTTTCCTGCCTGGGAAGGGAGCAAGCTAACTTAGGTGGCATATAATAGGCCATATGAATTAATACAGTTATGCCCTAGGACCTACACTTCAGGTTTTGCCATTGGAGGCAGCTGACTCACTTTTCCAAATGGGAAGACAGATCCAGATAGAATCATATATACTCCAACTTTTCATTGGGACAAGGAAATTCATTACATTCTAGTCTACTTTTTATCCATATTTCTAAATTTGGAAAACATACATAAACTCCAGAGTCCCTCGGGAGTTGGGCGGCATAGAAATCTATAAATAAATAAATAAATAAAATATGGATAAAAGTTATATATTAGGAACTTTGTCATTGTTTAAAATGCAGCTGCTTTCCAAAAGTGAAAAGCTAACAGGTCTACTGCCAAATCCTGTGTGCATGTTATAGTATTATAGCATGCACCACTTCCAAAAATATAAGCTCCCGAAGTGGATACTTTGATCTTTGTTAAGGACCAGCCTTGCCAAACTTGTTGATCTTTACAGTCCCATTGTTCTAGGCCATTAATTATGAAATTTGGAGGACAACTACAGAAGGCCTTAAGTTGGAAAAGTCTGAATTAGAACATGTGTATAACTACCAGATCCACATTGATGGGTTCTTACTGCAGAAGTCTCCCCTTACTTGATCACTGACAGATTACAATAAAATGAGAAAAATATATACAACAATTTCTGCTCACACATAGAATGGCTGAGGAGGACCATGTAACATGTTCCAATATTGCTCTATCTGACACCTGTGCTGGATAAGGATAAGGAGGATTGCAGTTCAATCTATATCAAGGGTGGCATGCTGGGATGTCAATTTAAGATAAACATAATAAGCATCCTTGGGCGGGGTGTGGACATATAGCTATTCTGTTACCCAGAAGACAGAAGAGCTGGAAATTCCCATAAGGATCTTTTAGTCTATTGAGAGGGAATCAGCTTGTGGTGACTACTCTCTTATTACTGTCAATAGAATCCAGAAAGTTGGCCAATTTAGCCACTTAGTCAGTCCCCGCTCAATGCAGGAAGTTAATTTAAGACACCCCCAGGAGATAGTTCTCTAGCCTCTATGCTTCTCATCCAAGAAGCTTCTTCAGCTCTGCTGCTGAAAAAGTGAAACATCTTCAAAGAAAAAACAGAAAGTCCAGTTGCCTCTTGAAAAAGCACCTTTGGGACAACCATGACCTGGATGACTGAGAATCCCCATAGATATTCATCAGAATGCCTAAAAAGCATGAGGCTGCAAGCTATTCAGGGTGCATGTGCAATGTCACAAATGCACATACAAAAGGGGGAAAGGCTTCCTCATGTTGGCAGGATACTGCAGTCATCAGAGTCACCTGTTTGACCTTCTCATCCCCTGTCATCTATCACTACTTCCTATTCTGGAACACATCCAATGAAGAAGAGCTCATTGTAGTAAGAAGTAAGAAGTGGGCATGGCCAGTCCAGATGAGATCTACCCACTGATCATCTATTGATCACTGATCACCTACTTCAGCAAGTGTCAGAAGTTATGTGTTGGCCATAGCACTGCACCAGTAGAATTCCTGTGCCCATTTGCATGCCCAGATTCAGCTACTCTTTAGTGAAACTAGAAATGGTTGGGCGGAGAGTAGTGTGTACTGTTTGGAATGTGCATTGTGCACAGGAAATTCATGGGGGCATATTTTTCTCCCACACATTTACATATTTGCATCACTTCTGAATGAACGTTTAATGCGCTATCCTTACGTCTCAAATTCATTCAATCTTAGGTTGATAAGATTTCATGCGGCTGTCAAGCAGACCCATGTTGGATTGGTAAGAGGGAAGCCGGTGGTGCAATAAAGGGAGAAAAAGAGAAAAAAAGCAGTGGAAAAGAAAATGGCAAATTTGCTGTGTTTAACACATTAGGGGCCATCTGTATTTTATTCAAATAGCATTATATATTTGGTGAAAATATAAAACAGCTTTATGAGTCAGTGTATGCATGGCAGTCACTTCAATGTCTATAATGTCTATAATGGGAAACATGTTTTAGATTGGAAGTTGCAAAGGGAAATCAAATGTTTGAAGTGTCAAAGTTGGAGAACTATAAAATATGCCTGACACCATAGCTATTGAAGCCAAAAGGAATAAATCATCATCTCAGGAAAGAAAACCCCACCAAGCTCTTGGCTGCAACCCTCATTTTCCTATGCTCAAATAAAATTACATACAACCTGATAATTTAACCAGACTTGTCAATGGGAGATGATTGAATCCACAGGCATCAGCTTATGGGCAGAAGAAATCATTATCTGAAAAATACATTCAAACACCTAAGGTCTTTAATTCAAATCAATAAACTAAGATCTCTTTAAAAACCCATGCTTATTCCTAAACATAAAAAAATTGTAATGTTCTATTATGTTGTGGTTGATTGTTACAGGTGAAAGTAGATAAATCAATGAAATAAATTTATTTGGGTAGTATTTCTAATTGGGAGAGGAAGAGAATAAATGCTATTAAATAGGCAGTACTCAGTTTCTAATAGGTCAAGAACTAAATATTGCCTTGAATGGTATGACAGGACTCATTTTCGCAAAGTGTGTGAAATCATCAGAAAAGTGTAAAGTTAAAAATGAATAAAGAAATCTCCCTCTGCCCTCTCTGTCCTCCCCACCTCTGGAATAAAATTTATTATTGATAAAAATGATATGATGATGATGATAATGATGATGATGATGGTGCAGTGGTTAGAATGCAGTACTGCAGGCTACCTCTGCTGACTGCTGTCTGCCTGCAATTTGGCAGATCGAATCACACCAGGCTCAAGGTTGACTCAGCTTTCCATCCTTCTGAGGTGGGTAAAATGAGGACCCAGATTGTTGGGGGCAATATGCTGACTCCGTAAACCACTTAGAGAGGGCTGTAAAAGCACTGTGAAGCAGTATATAAGTCTAAGTGCTATTGCTATTGATAATATTTACCAGCAAACCTGGTATTGAAATGTGAATCAAGTCCAGACATTTTTACTTAGAAGGTGTCAGATAAAAAGCCAAGGAAGACTTCTGCCAGTTAACTTAAACAATAAATGTCAAAATAATGTGTGGTGGCTACCAAACAAGAAGACGCTACCTAGCCCCAAACATGGAAGCTGAAGCATCCAGAATCAGGAATCTGGATTCTTTCTGTTATCAGCTGAGCTGACGTTTTTCTCACATGAATGTATACACACCAGGATGGATGCATGGATGTAGATACATATTTTAATGTATAATTCTTGGTTCCTAATACAAGAAGAGGAGGAGGAAGAGACAACTTTGAAGTTGTTTTTTTTTCTTGAAGAGTGTTCAACTGACTGGAAAAGATTGTTGGTAAAGTTGCGAAGGTTAGGAAAAGAAAAGTAGACATAAAAGTACAAAAGTACAACAGAAATCTGGGAAGAAGAAGTTCAAATCATTCCAGTTCACCAAATGAACTTGATGAATAAATGAGGATGGGAAATTCCTCTTACAGTAGCCAAGATGTTATATTTACTGAGGTTAGCATTAAAGATACCATGCTGAAGTCTATGCAGTTCTTACTTGCATGATCTTGTCCAGCTGCATGAGGCTTAACAACGACAGCCTCCTAGAATAAGAAAGGAATGTCATGCTAGGAGAGAAAAATATCCTTAAGCCAGGATAAGAGAATAATGAAACAATTGTTGGTGACTCATAAATGAAAGGGGAAGGAATAGAACAGATATTTCAAGATACTTCTAATGCCATCAGTGCATTGATCTGCATTGATTTGTTTTGTGGCAGATGTACTAGGACACTGAAGGAGATAAAATCATAGAAATCTAAACAAATAAACCCTCTCTGCTGTCTTAATTTATGTTACTTTTTAAAAATAAAAACTAAGGTCCAAAAACTATTGCCTCAGAGTTTCAATGAAATCTTGTTTATATGTTTTCAGCACTGAGCAACTAACAGTTGCTGCTGTTAGTAAAAGAAAAAAATGGTTTCTTATTTTTTTGTTTTCTGTATTAAATATAATAAATACTTTTAGATTAGACTTGGAATGGTCTGCCCTTTACAAAGTCTAATGGAAGACTGTCCTTTGTTAAGCAGGATAGCAGAACTTCAGTCTTCAGTTTCCTACCTGAGTCTAGACTCAGAGCATCAACTCTGCAGTTATTAGAGAGAGGCAATTTCCAGTGAATCTTCCCTGTATTCACGGCCACATCCTACTTTACCATAAACTTCCCAAGGATGTGTGAGGGATCCCTCCTAGAGACTCTTAGTGATACTTGACTAACACTCTCAAATGGTCAATAAGTTTAGGTTTCCTGTAACCAAATAGCTCCTTGTCTAATTTGGAAGTCAAAGGATATAAACTGTATTCCATACTATCAATATTAAGTAGTTTAGAATCTTGAGAAAGTCCTAGAAGAATATTTGTGGTCTTCCTATAAGCTTTTGGTTGACCACTGTGGGAAACAGATGGTGCCTTAGATTCCGAACTAGCAGAACTCTTCTGATGTTCTTATGAGAAATGTGCCCCTCCCATTAATCCAGAGTTATCAAGCATGAGTCATTCAGATTCCAGACCTTACAGTGAGAATGAATCAATGAGATCAATGAAGCTTGCAACAAAATGTTGACTTAAAGAATCGGCCAGCCATGCCTTTCCTTCCAAAACTCAATTCCTTCTTTTTATGCTTCACCTCTGCTAGTTAATTAGTTAGCATTTTATAGTTACTAGGAATATCCAAATCTTATGAGCTGTTAAGGAGTCCAGTCCCTTTCTTTCTCTGCAATATACTTCTTAAGACTGAATCTGTTAATACTTCCCTTTTGTGTATGGGTGGTACAATTTTGGCTACATGAACAATTGCACCTTGCAGTACGAACCCTGGAAACAATGAGGATGGTAATGAAAATACGATAATGGTTTGGATAATGATTCCAAGTCTATAATTTATTTAAATTATTCCAAGTATATAAGAAAACTGATGCCAAGAAAAATTAAGTATTTCTTAAACAGCCCAAACTTTCTACGTAAGGACTGTAGTGAATTATTGGAATTACCCAAGTTGGAATTTGCCAGAACATTTACTCCCAGTTCTGGCTAGATTTTTTAAAATAATTAGAAGTTTTCAAATAAAAGGTAGCCCAGGAATGACAAATGCTACTATTATTATTTCTCTGGTAGGTCCTAAGAAAATTTTTGGTTGTCCATAGCAATAGGAAAGGGCCGGTTAACATCGTCCTTGAAATACCACTTCTTTCTTTAGATATCCTGAGGCTGCTTTTCAGTTTGAAACATATTATTTGTCATTTCAAAAATGACTAATAAAAACTTCAAAGGAAAAACTTGAACTTTTCACCATAATTTTATTGGTAATGTCCAGAACCTCATGATAATGCTCCAGGGAGAATAAGTATTCAAACACAGTACGGTACTTCCATGTTCGCTATAAAAATCCCACTAATGGTCATAGCCAATACATAGGGAATTGTGAAATCCTATTTATTTGAAGGACAGATTGTTAGAGCCAGGCCTCTTATTAGGTACAATAAAGAACTAACTTCAAGCAATAGATAGCAATAGCAATAGACTTATATACTGCTTTACACTGCTTTACAGCCCTCTCTAAGCGGTTTACAGAGTCAGCATATTGCCCCCAACAATTTGGGTCCTCATTTTACCCACTTCGGAAGGATGGAAGGCTGAGTCAACCTTGAGCCTGGTGAGATTTGAACTGCCAAATTGCAGGCAGCCGGCAGGCAGCAGAAGTAGCCTGCAGTACTGCACTCTAACCACTACGCCACCGTGGCTCATGCAGGGAAGCTGAGAAAGCTAAACTGGGTGGCTTGTAAGTGCAGAAGGGAATGCTGAGTGTAAAAAAGACTCATTTGACTTCTGAATGTGGGATTCAGGGCTTTGAAAGCATATTGTTCTTCTTTAAGTTACCTATGCAGTCATCTGCAAACATAGAAAAGATAGCATCCCAGGTCATAGGTGAAAGAGAGTTAGCCATTTATGAGAAGAAGAAAAAAATAGCACAGATGGGTGAGAAAAGGTAGGCAAGGAACTACAGAACTGAATGGAGCTAATGCATGTTTTCTCTTTGTAAATGGATTTCTTTGTGGGGAACATGGTTGAGAGGGTGTTTGGTCTGCAGCTGATGAGAATTCTGGAGGAAATAGATTGCCTAGACTCATTTCAGTCAGGTTTCAAGCTGAGATTTAGCACTGAGATTTTGGGCTGGTTGGTGATTATGGCAGAGTATCATCATCCATTCTTGTGCTTCTTGTTCTTTTGGTAGCTGTCCTACCACTGACCACTGTAATCTGAGATAGCTCTGTGGGCTGCAGATTGGGGGTACCACTCTACAGTATCTGGGTCTGATTCCAGTTGATGCTGGTGTGAGAAGAAATTGGTGCCTAGTCTCTCTCTCCCCCTGTCCCATATGGGGTTCTTTGGGGATCTATTCTGGCTCTCCTCTATATGAAATTGAGGGTAAGGTAATCTATTGGTTTGGAGTTCTGTACCATTAGTATGCTGTTGGAACCCAATTACTGGATATCTTTTGATCCCAAGCTGGCCAAATGAAACTGTTGTCCCAAGCTGTCCCAATGCCAGGAGGCTGTGGGGGGTGGGGAAGAATCTTCTCTGATTCAATCCTACCAAGATTAAGTGGCTTTTAATGTTGGGGCCACCCAGATCTGAGGATATGCCACCTTTGACCATAGTCATCTTTGGGATCCCACTTCTTTATTCAAGATATGCAATTCAGGAGTCTTTATGGACTTACAACTTTCAATGCTGTCAAATATGGTATTCTTCTGAAACAGTTATGAGGGCTACAGGGGTTCTCTTCTTTTCCCCAAGACTAGTTCCAGTTAATGTTGATTGTGGGAAAGAGCTCACTCCTAGGCCCCTCTTTTGTGGGGTGCCAGGATTTGGAGAGTATATGACTATCTGGACTATCTGCTTTAAAAAACACACTCCCCCTGATATTCTAAACTTTGGTGAGCAGTAATGTATATCTGCCTAGAGTCACTTCTTGGCTATAGAAATTTGATATACAAACAGACAGACAGACAGACAGACAGACAGACAGACAGACAGACAAATAAATATCCAAAGAGATATCTATAGTGGAGAAAAAAAAGTCAAGATGGCAGCCACAACAATGTGATCAAAGCTTTCCCTGTTTTTTATGTATAGTGCAGATGAAGAACAGGCATAGCTTCAGTGTTACCATAATCACTGGACAACCCTGGACATTTACCTTCAAATGTTCTTCCTTTACTCATTGTCTCTCTTTCTTTCTGTACATTTATATTGTGCCCATTCCCCTGACACACACAGTTTGTGTATTCTCTCTATGTATATATAAATAAACTTTTGTATATTCTGCAGTGTGAGTCTGGAAAATACTAAATTGCAATCTTTAATTGGCTCAGATTATAGATTAATCAACTAATCCTCTAGTAATCAGTGGGGTTCATTTTTAATTGGTAGGGTTGTTAATTAAGACCACATGAGGTTTATTTGTGGAAATTGTTTTGATTTAGACCTGTTAATGTAAAAGAGAAGGATTAAAAATATGAAAGATTGTTTTCCTTTTAATCAAAGAATAACTTTTCTTATTTATATTGTATTTCTTTTGTGGTGTACTTAGTATTTTAAAATGCTCCTTTTGATGAGATGAACAATTATTTAAAAGTTTGCTGTGCTTCAGTCACACAATTAATCAACATCTATACTAATGTAGGGGGGAAGGAAATAGTTGCATCATGTACCTTCATAAAAATACCACATTTATAAATAAACTCATCAGTGCAAGAATATATCTGTTATGCTTAAGAATTATTTTGTGAATGGCTATTATCTATAGGTAATTATCACCATGTGTACCATCTGCATTTCATTTCCCTTTAACCTTACTGTTTACACCTCTCCTACTTAACCATTAGTATATATCAGGGAGCCCAATTTGTGGGGGGCTAAAGGTCATACTTGATCTTTCAGTGACATGCCAGTGTCTATATTTTACAATACGGTACAGGATGAAAACTTTGGAGCAAGGTGGAACTAAATTTTATTTAATATTAACATTAGTTTAATGTAAACTGGATTAATTATGGCAATTAATTTCATTAGAATATGATTTCTCCACATGATCTTTACTATTTTCCTCTTTCTATTAGAATCACAATCATAATTTATTGGCAACTTTTAGATAATCTTTCTGGGACTATGTGTCCTCCTTACGAGTCCAGCTGCACATTTTTTATTTGTATGGATGCTCCCATTTAGGATTACACTTGATGTAATCTGGAAAAGTTTATTCCATGATAAATCTTTGGTTTTTAAGATGCCACAATGTTCTTTGTTGTTACTGCTAATTGTACTGTCAGACTCCTTTCTTCTCTCCACATGGGGCAGACCTTCTTGGTGGCATTCCTCCCCCCCCTCCTCTTTCTAGTTTTGTCTTTTCTCTTTATGTCCTAGTGTATTTCTCCGGTGGCTGATTTGGGCATGTTCAAAGAAACTTTTTCTTAAAGATGTATTCACATACTGGAAGATAAGCACGCCAGATGAGACAAATCCATCCTAAGGGTGGCATACCAATTAATCAAAGGGATTACTGCTGAGGCAATTATCATCTTTGCAACCCTTCACTGCCCTGGCCCTTTGTTTGCTGGAGGTGAATGGACTTAGGCAGCACATGCTGTTCCCATTGCTGGATGCATTCTGGAAGAAGCTTTCACCATTTTTGTAGTTGCTTCTTTCTCATTCAGAAAATTCTACAAAGGACATTGAATTAGGAATGCACTCTACCCGAAAGCTGTAACTCAGCTCACTGTCAAGAAAATCTTCAAATAATCTTTTGCAGTCAAAAATATGGGATTCTTTGGAGCATTTGAAAAATGAATGAGGAACGGGTGAAGAATGGATGCAGCATGTTAGCATGTCTATGTGGCACATTGAAAGATCTGTCCATGCTTCCCTGATCTCTTTTGGTGGGATTTAATTGAGACACAGGAAACCAAGGAGAATAAAAGCTGCTGGAAACCAAAAGGTTCCCATGATGGTGGGGAACTGGAAAGACTGCAGAGAAGAGTAATGAAAGATGGTAAGCTAAATCCTACGAAAACTCAAACATGTCTCCTGTCCTTTCATTTTTACCCCTCTGCCATCATTTCATTTCATCATTTCATTTCATTTCATTTCATTTCATTTCATTTATTTCATTTCATTTCTTTACTTTCTACAGCCACTTATTTGACAAATGACAAAAGAGCAATAAAAACATCTGCAAAAAATGAAACATTATACCTGGGGCAGCTTTTATAATGACTTCAAAAAAACTCCTAAAAAGCACCTCACCTAACTTCTTGGTCCAATGCTTGAAGAAAAAGCCATGGTTTAATGCTTTACAGAAGAGCACTATAGTTGGGGCCTTTCAAATCTAAGGTGGTATGCCATGTTGTTTTGGAACAGCTGTATCCATACAGCTGTATGAATGATCTTCAATTATACTTCATCTAAAGCACATAACAATAATCAAGATGACCAAGAGATGACCAAGGCACAAGTGACCTTAGCAGGGCCTCTCAGTCCAGGAAAAAGAAGTTGTATCTATTCAAAAGTACTCTGTCACTTGCTCTCCAAGCAGGAGTCAAGAATATAAGAGGACCCCCAATTTGTATACAAGTTCCATCTCAGACAGTGTAACCACACCCAGAATCAATGATGGGAAATCTCCAGATCTGGGGGCTAAAATCTATAGCCATTCAGCCTTGCTAAAACTGAGCTTAAGCTTGGGTTTTTTTTCTCCCATTCAGGACCTTACTAACTCCCAGTCACTGATTTAGACAGCATCACTTGGTTGGTCAGAGGTGGAGATGCGTAATCATGTGCTCTTGGATATCCTCACCCAGCAACTTCTTGTAGATGTTAAAAAGTAGTGGGGAAAAGGATAGAACCCTGCTAGACCTAACAAAGCAGAGTCTTAGGGCTAGGTTTCTCCCTTCCACCAACTCTGATTGGAATCCATCCCAGAGGAAGGAGAAAAACCATGATTACATTGTGCTCCTTACTCCTGACCCCCTCCAGGGTACCATGACCAGTAGTACTGAAACCCTCCGAGAGATCAAGGAGGGTCAGGATGGATAAGAATAAGTGAGATGGAGTCCATGACTGCTGGCAAAACATAGGAAAACCTTTTCAAACTAATAAAAAATTCAAATCACTTAAAATAAAACAAAATAAAAATAAAATAATAAAATAAAATAAAAGTCACCACTGAATTTGTTACTAGAAAAGACATCCAGCATGGTTTCTCAGAAATTCTTAATTCATACTCAGCCCATTCATTATCAGAAAAGAATTAATGTTTTTCATCAAGTCTTCCATTTAGCATTTACTTAAAAAGAAGCAACAGGTACACTATGCCTCACCCTGGAAAGAAGACACTGCTCATCTAAATTATATTTTTTACCATGTTTTTTAATTATTATTTCTTTAGTCATACGCATTAGTTTGTGCTTTAGATGTACTTTTCAAAGTCTTGCATCAGTGAACAGGCACAATACCTCCTCCATAAAAAAACACTCTCTAGCACTCATATGTACTCAGAGCTGAATCAGCAAAATTTAACCCACAAAACACAGAGCTCACTCACCCACCATCCCCCAAACACAGTAAAACCTTCAGTCTTGGTCTTTTAAATGCTTCCTGAAAGTTGAACAGTATTGTACAATGGCATGCATCAAGGATTACCAAATCACATGCAGTGAACATAGAAGCACTGCATTTTAAATGGATCCTGGAGATCAACTTCAGCACAGCATGCACAGTGCACAGACCCAAAACACTAGAACTCAGCAAATCAATCAAGCCAATATAGCATTAATAGTCTTTGTAAACTGCTACAGCATTAGCAACAACAGTGCATGGACATACCTATGCATTATTTCCTGAAAAAGAGCACATAGGCAGCTTCTCCAAAAGAACTGTGGATCCACATTTTTTCCACAAAACACATAATAGTAGTAGCAATAATAGTAGTCATAATACAACAATTTATCTGTCAGAGTGGCAAGTATGTACATGGTTTGCATGAGTATGCATTTGACAACTGCTTTTCCCTCAATACCCTACTTCACTCACCCCACTCTCAGCCAATGGGAGTAAGGTCATACTGGTCCCTGTTGCTGCACCACTAGCCTAGAAAATGGTTGAACAAAAGTAATTCCAGACATAAGCTCCAAAACTGCTAAGTCACCGTTCTTGCAATAGCCAGAACCCTTGAAATAACAGCACTTGAAATGACTACGTTTTGTTGTAAGGTCGGAACTCAAAATTTTCAAATTTGAACATTTTATATAACCTTCTAATAACTTGGAATGGATCACCAAAACTGAATATTTCGGGTAGGAAAATGTGGCCCTTTTAGGTAACTTGAGAGTCTTCATTAGAAGTTGTACACTAGAAGCTACAACATTGGGGAGATTGTAACCGGACCCTTGCTGACAAGAGGCTGATGTGAAGACAAGTCATTTCTTACCTTGATAAATTCTCAAACACCACAGATGGAAATGCTTGTGATCTATCAGTGTTCCTTCCCATTGCCAGATTGTGCCCAAATGTAATATGCAATCAATTTAGCTCCAAATGCAATAATCTCTCTTGCCTCCTGATTTCTTTTGGTGTGTCAGAGAAGATAAATGAATAAAAGCCAAGGAGCAGCATGGAAAGAAGCAGTTGCTGGGGTTGGGGGTGGAGGAAAGTTGATTCATAATGCCAGACATGGACAAACCCAAGGGTACTTTAATGAATGCAGAAGTCAAAGGGGAAAGCACAGGAGACAGTGCCCCAACTCTTGCCAAATGAGAAAAAAGGGAGGACAAAAATCCATCAAAGTGAAAAGAACTGTTTGGTCCAAGAACAGAGATTGTATTTAATTTGGACATGGAACTAGAAAAATTATGTGGTGAAAGACAGATGAATAGGCAACAACTGGTAGGTAAATGGAAAACTTACTTGTTGATTCATTTCTTATTTATGTATTTCTTATACCTGTATTTCTTATACCAGCTGAGGTTCTCTGTCAAAAAGCGGCTACTTAGATTGTTCACTTAGACCTCGTTGTTTTAGTTAAGGTGAAATAAGTGGCCATTTAGGAAAAGTCAAAACAAAGAAATTTCATTCCGCCTCCCCACCCCCTATCAGATTTGCAGATCTCTTTTGTCTTTGCACATGAAAAATTCAGATTTAGATACAAAGATTTGACATTAAAATCCATCTGTTTAGGTACAGCTTTAGAACCCAAATAGAAAGCCAAGAAGGGGAAAAGTGACCAGATGACTCCTGTGTGCCATCTGCTATCCAGCTGCTGTGCCTACTGATGGTCAGCTTCACAGCCCTATTCTCATGTCTTATGGTTGTTTATCTTTAAACCAAAAACGGACTGGACAGCTCTCAAATTCAGAAGAGAATGTGACGTAGGACATATGGCCACCATAAGACCATGATCTATAGTTTTCCCTGAACCATGATCAATATACTATCCTTCTCTGAAAAATCCACTGATCTGCCATGCTATCTAGAGAGTGTTCTATGACTGGAGAAAGATAAGACTCCTTAATGTAATTCTTATACTTCATCCATTATTCTCTCCCCTCCCCACTAACCCCAGTGGATGGGTCAAAACATTCACTCTTCAGCTTTCTAAAAATAGCAGCTAAGAGGGAAATTACAAAAGCTAAAAGATTGGATCTCCCTGCTCTTCGTTTAAATAAAAGTGCTACATATAGAAGAAAATGAATCCTGATTGTTTTAAGACAAACTCTAAACTTTTAGATTAAGCCTTTCACAACTCATTCTCCTGTAAAACAGAAGTCTGCAAATTTTCTGGGCTGGATAAAAAAAACTGACATTTTATTTAATGTTTAACATGTAGCCAAACATTGATATAGTTAATATAAATTCCCTTCAGATATGCATTTACTAATTTTCTATTCTATCACATTAACAAAATTACCGTATTTTTTGGAGTATAAGACGCACCTTTTTCTCCCCTAAAAGAAGCTGAAAATTTGGGTGCGTCTTATACTCCGAATGTAGCTTTTTTTGAAGCTTTTTTTTCAGCCCTAACGAGGTGCTAACGATCTTCCCGCTCTTCATTTCTCCCGGCTCTTCACGGCTTGCAGGCTTTTTTCATTGCTACTCCCTCCAAAGAAGGTTTTTTCCAGCCCTAAGTCTTTGCAGGCTCCCTAAGTCATTGCTACTCCCTCCAAAGAAGGTTTTTTCCAGCCCTAAGTCTTTGCAGGCTTTTTTCATTGCTACTCCCTCCGAAGGAGGTTTTTTTAAGCCCTAACCAGGGGATAAAATAATGTGCTGAAGCTGACCAGACTAAGGACGCTAGCCAGATGAATACCTGGTAGGCAGGTTTCCCCCCCCTATTTTCCTCCCCAAAAACTAAGGTGCGTCTTATACTCCGAAAAATACGGTACTCAACAAATTTGAAGGTCTCTGAGGGCTACACCAAAATTTTAAGACTGGCTTGCTTGGTAAAGTTAGCTTTAGAATGGGTCCTCATAACTTTTGAGTTCCCAAACCTGAAACCCTTCAGTTGTGTTCAATCATATGCACTATGTTCATTTTTTATATAATGCTTCCAATGGAACAAAGTTGTGCAGCGATCAGGGGTCCTGTCATTCATTCTGCCAACCTTGATGGCTTCCTCATTTATAGTGTGGCAATTGATTCCCTGCATCTGGTTGGTGAATTCAAACTGCTGCAATTGCAAACTTCTGGATCCAAGGGATTTATTGCTGAGCATGACTTATTGCTCTGCAAAGTGAAGAAAAGTTCTGTTCCTTAATCACCTTTTGACAGAGAAGAACAGATACCCAGTAGAAACTACATCAGGAACTGATTGTATATTAAGATAAGCTTACATTTGATGTCCTATGCTTTTGCTGCCATGATTTCTGCAAGGGCAAATTGTAATATGTTCTCACCACCACAAAGACTTTGACAGTGAAGAGAACCGGCAATGGGATAAACTGAACCTTGTAACTATAATTTACTTCAGATTTCAAAAGCCATTTTAGTTTGTTCCTTATGGAGTGACCTTCATATCCCCCTAACCACAGCATGAACATGCTGCAGTAATTGTTTTTTATGCCACATCTTCATGATTTGGCCTTTGTCTGATCCCAGCACACAGCCTGACATTGTCTTCAGCTGTTCTTGTTTTGAAGTTGCATTTTTCATTTGCCCCAGATAAATGATGCCAAGGACACTATCTAGCATGATTCTTGATTATCTGGTCAGTGGTCAAGAGCTAGGATTGCTTGAGATCCTAATGACCATTGTACACTGCTGTGGAAATGATCCACAAATCCTTGATCACTGGTCACTGCTCTCCATAACCATTTTGTTTTAGGCTGTAGGAGAAATTATATATATATATGACTTCCTTAATGATATCTGTCCGTGTATAATGTGGATGATGCTTTCCAAAGAATTTCACAAGTCTAACATGGGCTTTATATGTATAGAGGCAGTGCATTTTGGAAATAAAACTAGTCCTGTGGGGCACTGAAGTTCAATTTCAGCTGGGAAAGAGAGCCATGGTGTAGTGCATTTTAGGCTACATCTAAGTTTTTTTGCATGCTACATGGGTTACTTCCAAGTGTTGCCAGAGACAGTCATTCACTGCAAGCGCTGTTAGCTTTACTGATGGATCAGAGGCTAGAAGAGGGGTATGGGTTGAAGGAGGGAGAGAGGGAAGTAAGAGGAGGAGGGAATATTCAATAATAAATGCAAAATCTCATTGCATGTTGCCACAAGGGAACCCCAGAGTGACAGAGTGGCATGGAGTAGTCAAAACTCTAGGAAGTAACCAATGCTTCTTCAGTACATCAGGAACATTCTCACCTGTTTTATCTCACACCTCTCTCCCTCTTTCAAAAAGGGAGAGGCACTAGACCAAGATTCAGAAATAGCCTGACTGACATGCCACAGATAGGGAGCACTGCTGTGCCTGCTACCTGTTAGCCAGCACCCATCTATAATCACCCCTCCCCATCATATGTTAAGTAGCAGTAGTTTTTCCTGAAGGCAGGAGACAATTGGTAAACAGGAAAAGAAAGCCAAAGGAAGTTACCAATTGTCTTCCTTACATCATCCTACAATCAGACTGTAAGAACAGTATCATCCACTGGCTTCATTACAGAGACAACATAGGGTTTGGCTGGCAAATATTTTTCTGCCAGCTCAAAGACTAGCAGATTGAACTTTTAACATGGAGAGCTCTCTGTGACCTTTGAAGATTTTTAAAACCCACTCTCCCACCCAAACAAAATAAGATATATAGCTGTGAGTCAAAAGCCATAACCACCCTTTGATTTAATGCAAGAGCAGGAGGGATACTACAGTATCATAAAGAAAACAGGGTTTGTTCTATTACTGTTGATGTTTATTTTGTTGCTATAGTGCTATTGATTGATCATGGCTATATAGAGACATTCAGTAAGGGTTATAGCTCAGAGGTAGAGCATATGCTTGACTTCAAAAGGAAATCTCCCTGACATTTCCAGATATGGCTTGGAGAAAGTCCTTGGTCAGCTAGCATGCTTTGAATACCAGCAGCTGGGGAACAACAGTGGAAGAGGGATATTATACTTCTTTTCAAATATGAGAGCTTCCTGAATGTCCCGGATTGGCCACCGAAGTCCAGAATCATGGACTAGATTCGCTGTTGGCAGATCCAGGAGGGATCTTCTGAAACATTGAATACAGCCTAGCTTCCCCAATCTACTATCCTCCAGATACATTGGACTGCTATTCCTACCAGCCTTGGCTACTGGACAACTATTGGATTATTGTTCATATTATCTAGTAGTATGGCCATTGGAAAGTACCAAGTCTGAGAAAGATGCTGAAAAGTCTTTCCTTCTGGATCTTGTGCCAGGCTTAGAGCAATTTAGTCTGGGAAAAAGCAAAAAAGATGGACTTTAGGTGTTTGCACCTATATTGTCAGGCTCAGTGCACCAAAATGTACACACAGCTGGATAGATACACAGCTGCTTCAAATTAACATTCTTCATTGTCCTGAGTGGAACTCTATTGATTTATCTTAGCAGATCTAATGGTCAAATGCTTCTCTTTTCAGTTTTAAAGGATATGTATCAGTTAATTTGTATCTTATAATGAAATGTTTGTACTTTGAATAACTTCCATAGGCCAAGACTTAATAGAATATGATATTATATCGCAAAATAAATGCAATCTAAAAATGCTAGAGATAAATAATAGCTTTGGGGAAGATCAATTTTGTAGATCTTGAGATTTGATTGGATACATACAGGCCCAGTACCTTTCTTGATGGTATTGAACTACTCCTCAAGATCACACCACAGTTTGAGGGTTAATCTTTACTTCCCCAAAAATAAAATAGGTGGGATATTAAGGGTTAAAAGTGATTGCACTAAAAATCTCCTGACAAAACCTTAAACCCCTGGAAATCTGTTCATGTCAGTTTATCACATCCCTTCTAGTTTTGGAGGACAATAATTGTTCAAGTGTTGGCTTTGTTATAAGAAAGCTGCTTGTTCCTGATGTTGAATATGTACAAGGAGACATCAACAGATCAATGGCTTCCCTTGTAGAACATTTTGTTTCTATAATGGTCAACCACAAGTCTTTGGACAGGGTGGACAAGAGTACTGTAGTGCATGCCCAGTACTGTTGCCCCAGGAAATGATATTGTAAAGAAAAGTCAATGCTGGAACTAAAATATAGGCATTACAATGAGTCTTACCCATTATATTATTTTATAGCAGAATCCTTAAAGGAGACAAATATTGCAAACCATGAATATCAACTAATATTTTGATGGCTATCTTCAGAATAGGATAATTTGGGTAACCCGAAGGGCTAAAGTTCTGTAGCATAGTTTAAAAGGGACTGAAGTAGCAATCATTTTGCCAAATTCTATTAGCATTGTACCCTAGATTTGTTACTTGTAGGCTGGCAATACACCCAAAGTGATCTTATGTCAAATGGAATCATTCCGCTGATGACCACTAATGTTTTCATTCCTCTCTCTCAGCCTCCCGTTCATGAACTGCATGGGTTTGTTGGTGTTTGATTGTATGTGAATGTGTGAAAATTTTATTTTCAAATACAGCCATCTAAAGCTGCAAAAGATTATATTGAAATGCCATTTGGCCTTCTCTTCTTGACTACTGCTGAAAGTATGACAGTCTCATGCTAATGACTCCATGACTGTTGGCTTTGGATCTAGGATAGAGAATTGCCTAAAAGTAACATAAATACTTTATAAAGGGTGGTTAGTAGGGAAAAGGAAAAGGAGAGATAGAAAGTTAAAAAAAATTATAAAGTCTTTTGCAGCAAATGTGGGACATTTCAGGACTGCCAGGCAGGATGAAATTTAACAAAGATTATTGCATTATCCAACAGTTTCATTCTCCAGAAATTGGATCAGAAGTCAAGAGTTAGAAGTCATTGGTAGCTAGCAACCTCTACAGCTAAAGAAGGTGAACTCTGGATTTAAAAAAGGTGTCCTCTGGATTTACCTCTAATCAGAGGTAAATTGATATTAAGAGCAGAGGGAAAAATTGTTCTACCCCTTTCTCTTCTTATATTTTCCTCAAACATCTCTAGAAATACCTCCCTCAGATTCAGGTAGGTATTTATATAGGAACCAGACTTTCTTCATCCTGACTCAACCTGTTTCTTTCCTCACCCTACAAGACTCTCTTCCCTATGAGGATTATCTCAGTCCCTCCTAATTCAGACTTCAAGGCACCTTTTTAATATTCACTGAGCTGGAGCCATTATTGAAAAGGCCATGTTCCTAGCAATTGCACACCAACTGTTGATTAAAGTACATTAAAAGTATATATAGCAAAGAAGGCAGTTCTTCTGGGTTTGTATTCATTATTACCTCAAATAGCTGAACATGTAACTGGAAGTTCTTGTTTTGAAACATATAACACTAGAAGTCTACTTCATTCCTACACAAATGTAACCCTCATTCTGTTTGAAATCTGAAATACGTGGACTGGATATATGCAGACCAGGGGTGGGTTCTGACTTACATCGCTGCCGGTTCGCTTCCTCACGTGCCACGTGGGCACGCGTGCCTTGCGTGCCACGTGGGCGTGCATGCACAGTGCTAAAAATCAAAAATAGCTTCTGCACGTGCGCAGAAGCAAAAAACAAGATGGCGCCGCCGAGAGAGGCGGTTCAGGGGTGTGTCCAGCCGGCCATCGCTGCTGGTTCGGCGAGCGGGGGAAAATTCCCGCTACTGGTTTTATAGAGCTGGTCCGAACCGGCAGGAACCCACCTCTGATGCAGACAATTTCAGATAATAAATTACTATAATAAGTGAGATGTTGGAGCTTTATCCCCATCCAACTTCTTTACAGATTCTGTCAAAATAAACTGACACATTTTAATGACAATGGATGCCCACCCAAGACTAAAGTAATATGTAAGTTTCCCAGATTCATGTAGAAAGACAGTGCATCTCTCTGTGTGTGTGTGCATGAGGGCGTGTGTGCATGTCTGGGTGAGAAAGTAGTGTTCTCAAACATCATGAAGCTCATACTCAAATATTTACATGTTTATACTTTCAAGTTCACCTCTGAACAAATTATTTGGTCTCATTTACAAATGTGTTTTTGAGGCCTAGCAATGACAGATGAGCTTTGATGGGCAATAATAGCAAAGAAGTGAAACTGACATAGAACTGCTGTAGTTGACTGCCATATCAAAAAGCTCCAGCTGCTCTGAGTGCAGCCACTGTCACCCATCTTGAGTGGAGATAGAAGACAGCCCTTTCTGAATCTGGAGTCAAATAGCATGTCTGTGATGAGGAGAGTCTGATATGGAATGCTCACTACCTGGTTGCTGAGTATACATAATGTGCATTGGGATTTCACTAGCAGTTCACCCCTGATGTGAATGGACTGCAGGATAAGGACTGCCTTGAATAAGGTCAAGAGAAAATAGGTTCCATTGATTGCAATAGATTTAAGTCTATGACTAAGGCTGGATTTAACCCCTAAATTAAGGTTGGGAGCAGGAAAAAAGGTATATTCATTTTATTGATTGTACATATAAACATTTTCTCCAAGCAGCTTATACAGTAAACATACTTCATAAAACACATTAAACCAACTTCAAATTGCTCACAGCCAACTGTTTGTCACACAGTCATTCTATTAGCATAGTTGGTTTCCATGAGCCACAATAAATGCAAGGAATCCTGGACTCCATGATCCCCCACATGTGGATCATTGAACATCTGCTTAGCATTCCCTCTCAAATTTGGAGTCCTGTACTTTTCCATAGATGTTTGTAGTCATAAGGACTAAAATAGTGTTTGAGTTTCAAATATAAAGAAAAGCTATACTAGACCAGAACATCTGTTTCCCCAGTGGGCAATCCAATGAGAAGCCCTTAAAGAGGTCATGAGGATATCATCTAATGGTGCTCTCACCCAATAAAAGATTATGATATCAAAGCATGGTAAATAGCTTGATTATGGAGTTAGATATGGTCATTATTACTACTAACCGATAATCTTAATCATGATGGATTCATCTAATACTCTTTGATTGTAAGATTGCATTCCTATATCTATGTATAGAACCTGAGGTTAAGCCTCACTGAATTTAGTGGAATTTATTTCAGATTAGTCATAAAATGGATTGTATACATAATCATGTACACATCCTTATAGACGAGGTCAGAGATCCAGCTAATCCAGCATCTACTTCTGATAAATTTAGGAATCCATGTTTGTAATCCTGGATAGCAGGGCAATAGTGTTTCCCCATTGTGCCTCCCTAGTAACTGCACTTAAAGAAAAGATGCTGGTGATTGATCAGATTTATTTATTTATCAAATTTATATGACACCATCTCTCACAAGATGTGATTCTGGGTGAATTACAGCAAAAAGGTATAAAACAATAAATACGTTAAACACAGTCATATGAAAACATTTTTTTAAAAAGCACATACAAGAAATTTGATCAGCAATGGAGCTGATCAAGTGTAGGAGGAGTGGCAGAACATGAGGACAGAGTTAAGAAAGGGATCAGCCTAGAATCCCTACATAGTCATAAGTGATGTCCAACCTCCCTTGAATTCTGCTGACCCTTATCTAACCTCAAGCAGGTGTTAATCATTAGTTGAGAAATTTCCTGTGCACAGGCATGATTAGCAATAAATCAATTTAATTGGACCTTCACTTGTGGACCTGATTTTTCACACCTGACTAAAAACTAAAAACTGCCCTAAGATTTTTGGAAGATTTAGAAACCAGTATTCACTGTTGGCTTCCTAAATGTGTTCCTGGGATCAAGACTTCCAAATAATACCAACGCATGCTAACAAGAATTCAAGCACATACTTAGGGCAGGCATTCATTGTAATGAATATCTTAACGTTTGTGAAGAAATATTGTGCATCTGGAATCTTACCGCACAATTTTAAAATAAGATAATGGAAAGTTCCACTGTCAGGGAAGTTCATTTTCACAGTAAGAAAAGAAATAAACACAATCCTACTTTTAAACATTTGTGCTACAGGCATTCATATACGATATAGTAGTCTTCTAACCTTGATGTCGCTATTTTCAAGTATAGAAAGTATACAACATGAGGGGCAGCATGGTTGTTTGCTCTTCATGTTTGAAATCCACACGTAATTGTCCATGTGGTGCACATATGTGAAGAATAGCCATATTTTTATGAATCATTTGTATATGCCTTGGCCAGACTTCTGTGTTTAAATAATTGTGGAAGCAACATAATACATCTGTATTTAGAGATTGTTTTTGTTCAGGCATAGGATGTATAGGTTTTTCTTTTTTTAAAAAAATCTACCCTTCTCACAATAAAGAAATTGTCCACACTGTTGGAATGCACACCACACCTTGGTAAAATCTTTTGGTCCTTTTCTGGTGTGGAAATAAAAATACAAGAATGATGGCAATTCAACATTGTCTTATTGTCTCTAACAGTCATGGGATGAAGATGCTATTCATTACATAGATATAAAAACAAGGCTGCCTCTTTGGCTGGAAGATTTAATCTGGGGTTGTTTTTAATGATTAATACAGTAATGCCATATTAAATAGAATAGCCCATGCATTGCAATTGCATTCTTTTAAGGAGTGTGGCCTGGGTAAGTATTTGTATCCTTTGAAACAGGGTTCAAGAAAGTCTTTGTAAATAGTATCTAAGGGTGGGATGGTGGCTTGTAGGAGAAGAGGTCTTCTTTCCAATAGAAGGCCTTGAAATATTACTTTCTTGAAGTGATGCCTGTTATATCCAACAGATAAAAACTGTTTTGTTTCAGTAATAGTAGCTGTAAAAAAAAGGCCAACTCTAAGGAGGAGAGAAATCACAGGACAGACTGAAAAAGTTTCTACAGTGCTGATGGTCCTGATCTGGATCTGACCATTGCCATGATTGGGTTTTTTTTTAATGATTGTTAAGATGAAAAATATATATTAGCATGATACGTCATTTGGCACTTCAGCTGTTTCCAGATGGAGCGATATTTGTATTATTTATTTAGTGTTCTTTTTATTGTTTATTTATTCATTACTTCAATTTATTTGGATGACTACCTCAAACACATGAATTCAAAGCAGGTAACAATTAAAAACTACGCACACATACACCCACACCCACACCCACACACACACACATGAATATCTACATATACATATATATATAAAATTCCTCATATATATTTCTCAACTTACAACCAGTTGCTTAATGACCATTCAAAGTTACAATGGATCTCCCCAAAGCTACTTGCAACCTATTTTTGTAATTATGATAGCCAAGCATACACACACAGCGATCACATTTTGGGCACTTGGTAACCACCTCACCTTTACAGCTATTTGCAATGTCCCATAGTCACATGATTGTAATTTATTGATTTGCAACTTTTTATTTTTTTGGGCAGTTTCTGGTGTTTACTTCCAGTTAGCAGCAGAAAACATTTATTTAGGAAAATAGATTCATTTAACAATTGCTGCATTTGCTTAACTTCATAATGTTTGGTTGTAGCTTTGAGTCTGGTTATATGATGCCTCAACTTACAACGGCAATGATTTATGACTATAATTCCAGGCTCAATTATGGTTGTAAGTCAAGGACTACCTGCATAGATAAACATATTCAAACATATTCAAATATATAAAAACCATGCAAGCAGAATCGGCAGTCAAAGTACAAAACCCAACCACAAACAATATCAACCATATATGAGTCCAAACCTAATGGCAAAATCACATTGTACAAAAGGCCAGGAGAGTCACCACCAGTCTAATCTCTTTGGGGAATGGTGTTTCAAAGGGTGAGCACCATGACAGAAAGACTTTCTTCCTGGACCCTACCAGGTAACGTGCCCTAAGAGATGGGACCTGGATCATACCTCTTCTGCCATTGGAAAGGAATGATATAGCTAGATAGTTTTTCTCATTTTAAAGGATTTTCTCTGGAAATCCTCTGGAAATGGACAGAAGACATGATGGAAACAGTTGAAAGGATTCTAATTTTTCGTGTGCTTTTTAGGCATCTATATTAACTTTTGTTTGGCGCATCATATAATGGTGGAAAGATTATGCTAGGAATCCCAGCACTAAGATATGTTAAATTAGTTATGTGAACTTCTAATGAAACATATTGAATCAAAACATGATTGAAAAATAAAAACCTAATTCAGAACATTTAGTGCAATTCTTTTCCTATCCTTTTGGATTCTTTCAGATGCCACAACAGGTGGAACAATGATCTTTGCGATCACATTATAAGCAACTGCGTTCTCTTCGCCGATGATGTAAAACTTTTTAACACCACCGACAACACTGCTACCCTCCAAAAAGACCTCGACTTTGTGTCAAAATGGTCAAACATCTGGCAACTCCAAATCTCAACCAACAAATGCTCTGTCCTACACATTGGCAAAAAGAATCAGAACACCAAATACAAGCTGAATGGACACGACCTTGCAGACAACCCTCACTCTGTCAAAGACCTTGGAGTTCTCATATCAAATGATCTAAGAGCCAAAGCCCACTGCAACAACATCGCCAAAAAGCCATCAAGAGTTGTTAATCTAATCTTACGTAGCTTCTTCTCCGATAATATTACACTACTAACCAGAGCATACAAAACGTTCGCCAGACCAATCCTGGAATACAGCTCATCTGTCTGGAACCCAAACTGCATATCAGACATAAATACAATAGAGCGTGTCCAGAGATACTTTACGAGAAGAGTCCTCCACTCCTCTGCTCGCAACAGAATACCTTACGACACCAGACTTGAAATTCTGGGCTTAGAAAACTTAGCACTACAGTTCATAAAATTATCTGCCACAATGTCCTCCCTGTCAATGACTACTTCATCTTCATCCACAACAATACACGAGCACACAACAGATACAGACTCAAAGTGAACCGCTCCAAACTCGATGGCAGAAAATACGACTTCAGCAACAGAGTGGTTAATGCCTGGAACTCACTACCTGGCTCTGTGGTTTTCTCCCCAAATCCCCAAAACTTTACCCTTAGACTGTCTACTGTCGACCTCACCCCATTCCTAAGAGGTCAGTAAGGGGCATGCATAAGCGCACCAGCGTGCCTACCGTCCCTGTCCAAACATTCCCTTTTATTTGTACCCATCTTATGTATATAAATAATGTTATATCTATGTATATTACCAAATACGTACTTGACAAAATAAATAAATAAATAAATAAATAAATGATGATATCAGAAAAGAGGGGAGGGCTGTGATTTTGAGGGAGTTGTATTTTGAGAGGTATGTATTAAGGCAAGCCGCTTGCTTCTCTGTGAATTATATCTGAAGGAGGACTCCCAACACATTATGGTTGTCCTCTCCCTCCATCAAGAGATAGTATGATTTCAGTGGCTTAGAGGACCACCAAAGGGCTTCGTTGCTGCGTTAAATGCCTTCTTTTGTGCAGCTGATCAAATTTCCTTGGGAGTCCTCCTGTTGTCTAATTTTCATTGGCCCCCTCCTAGCTTCTTTTCAAGTACCTCCCCCATCCTCCTTCTAGCCTGTGTGTTTCTCTAGGTCCCCATGAACTTTAGGAAGGGTGCCCTAAGAAGGAGCTGAGCAGATTCTGCAGCAGGGATCCAATCCAGAGAGTAGGGTGTGTATTAGCATATGGACATGGTTACTACAGTTTGTTGCATGACAGGAAGCTGCAGAAAAGTACACTGCCCCTGGCCTGTCTGCAGACAACAGGAAGGGATTCAACAACGTATACACTAGATGAAAAGGAAAGTGGTTTGGTTTCTGGTATGAGTCTCAGGATATTGTCAGACATCCAGCAAAGAGGTCAAGAGAAGTAGATCGTGTATACTTTCTATTTCTGTATCTCTCACAACATTTAAAATGAGAAATCATGCATCTGTCCTGTAATGCTTCCAATGACATTGCAGAAAAGGGAAATAAAGATTTCTTTCCTGTCTTATTGTCATGTATGATACAGAAGTATCTACCCATCTGGTGATCCAAGTCACTTTGGATAGTGAGATGGGTGACATATAAATTTAATAAATAATTAATTAGGTGAGCAATGTGAGGCCACAGTGTTTCCTGTCATGTTGAGATAATACATAATTAAAACCTAGAGTATGCTCTAGCATAGGCTTAACAGAGTGCCAGAGAGAAAGACAATCAGCCAGCTTTTTAAAAAGACATTAAAAAAACACATATAAATGCCTGAAGCTATCCATTTAGCCTCTGGCTGCTTAAAAATGTTAAAATACATCTGGCAGCTATCAAATGCTGACCAGCTTGAAAGAATACTTGATGCTGCCCTCAGAACAATGGAGTCCTCTACTCTTCCACTTTTCGAGTACATGTTGAAAATCCTTAGAAATAGATTGGACTACTGTGCTTTCCGGGGGGGGGGGGAGAAAGAGAGAGAGAGGGAGAGAGAGTGAGAGCGGGAGAGAGGGAGAGAGAGAGAGAGCGAGAGAGAGAGAGAGAGAGAGAGAGAGGAGAGAGAGAGAGAGAGAGAGAGAGAGAGAGAGAGAATATGAATATGAATATTTGTCAGACAAAAGAAGGCTTCTGGCCAAAGGCTAGCCAAACTGTTAGAAGAATTATTGTGAAAATTGGGGAGTCAGCTAAGAAAAATAAATGCATCAGAGCACTGTAGTTCTTAAGCCTGTGGTTTTTATCAAGTAATATAAATGGCTACTTAATCAAACTATTGTTTGATATGAAAATATTCTAGGCGAGGGTTGCTTCCTCCCTTTAATTTTCAGTTGGCTTTGATGTATGGTCTCCATGAAACTGTGGCCAGATGTCATCTTTTGATTTGTTTTTTGTGTCAGGATTAGAAATGAATTCATATAATAATTGTTTCTAAGAGTACAAAAGGGAAATACTGGCTTAATTTTTGACTCCACCTATGCTAACGGTAGACTGTCGGTATGGCTTACTTGCTAGCTTATGTCTTTTGGGCAACATCTAGTGAAGGAGATGGAATGTGGCCCTGTGATAGTATTTCCTGTACTTCCTGTTCCTGTTGCCTAGAGAAATATTGCCACAAAAGATCGTTCTATTTAAGAATGTGATATTAATCAGAGGTTGGTAGCATCTTACTATGATGTAGTGTTTGTTGGGAAGGTCATTTGACATTACTATTTTCACCAAGGGCAAAGCTTACTTATGTAGGAGGCTGTTCACCATGTTATCAGATTTAAGTTGAAGAGTTCTTGGTGCTTCAAAACTCCCAGAAGCCAGTTTGCAACTGAGCCTTTTGCAACTGAAAAAGTTGCTTATTCTTCTCTAAAAAGAGGAAATAATTATTGCTCAAAAAGAAAACAACAACAACAACAACAACAAGAACAACAGAGGACACAGATGGAGGTCAAACCTTCATATGTCAATTAAAATTGCAGCAATTTAAGCTATTTCCACAGCTTGAAAGATTGGCCATGTAAGAAAGACTGAATCTTTAACTTTTAGCAGCTTTTCAAACTGAGGATATTATCCAATAGAGGACTGTCCTTTCATAACTCTTTAAAAAGAGGATTATATTTTTAAAAAAATATGTGACATGGTTATACATAAAGCTGTGCCTTAGCCCAATAAATGAGATTAAGAAAGTACAGTACAAATAGTCCTCACTTAATGATGGCTATTGGAACCAGCAAGTCCATTGCTAAGAGACATGGTGGCACAGTGGTTAGAATGCAGTATTGCAGGCTAATTCTGCTGACTGCCGACTGTTCGATCCTCATCAGCTCAAAGTTGACTAAGCCTTCCATCCTTCTGAGGTTGGTAAAATGAGGACCCAGATTGTTGGGGGCAATATGCTGACTCTGTAAGCCACTTAGAGAGGGCTGTATAGCACTATGAAGTGGTATATAAGGCTATGTCTACGTATTATTGCTATTGCTAAGTGACACAGTCGTAAAATACAATGTCATACCACCATGCCAACTTAGGACATTAGACAAAGTCTATATGGCTTCCCCACTGACTTTACTTGTTGGAAGCTGGCAGTGAAGGTGCCAGTTGCCAAGTGCCCAAATTGCAATCATGAGACCATGGGGACGCTGCAATGGCTGCAACAATGGTCATAGAGCACCCTTATTCAGTGGCATCATTACTTCAAATTGAATATATTACTTATATATTCAAAGAATATTGATTGCATTTAAACACAGGTCATAGGAGTGCATAATCCTTATGAAACAGTGAGTTAATTTTGTTCCTACCTGCAAAAATATAAATTTCTTCTGCCACATTTTTTGCATTATTTAAATAGCTACCATTACTAAAATAACAAGTAAATAAATATGTTGCAAACAAATGCAATTGCTAAGGTAGTCTATTATGAAATTCTATGTATAACTAAAGAAATCATAATTTCACTATCTGTCTAGACAAAACACCAGATGCCTATAAAAGAGACCAGATGTCAAGTAGTTTTGGCCACATCTTTAAACAATAGGAAGTAAAAGTCTTTAATTCACATTATTCATATCAGCCTCATATCCTGAATCAGCACACAGTAACATGCAAATATTTAGGTTCTGAATGTTACTGGAAACTTGGAAGAACAATATGGGCCTTGCTGAAGTGTTATAAGTGCCATCTCTTTTAATCCCATTGCCCCAAAGTAAATGCATTCTGTTTTTAAACTTCTATCCTGCAAAGTTGCATGGATAATTGGAGAAGGATAGATTGATAGATAGCTACAGTATATTTCATCTTTATCTGAAAAACCTACACTGAAAAACCTACATTTGGACAGCATGAAGGTTTGGATCATGAATGCAAAACCTGTCTCTACCACCCTACCCAATGTGGCAGAATGGGCATATTCTAGGTACCAGTAGTTAAGGAGTGTTAGCTGGTGGGGTCCCACCTCTCTGAAATGTGCCTCCTGATTTTAGAGTGTGGCACCAATCATGACAAACCAGGCCAGATGTGAAACTTTCTGTGAGGTCAGGAGTCAGTGGGGATTGCTGCTCACATACCTTCCTCTCACCAGTGTGACAGCAACCCAGCCTACACTCTGGACCCTGTATCTGGGCTTCCAGTAGAATTCCCCAGCTTTAGGGATCTGGGGGACTTCAATCTGCCTGTATCACAGTGGTTCTCTTCCTTCCTTGGTTCCAGTCAGTGTTGGTGGAGGAAGAAGGGCTGAGACATAGGCCCCTGCAATGCAGGCTACCTCTTTGCTTGAACCTTTAACCAGCGGTGGGTTGCTCCCGGTTCGGACCGGTTCTTAGAACCGGTAGCGGTGGCGGGAGGCTCCGCCCACCCGCCCGGGATGCTTCTGTGAGCGCGAGTGCATGCATGAACCAGTAGTAAAGGGTTTTAGAACCCACTACTGCTTTTAACCTTTACTTTTTAACCTCTACATGAAACCACTGGCGGGGGTCATCTGTTAGTGTAGGGCAGTGGTTCCCAAACTTTTTCAGTCCACCGCCCTCTTGGTGCTACAAACTCATCCTCAGTGCCCCCCACCCCCATCCCTTCAGGTGGGCGTGGCTTGGTGGTCAGGTGATTGGGTGGGCATGGCCAATTTGTAAAATGTGGAGAAACTCACTTAACAACGCTCTTGCTTAGCAACCAAAATTTTGGGCTCAATTGTGGTCATAAGTCTTTCTTTTTCTTTCTGTCTTCCTTCCTTCCTTCCTTCCTTTCTACCATCTTTCTTTCTTTCTTTCTTTCTTTCTTTCTTTCTTTCTTTCTTTCTTTCTTTCTTTCTTTCTTTCTTTCTTTTTTTTTTTTTTTTTT
>QLTV01003479.1:883611-896854 GCA_003457575.1 Thermophis baileyi
AAACTGATATACATAGAAGAAATAGATATGGAAATTTTTTATAAATATACTAAAAATATTTAAAATATAAGTATATAAAAATCTTATGGACCGATCTTGGGCTGTAATCAAATTAGGAACTGCGATTCCTACCAATGTATGTTTGTGCGTCATGTAATGTTTTTGTGTATAATTTTTTTTTTAAAAAAAGGACCAGGCTAATCTGAGGGACTGCCTCTCCCCAGTTACATCAGCCTGCCCCATTAGAATCTGACAGAGAAAACATGTTTCGACACTTCATTTACTAACAGCTAGGGACCTACATTTTGTGGGTCCCAGGAGACATGCTTCCTCTGCCGTGGTGCCTGCCTTATGGAACATTCCCCTACCCCAAATTAGATTAGCTCCATCCCCTTTGATTTTTAGGAACACACTCAAGACCTGGTTATGTTATTGCATATATGTATATAAGTAATTGTACATGTGTGTGTATGATGGTTTCAAACTGAGCCAATTTTAAATTTCAATATTTCAAACAAGTAATCTACACTTATTGAAGTGTAGAACTGGAAAACAACAACCACCCATATATGACAGCAAAGCAATTCATAAAACCAAGTCTTTGCTGACATCTAATGGCCATCCAGAGTTTTGCAACCTAGATACAGGTTTACTGTATCTAGGTTTGAATGACTAAGAAGAAACGTCACTGGAGTGAAACATAGCTGTAGAAACAAATATCAGAATCCCTGCAGTAAAACATGCACAGAGAATCACAGGCTGATTCTGTGGACTGTTTGGGTATAAGAAATAGTGAGAAGTGATGAAGCAAATCCATTTTTCAAGTCACTAACCTGATTTGAACGAAACAAAAGCAATGGTTTAATGTTATATCTAAATTTCCCCTTCCCCTTTCTTACAACTGTTTCCATTTTAAAATAAACACTGTATTTTCATCCAATTTGGGAACTACAGTTAGAAACAAAATACATGGTTTAATCTTGACTCATTTGGACAAACAGTAGCTTGAACTAACCACAGTCTGTTTTCAATCCTCTCCCATTTTCAATAATTTCCTCAGATGAAATGAAAATAAAATGGAACTGGATGCTTCTTGTTGTCATTTAGAAGAGAAGAGGGCAACCTGGGAAAATTGCTTAATGTCCAGGTCACATGTAATGATCCCTGAACTACATTATATTCGAATGCGGCCTTCATAAAAGCAGTTATCAATGTGCCAAATAAGTGTAAATTTGCTTTAAGGCACAGAGATTCAGAATGAGATCCTAAGGAATCTGCTTTAGAAGTTAAACTTTAAGGCCAATAAAACTTAATCTTACTTGATTTAATTTGGACTTTAATTCTATTTCTGCCTACTATTCACCTCCTCCAAAGGGTATGTCTCTTCAAATTGTTTCTAGAATGGATGGTGTTCAAAAATTGTTTACTAGTTCTTCTAGATTAATGTCTTTCATTAAATCATAATATATTGCCTCATGTACTGCCCATGGTTTTCGCTTTCAGCACTAGTAAGGAGCTCAGGAGGTATTTTTCAAGAACACAGCTGATGATTTACTGTTCAGGTTCTGCTGAATTCCTTCAGGAACTGTCCTTTCAACCTCTGACCATAAATTCTATATTACAAAATTGGCAGACTTTAAAGTACCTTGTTACTATGTAATGCAAAAAGAAAAAGAAAAAGAAAAAGAAGAAGAAATAAATCCTGAACTGAAAAGACCTACATATTTAAGGGGCAGAAATCAGTTTTATTTTAGACATATGATCAAAATGTATAAAATAAAATGTCTAACCTTTGGGGAATGCATGGAAGAAGAATAATAGTCCCTAATAAATACCATGGTATGTGCCATTCCAGAGAAATGCACAAGTGCTTGTGTTTTGTAATAGCCAGAGGAACCTTTCTCAAAGTCTTTAAAGCAGCTGCATTTTTCCAGACTGACATGGGTACTTTGGAAGGTATTCCAGTCATCTTTGCACACATGTGTACACATAGCCACATGCAGGGTGGGGGAGGCAGAAGGAGTGATGCTTCTGAAGGATTTGTACTGATCCAATATATAGTTATCCTAGGCTAAACTATTAGATTCAGCAAATTTTCACTGGTTTCTGAAAAGTCCTATCACCCAAAGAGTGAATTAATTCATAGGAAAGTTCTATGAACAATTTATTATACCCAGGAGGCAATGTTATCTTAAAACAAGTCCAGTTTTTAGCTATCCAAGATTATAGCTGGAGTGGAATTCCATCACCACATGTGAAAGCAGCACTTTTAAAATGGCTCATTTAGAGGATATTGTGGGGTTACTTAACTCTGGAATCTCTCAGCTAGCAGTTTGCAGGGTACCATTTTGGTGGTTACAGATCATCTGCCAGAACTCAGGAAGGTTGTGTTTTCCTTTCCCTATCCTTCACCTTCAAGTTCTTGGGTTGCTAATGGAGAGGAATGTTTGACTGAGAGAAGAGTTGGTACTATCGCCTACCCTGCTTATGCTGAGAAAAGAGACCAGGGGTGGGTTCCGGTTTTTGTCGCTGCCGGTTTGCTCAGTGGCACGCCGCGTGGGCACACGCGTACTTTGCGCATGTGCAGTGCTAAAACAAAGCTTCTGCGCATGCACAGAAGCGAAAAACAAGATGGTGTCGCCTATGGCGTCGCCGAAAGAACCAGCTCGGGGGCGTGGCCAGGCTGCCATTACTGCCAGTTCAGAGAACCAGTCCCTATTTTTACTACTGCTTCTATAGAACTGGTCCGAACCGGCAGGAACCCACCTCTGAAAGAGACCCATTCATAGAACTGGACCCTGCTTCATCCACTTGGGGCAATACAGGTAGTCCTCCACTTAGAAAAGTTCATTTAGTGACTGTTCAAAGTCACAACGGCACTGAAAAAAGTGACTTACGACCGCTTTTCACAGTGACGACCTTTGCAGCATCCCCACGATCATGTGATCAAAATTCAGATGCTTGGCAACTGGTTCATATTTATGACCATTGCTGTGTCCCAGGGTCATTTGATCATCTTTTGCAACCTTCTGACAAGTAAAGTCAATGGGGAAACCAGGTTATTAACTTATCAACTGCAGTGATTCACTTAACAACTGTGGCAAGAAAGGCCGTAAAATAGGACAAAACTCACTTAACAAATGTTTCACTTAACAATAGAAATTTTGGGCTCAATTGGGGTCATAAGTCGAGGACTACCGTACCTGTAATGCTTTTTTGTAAGGTTGTGGGATGCAGACAGGCAATTGCCAGTGACAGAAGGCAACCATTGGGCATACTAACAGAATATGGTTGGTTGATTAAATTAGGCACATGATACTTTAAGCTTCAAGGACAGAGCTTTAACATCAAGATGGTATCCTTTCCATGTTAATTCCTTTTCAAATGGATAAATTATAGCATACAGTAAAAGAGATAGACCTGTCTTAGCAGTTTATGCCCTTCACCATTTCTCTCCCCGAAAGGAAAGTCTGGAAGAGGAAGAAGTTCTTTTCGTTTATAGGAATCAGCTCTATTTTCCCCCCTCCACTGGAATTTCTGTTTGAGGCAGTTTTCTTCACCAGGGAGAGTTCTCTACTAGGGAAATAAGTGGTTTCAAGGCCAGGCCTCTTTGAAGGGTTGGAGGACTTTTACATGCTTGAGTGAAAGAAATTCAGTAACAGTTTCTTTCACTTGCTGTCAGTCAACAGCTTGAGCTTACTGTCTCCCTCCTCTTCTTACAGCCATTAAGCTTATTCACCTCTGAGTCTAAAACTACTCACTCCCTGAGAATGAGTCTTACTTCCCAAGGAGGCCAGTGTTTTCCCTCCACCATACCACCTAATGCCAAGGGATAGCAAAACTGCTGTCGGAGAATGATCAGGTATGTTACTGAAATTAAGCTTCCTTGCAAGTGTTGCCTTCCCCTGGGCCAGCAGATCTTCCACTGCTCCTTCTGCTTCTTCTGTCCCTATATAGTTTTATTTGGATTTGAGGTTTTTTTTAGGATACAGCTATCTAGTAAGTTTCAAACAGGGCACAGTAAGCATAGTCAACCAATAGAAGCTTTAATTATGTTCATTAATTGATTTACAGTTTAATGTATTAGGGTCACCTGCTCATTGGCAACTTTATCCAGTTTATAATGATCAAAATCAGAAATAAAACTTTAAAAACCGCTAATAAAAAATAGTCATAGCAAGGGAGAAAACAATAGAATGTGAATTAAGATATCATCATGCAATTCATGCAAATTATTGATGGTGCAATGTGACAATCTGATCTCTTGTCTCAGTTTGTGGAATAGTAAGCAGCACAGCATTAGTATCAGTAGTAGTTATACAAACAACATCTAATTCTGCCATATAAGCAAGTGAGCTCAACTGACCACATGATCAAAATATAGTAGCAAGGGCTTGGATTGTGTTGTTGCAGCTGCCATCTTTAGTTTTTGAATCTTCCTTGAGAATGCCCCTGACCCAAAAGCAGTGTACTAGAAATACAATGAGTTTATTTATTTATTTATCCATTTTTAAAATTGCTCATCTCCCTTAAAGAGGTGGTTATCTCAAAGATAACCAGGGCTCTGTATGTCACACAGGCTTCTCCTCCTCCCTCAGACTCTCACCAATAGAATCAGATTCAGAATGGCTTTTCACACCTGCTGTTTTATTTCAGCACTCCTACTGCATGGTCTCTCCAACCATTTTATGACCATAGCAGCTCTATTACTGCTGGACTAGACAGAAAAATAAGCAACAATTTAAAAGATTCATTGGGAAGATCAGGACAATGTTCTAATACAGTCTCTGGGAATAGGACATAGCATGGCTTGAAATGATGGTACTTTATTCTGAATATAGAACAGCTCAATACATGTTTTGTTTTGGGCGTGGAACACTATAAACAGCCATGATGAGCTTTGAGAGTGAAGTCTGAATCATTTTGGAAACCACCAGGCCTCCCGTATTTTCCACTACTAGCATTGCAGCTATCCAGGGTTTACCACTATAGTGGAAGTAGTAGGGGGTTTCCTGTAGGAGAGATCTTAATGCTGAAAATGAATTTTTGTGACTCGATTTACTCGTCTATCTATGAGCAGGACCAAAAGGAGATACGTCTTTACTCTCTCTTTTTCAGGCAGGGGTGGAAAACGTAAACCAGCCAAACCTGGCTTGGTTTCTGTCCTTGGACAGATGAGATGATGTCAGTGACCAAGGCTGACAGGGAATGCAACTGGAAGGGTGTGTGCTTGGTATTGTTCCAATGTAATGCTGAACATGACTGGGTCAGGCTCGATGGTCATGATCCTGTTTCTCATCTGTGTCTAATTGACAATGCTGCCAGGATTGCACTGTCTGAAACTGTATCAGTTTCGCCGGGTACATGCATTGGATTGCAGCCAGAAGCTCTGGTAATCTTATTTTAATTTTCCAATTGAGTGAAGATGGACAAAAGGACTGTGGCTACTGGGCCACACTTGTTCCTAACTTTTAAAATTAACCATTGCAAAGTACTAATGGAATGAATTCAACCCAAATACAACAACCTTGAAATTAGAGAAGGCCCACACACACTGCTATTCTTAATGAAACATGCACGATTTCACCAAATCCCTAAGAATTTGGCAATGCTTATGCAGTGACTGCAAATCTGTTCTTTGCACAACTATTACATGCAATAATATTAAACATAATTACCTTGAACCATCAGGGTAGATCATACAACAGGTGTTTCAGTATGTTATTATGTTCACTTTTAATGAACCAGAATATTGAATGTTCCTGTTGAAGCCAATGTTTTTGTTGGCAGCGAACTTTGGCTAAGTCTGCTGGCTAGATCTGTTTTAGAAAATGGAGCATTAGCAAAGTTTGGGATGATTATATAAGAAACAGATTGTGTGTGTGCAAGGATATTATGAAAACTCAAGTAAGTCTATTTTTATTCAGAAAACTCCAGTTATTAAGCAGATTAGAAGAATAATCTGTCTAAGTATCATCTGCTAAGTAAGTGGTATCTTCAGGCAAAATTGGGGAAACTGCACTGCCAGCTCAAGTTGGCTGTTTGCCCCAATTTTGCTTGAGCAGAAAGCTTGCCAGGACTGCCCCATCTTATTTCAAGGCCTTGCATCCCACAGGGAAAGTAGTTTTAGAAGGGGAAATCCTCCCCCTCAAAGCAGCTTCCTGCTTCCGGCAGTTGATGAGGAACTTGTGGAGACAGATGCTGGAGATCCAAATTCAGCAGCAACCCTTGTTAGAAAAGGTGACTCTGAACCTAAGCAAGGGTTTTGAAACAATGCCGAATAATTAGTAGCTGAGCATTCCACTGAAAAGAATAACGAACACTCATACTATTGTTGTCTTGGATGCAGAGTGTGAACTTTGCCCAGCTGTCATTGACAGGCATTCATTATGTTATAGAAGCAAAAACGTTTTTGATTAAGGAATACATAAGGATAAAAAGCTCCCCCCCCCCTTTACCCTAACTGAGAGAGACAGAGTGAGAGAGTTCCACTTGTCTTTAAAAAACAGATTTGTTTAAGTAAGTGAGAAATAGTCACTGGACTTTTTGTGAAAATCCTCTCTTTTCTTTATCTCTCACTATTTGTCCTAGTAGTCAAAATATAGGTACAAAGAGTGCTGCAATTTCCAACAACAGATCTGGCTAACTAGGCCATTGGACAGAATCATGCTTTGCCAGACTTGTCAGCCCGCAGTCTCCTCCTCAGGCTGGCTGGCTCTTCTTTTAAACAGCTTCCCTTGCCAGGGAGACTCTACTTCAGACAAACTAGAAATGAAAGCTGTTGGTGATGGGAATTCACAATTCTTTTCCAGATAGCGTACTCCCATTCATTATCTTACTTTGTGATAGGAGGGAGAGCAGCATAAAGAAAATTTGGCTCCAGGAAACTGCTGTAGTGTTAGGGCTAATTTCCCAGGCTATTAAAACAGGTTCACAATACACTTTTAGACAAGCATGTCTGGTGTAATGCTATGTGAGGAAGACCTTGAGAAATGGGTCAAAAAGATGCTCTCTAGGTAATGGTCAGATAAGAGAGGGGATAGCCATGGGCAGAGAAAAAGGCTCAGAAGGGACTCTCCCTAGCATCTCAGGCTGTAAAGGAGATGGCAGGAGATTTGTACCTCCGGACTTGCAAGATTTTGTTAACATAGCCTTAGAATAAAGTAGAATTAGCTCATCTTGGTAGTGTTTCCTGTCCGATCTACCTGGGAAAGCTGACATCAATTTTGCAAATCTGAAAGTACAGTAGTCCAGCGGTGGGTTGCTCCCGGTTCGGACTGGTTCTTAGAACTGGTAGCGGTGGTGGTGGGAGGCTCCGCCCACCCGCCCGGGACGCTTCTGCGCATGTGCAGAAATGTTGTGCGCATGCACTTGTGTGCACGCGAACCGGTAGTAAAGGGTTTTAGAACCCACTACTGAGGTAGTCCTCAACGTACGACCACAATTGAGCCCAAAATTTATGTTGCTAAGAGAGAAATTTGTTAAGTGAGTTTTGCCCCATTTTACCACTTTTATTGCCACATTTGTTAAGTGAATCACTGCAGTTGTAAATTAGTAACAGGGTTGTTAAGTGAATCTGGTTCCCCCCATTGACGTTGCTTGTCAGCAGGTCATAGAAGGGGATCACATGATCCAGGGACATTGCAACCATCATAAATGTGAGTCAGTTGTCAAGCATCCAAATGTAAATCACGTGACCATAGGGATACTGAAATGGTCATAAGTGTGAAAAATGGTCATAACTCACTTTTTTCAGTGCCTTTGTAACTTTGAATGGTTACTAAGTGAACTGTTATAAGTCGAGGACCATCTGTATAAATCTCCTGCTGTCTCCTTTGCAGTCTGAGGGCCTTTCTGAGCCTTTCTTTCCTCCCATTATGCAGCTGAGTGCAATGCCCCTCTTATCTGACTGTTACATAGGCAACATGCCTTTACCCCTTTTCTCAAGGTCTTTCTCACATACCATTACAACTGCATGTACCATATTTGCTTGCCTTAACTTTTTATGAAGCTGTGGCCAATTGGTCATCTGCTAAACTTGGTGCAACTCAAATTGATACAGTTTGATGACCCTGTTTTATATTTGGTTCTTACGATCGGCTTAATAACTTGCCATTCATCTTATATGCTTTCCTGTCCCTCTTTTCTGTCATGATTATCAGTTTCTTGTTTTTGGCTTTTCATTCTCCTATCAAAATCTGTGTCATTTTGTTGTTGACGCTTTTGTTCTTTAGTTCTTTTATAGACTTCTTTTGATATACTTTAATTTAGTTTTAGGCAGCTGTAAGATGTTTGTTTCCTTTATCCATTGTGGTTGGTAGACCGCATGCCAGACAGTTAAAGTACACAAGCTTTGTGATCAATGCCCACATGTTTTTGTGGTGATGGCTCATATTCTGAGCATGACCTGCTTAAAGCCCAACTTTAGTGCATCATTCCTTTCAATTTTCTTCCAGGTCCTGAATATCTGTTAGAGTTTAATTCTTTGGTTTTACGTGGATTTTATCAAAAATGTATGTTGGCTAGAACCTATCAAGTTAAAAATAGTTTTAATCTTTTATTCAATATTTTTCTTTATTCTTTCTTCAGACACAAACTGAGCAACGTGGTATATGCAGTACAATGCAGTGAGCCATGTGAAGATCTGTACATTGGGGAAACAAAACAACCACTTCATAAGTGCATGGCACAACACAGAAGAACAAACACATCAGGATTAGATTCAACAGTCCATCTGCATTTAAAAGACACAGGCCACTCTTTTGAAGACGGCAAAGTCCACATTTTGGACAGAGAGGACCACTGGTTTAAAAGAGGAGTCAAAGAAGCCATCTATGTCAGAATTGAACAGCCCTCTCTCAACAGAGGGGGAGGGATATGACATCACCTATCTCCAATCTACAACACATTCCTTTCAACAGTTCCAAGAAGGCTCCACACCCATTTGCACCACTCAGGTGATGCTGATGACACAGATAAACCTCCAGGTGACCTTAATGACTCGCTAAAAGAATGCAAATGACTAGTTGTCTGCAAGGAGTATAAATCCTTCCATTCCCCACCATCCAGTTAGAACTGAAGAAGCTTCTTGGATGAGAAACGAAATGTCTTCAAAGAAAAAAACAGAAAGTCCAGTTGCCTCTTGAAGAAGCACCTTTGGGACAACCATGACCAGGATGACTGAGAATCTCCATAGACATTCTTTCTTTGGCTTTTCTACTGTTGCCAAATGTGCTTTGTGATTGCAGGATACTGCAACTGGTTGTAAATGCAAGCCAGTTGTCAAGCACCCAAAATGGGATTATGTGAAACAAGAGTGGTGCAGTAATCATAACTTCGAAGAGTAACTTTTTTCAAGTCTGTTGTAACTTTGAACAGTCATTAAGTGATTGGTTGTAAGTCAAGGACTACCTGTAAAGGAAGAGAAAAGATTACTGTGCCTTGAGAAAGAGCAAAGTGTGAGAAAAATGCTTGGTATAAGATATAGTGTGCAATTGGCAGGAACAAGTGGTTCAGTAAATTCTTATATTTTGTCAAACAACAATGTTCCCTGCATGATTTAATTACAGTATTGGTCTGAAACTTTTAATTAAATATGAACATTTTCGCTGGTTTTGAAGAACATATTAAATCACAGATTGATCCAGCATATTTTAAATTCTCATGTAATCCAAATGCAAATAGACAAATGAAGATTCAGTATAAACTATGATCATGGTTACTACCATTGTGTTGATGATTAAGTCAGAAGGCATTTCAAGCTTCCTAAATTAAAGGGGGAAAAAAGAATCCATTGTTCCTTCAGAGTAAATACAGAGAACCCTGATCCCACAACTCTCTTGTTGAGAGGCAAAAACTTTCACACAAAACATTTCTTTGTATAAATCCTTGGTTTTATAGCAGTCTCACTTACAGACAAAATCTCACTTAAGATCTTTCCAAAGTACAGTTGTGGAATGCAGTTTTTTGTTTTTGTTTTTAAAAGTGCTTATCAATCAATTGCTGACACCAGCTCAACTGATAGCCACTTCAAGGAGTTAAGTAAATTATTTTTTTTTAAAGAATGGATGGTTTCGAAGGAGTAAAAAATAGATGAGCACTGTGAGTTGAATAATATTCTCAACAAGAGCTAACACTATAAATTGTGTTAAGTATTTCCTGCAGCATTGAATTATGGGATAATGGGAAAAGGTAAAGACAGTTTTGCTAAGTTCTCTAATGGTTCCTTTTTATATATGTGTTGCATGACTGGTGACTGATAACTAGAATTTAAAGTGTAACTCTGCTCTCAAGCTATATTTCAGCTGGCTCCATATATGTCTTTGGCTGAAAAAGCTGCTTTTGAAAACTTGGACTAATAATATTTCTCTCTGGACATGCCCAGCTGTGGCTGGTTTGGGGCATTGGGTTGTACTCATCCATCAGATCTGAATTCTACAAACCATGAGGAATTATCATGCATTTAGATGCATTGGTTATGGCTGGAATCCAAAGAGCTACTTTAAGTTGTTTTAAAAAATGAAGGCTTGTATTCATCAATGTTTCTTTCTTAAAATGTTCTTATACCCTAGACTCTTTAAAAAAAAGTTTTGCAGATCCCAAAACTTTATTATTTACTTTATTTTAATTTTTATGTCTTATCTTTCTTCTAGAAAGGATCCTAGAATGGCTACCATATGAAGAAAATCCACTGAGTTATTACTATTATTTGTTATATCAATGCCTTATATTTCTTGCAAGAAATTAAGATATATGAATACAATTTCCCCCCCCCCAAGGCCCCCTCCCCACTGTATCTTTACTAGAACCATAGGTGGGATAAGCCCAAGAGCATTCAGTAGAGTACATTGAGTAGAGGCTGAATCCAATCCTTAAGATATAAAAAATTGGCATACACTAGATATCTGATTTCCATTCCCTGAATTCTCAGCAATACCAATGGGATAGAGAATTTTTGGAGTTTCAATCTAGACATCTGGCAGATGCCAAGACTGGATTGGCAAACAAATGGTTTCTAAATCTCAGTGGATATCCAGTAGAGGAGGCAAACGTATTACTTGTTATTTAAGAAACATTCAGTGGCAATGGATGGATACCTGCAAAAATAAAAGTCCGGGGTATATGGCCTGTGAACTGCACACTGCAGGTTGCCAATCCCTGCCATAGGCAATGGGATTACTGGTGCTTGTCTGCTGCAAAACATTCTGGTACTCATTCTGGTACAAAATTATTCCAGTTGCCCTACCAGCAATATCATGCAACGTCATGCCATCAGCATAGGGCTGTGGTGGTGCAGTGGTTAGAATGCAGTACTGAAGGCTAATTCTGCTGATTGCCGGCTGCCAGCAGTTTGGCAGTTCAGTAGTTTGAATCTCACCGACTCAAGGTTGACTCAGCCTTCCATCCTTCCGCGGTCGGCAAAATGAGGACCCAGATTGTTGGGGGCAATATGCTACTCTGTAAACCGCTTACAAAGGGCTGTAAAGCACTGTGAAACGGTATATAAGTCTAAGTGCCCTTTGCTATTGCTATAGGACAACCTCTCTGGCATCAAAATCTGCTGGTTCTGTAGTTTTCAGATGCTTCACATTTCTATCACCTAAGGAAGAGAAGGAGATAGAGAAGTGTGTTAGTTGCTGGATCTTTACCAAAAGGAACAGAGCTGATAATAAGGGATTCTTATGTTTGCTATTAGCAAAGGATTTCCTATAACATCCAGTGCTTCCTCGCAGGCCATAGATAGGATGTTTCTTTAGTCATTCTGATGCAAAACTCTTTTTGTAACATCAAGAATAACAATAAATAATAAGTCCAGACATCCCAGTTTTTCCACTATATTTCAGGGGCAATGTAGAGATGTCTGCAAAAATATAATTGGGGATGGGGTAATCGTGACCTCTGAATTACAGGTTTACAAAGAGACAAACAGTGTTTTATCGGAACAATTGCTTTCTGCGGATAGGGTCACATTTTCTATTTGCAAGGGGTCTGCTTCTCTGTGAGGCTGTTAAGAGGAAAGCTAAACTCTGGAAAGTAATCCAGTAGAGATTTGGAGAATGTCAGAATCCTACAGTCCATCCACTCTGAAATCAGAGAGCCCATATTTAATCCCCCGCCCCCAAATGCTGTAGTGAGGCTTGGAAAAAAAATTAAGCTGGGCCAGGATCTTTATTTTGGAAAGAAAAGTATGGCAAGGGATGTAGAAAAAGACACTTTGAAATATTCACAGAGAAAAGCAAACACACAAAAACCGAAAGTAGTAGGACCAGCTCTAGCTTCTGAATACTCTTCAAGTGTAGCTCCATGCAGAGAGCATCACAATAATCCAAATTCGCAATAATCCAAGATACATGTGATCTATTAAACATGTTTCCTCCTTTGTTCGTTTTAGGGATGCCAAGCCAGGACAACCAATCCTTTTGCAGCTGGGGATATTTTTCTAAATAGGAAACACCAATTTCTTAGCCTTTTCTCTTATTTTTAAGGGGCAACGGGATGTGGTGGAGGAGGAAACTGTTCCTGATTACAAAAGTTCATTACTCCTTATTTTTTCAATTTCCCACTGGCCCCATGTTCTGGGACTATAACTCTTTCTCCAGTTCCTTGTTAGCTTTTTTGACTTTGAACATAATTTCTTCCAAACTTTGTTGGTAGGGGAAAAAAAAATAAAAGTTGAAGTTCTGAGGGATTCTGCTTTTTTGGCTTTTATTTCTGCAGAGGCGGCTTTTGCTGTTTCTGGAGAAAGGGGATGTCTTCTGTTTTCTACCAGTGTTTATACCACTTCATTATGAAATAATAGGATTGCAGGGAGAAGCCACATGGAGTTAGGCTGTTTTCTATTCTGCTACCAAATCTGTACTTTCTTTGGCAGGCATTTCATATTGTCCCAGACAAATCAAAAGGAGCTGTAATGTCATCAGGTCTGGGTTTGCCAGAGGACCGGTGAGATCTTGAGATATTATTATTGCTATTAATAATAATTTTCTCTTATGTATTGTCATTTTTTAAATTTATTTATAAAAGTTTCTTTTATTTACACAAACAAACATTAAACAGACATTAAAAACATTGGACACTTTGTGACCATCCTGTTTGGTCATTTCTTTGTACAATATTTACATAACAATAAATACCATTATTTCTCAATATACATTGCTTTTTTGATCTTACATATGTATCCCTCATCATTGTTTATTTACATATCCGAACCTTATTTAATTTCCCTTTTTCCTTTCTTTAATCT
>QLTV01003479.1:918583-929120 GCA_003457575.1 Thermophis baileyi
TGCCAAGTGTCTAATTTTTTTTCATTTGACCATTTTTTTGCTTCAATAATCATAAGTGTGAAAAATGGTCAAAAGTCACTTTTTCCAGTGCTGATGTAACTTTGAACGGTCACTAAATGAACTGTTATGGGGCGAGGACCACTTGTACTTCCATTATCCTTGCAGATATGCCAAATGCATTGTATTTAAAAAAACCAAAAAACTTCTGGGTTTTCCCTTGCACCTACACCAGGCAGGTCAAACTGGCGGCCCATGGGCTGGATATGGCCTATGCAGGCCACACCCACCCCTTCTCCGCAAGGGCAAAAAACACAATACAGCCTGCGATGCGATTGGGTTTGACATCCCTGACCTACACCATCTGTTTTAACACATAATGTTAAAATGAACGCTCTCAACTGTATTTGGGAATGACTACACATTTAGTACACTGGTCTCAGAGTATATTGCCTCCAGCAACCAGCTATTACATCCTACCAAGGCAAAAACAGTGTTGGAATCAAACCTTTGCCCTTCCTGAATGTCTCCCCACTCTCCCTCAAAGAGTAGCACAGTTCATTGTTTGCCAATTCAACGGCCTGCCACTTTTGATTTCTCTGTTGGGTGCAGACATTTCCTTCAACATTCCTTGTAGCCTCTGATTACTGTTTCCATCGGCATTAATTGTAACTCGCAAGACTAACAAAGAGTCGAATAAGTGTACATCTCCCCAGAGCTGGGTAATTTTCAACAGATGTTTTTGTCACTTACTTGCAAACCAGATTTAATTTTCCCCAACCGGTTCAACAGCAAGAAAAGCCAAGATTAGGACATTTCAGAACATTCTTCCAAATCCAATTACGTATTTGTACAGAACATTGCAATAAATGCCTGTAAATGCTTGCAAAATCCTTTCTATAAGATTAGAAAGGGAAGGTTCCAACGATGTCTCCAAATGCTTTCCACAAAATTTGAAAAGAAAAGAATGAGAGATAGAAAAAAAAAAGAATGCAAAACTACATATGTTTAAGATTAATGTGTAGACTATTATGTATTCAACTTCTTTAGCTACAATTCTAGATATTGTCATGGGCTACCATTTCACACAAAAGTATGGAATTGTGCCCTGGGCCTTTTGAAATGGAAAGAGATGGATTTGAAGGAATAATACTTATATCCATAATATAAAATAAAATCCTAGATCAAATCTATAAAATAGATATATTTTATTCCCTACCAATTTTTTTCAAGGAAATGTGTTATTCTATTAGTAAATTAGAACATACTGATATCAGTTGGATGTATAAAAGCATTCTCATCCGGTTCATGAGCTGCGAGAAAATTATGCTGGCATAAATTGTGCTGTCCTCTTTGCCAGTTCCTATTCTGTCACAGAACTGAAGCAAGTGATTGATGTTATCATTCAGATTTAATATGGGACAGTGTTAAGGGAAGTAACCGGGTGGATTTCCATAGCTTAATCCCACCCGTCTTACTTCCCTTATATTGCGACATTATTGCATTCTTTTCCTCAGTTTTTTTTCAAGTGAAAATCATCGATGCTTAAGATACAATCTGCACAGCATTAAAATGATGTGACAGACCCAGGATAGCCTCTGTCCCCAGGTAAAAGTTTCTGCACCCAGCTTTAGGTATGGGCATGTAGTACTTATGCATTATGGAGTACAGTTTTTCTGTGTGGTAGAGAATGAATCTCACTGTCATGGTAGAGCTTCAGATCATATTGCTAATTTCTTTTCTATTTGTTAGCATTTTTTCTGGTTAGCATTTGGGTGTTGTGCTGCTGCTGGTTCGCCTAAATGTCACAGTAGCTTTGTCTATTTTTTATTTATCAGTGCCTGCCTGTGTCCTATTAGGAGATGCTGTAATAGGGCACATGCAGTAATGGGAGATGTGCACTAAATCATAATCCACAATCCACAGGGCACCAGCTTCATGTTGTTGAGGTTGAGATCTTATCACTGTCAACATCCTCAACTGAAGGAACCACACAGATCCTGGTTTTTAAAAAAAGGGGAAGAGCAGACCACTGGTAACTGTGGTTTGGGCCTGTGTTGGGTTCCCTAGATTCCATCAGCACAACACATTCCCCAAAACCAGCATTGATCTTGAAGCAGGAGCTGCAGCACCATGCTTCAAGCATAGCTCTGCAGCTCTGCAGAATACCTACTGATTCTTCTGTATCCTCACAAGGCTGAAAGATGAAATGCAAGTTCTTCACTTTTTTCCCACTAGGCTTGCTCCTATCACTGCCCCATGGAGTGAGGACTCCCATGGGTTTTACTTCCAGGGCACCAGAGGAAGTGGACAGCCCAGAATGACATGGTAAGGCAGAGATTCAATTTACTGACCAGTATTTTTTTATTATTCACTGGGGATCATCGAATAGGGTATGTGCCAATGTTTTCATGAAATCTATCTACTGTACCAGTATACAATCCATAACTTCTCTCTTGGGTCAGTTTGGAATGAGCAACATGACAGCTATCTGTCTGTCTTTAGCAGAAATCATTTCAAACAAAGGTCAAAGGAACTCATTTCTCACAAAACCTTGACACTGTGCTACAGGGGAACAATGGAGAAAGGCAAATGAGATCAGAGGTGCTTTCCTGGCTCAATCACCAGTGTCTGTAGTGAGACACCATCTTGAAGGATGTCTGCTGTTTCCTGAAGTGTCAGTCCTCTTTAACAGTATGCTTGAACTGCTCCCACCTTTTTTCCACTCATGATTCGTTTTGGTATTCATTATGTTTCATTCATTATTCATTTTGGTATGCACAGAATGTATCCCAAAAGTAAGAAGGGATAATCAGTCTCTCCTGGACTTGACCATTCATCCATGCTGTGTAAAAATAATCAGGAAAAACATTTCCAGGTTTACCCAGGAGAGGGAAAATATGTAGAAATGCCTAAAGTCAAATGCATCTAAGAAATTAGAATCAACAAGAGAAGGTGAAGGGAAATGAAAATCACCCCTCTAAGAATATCTGGGATGATAGGACTTAAGAGGATTGACAGATGCAACACATCTGGAGTCTATCTACTTATGGGAGAAAAGGAGACTACGAGAACTTTTCCCCAACTTTGAGATAACAGTGGAATGCTACATTTTCCAAGAGGTAAGGCAATATTTTTAGCACCCTACTAAATACACATACACCAGACCTACAGTTGTAATTATTTTAATCAGATTCAGACTTCCAACTATTATGGTTTCTTCCAATAAGATGGGTATTTAGAGCACAGAAAGGCTGAACAGTCACACTGCAGACTGTTCTGCAGTAGAAAATGGATTGGCAGAAACCCTTTAGTGAAGCATACAGAAATAGATATAAAATTTAAAAGGAAATCAGATTTGATAATGTAGCTCAGGGGTCCCCAAACTTGGCAACTTTAAGACTTGTGGACTTCAACTCCCAGAATTTTCCAGCCAGCTATGCTGGCTGGAGAATTCTGGGAGTTGAAGTCCACAAGTCTTAAAGTTGCCAAGTTTGAAGACCTCTGATGTAGCTTCTCACCAGGGGTGGGTTCCTCCCAGTTCGTACTGGGTCGCCCGAACTGGTAGCAAGGCGCTGGTGATGTCATGATGGCGTCGTGGACCCGCCTTGGTCGGTGCTGGTCCGTGGACGCCGCCATTTTTTTTTTGGAATTTTTTTTTTATTTTTTTTTAAGGGAGAATGTTTTTTTATTTCACCCACCCCCGGTGAAGGCTGTCCTTTATTCTTCGCCCGAAGCACAGCTGATCAGCTCCTCAGCTGTGTTTCAGGCAGATTATAGTCACTGAGCATGCGCGGACACAGAATTGCACCGGGGGAGCGCGCGCGCGCGTAACCCTAAGCCACGCCCACAGAGTGGTAGCGGAAATTTTCGGAACCCACCCCTGCTTCTCACTTTCTTTTTCTTGACCTCTCTTAAAAGTGAGACAATGAACTATTACTTGGAGTGCAGAACAGAAAACTTCCACAGTGACAAGATCCTTGCACTCCTTAGTGGAAGATACCCATCTCTTAAGAAGCACAACCAGGAAGTGCAGCCTCAAACTGCATTTCTCCCAAGAAGTGATAATCTTGTGGGAAACATTTTCATACAGGAAAGGATGATTTAATTACCTTTCAATATTATACTCTTTATATATCTAATTTAGTCATTTATAGCATAAATATTCAGTTTTAATAGACTACAAGAAGCCAGGATTACAATGTTCATTTCAGCCCTGTGCTTCCTCTCACACACATTCTTCTCTTTATATTCTATGTAGCTTTTTTCATATATTTTTTGTCCATTGAAGTTAATAACCTAGTAAATAGGAACATGTGGTAGTTCTGACTTTTGTTGCCTGCTGAGTTGCATGCAAAACCCTGAGTTCTGATTGAACTTATGCCTAGAATTGCTGTGAAATGAACTCTCTGAATGTAGCTTTGTGGTGTGCCCTCTATTCACAAGTTTGGTGCTGTGTTTTCTGTGCACAGTAGATATTCTGGAACCAGGAAAGGTATGATACATCACCTGTCAGATCATTCAGTGCAGAGCACATAATGGAGTTCTGGATTGCCTGAAAGAACTCAGAGATCTCTTGTACATTTCCTGATGGCTTCATACATGATGAGACAAGCCTCTGATTGATACTGCAGTGAACTCAGTCTCAGTAGTTCCTGTTGAACCTTCTGTGACTGCCCCATCATTTTCTCACCAGGGGCTCAATTCAGGAAGCAATACCAGTCTTAATGCTGGAGACATAGCAGCAAGTTCTGGAACAGCTTCCACTAAAAGGGATGGAAATATATGCATAAGGGGGGCAAGATAAAAAGCCATATTGAGTGGAAATAGTTTAGAGCATAGGGTAATCCAAGTAGTCAGGGCCTCATGCAGGGATGAGAGACACTGTAAGTAATATTTGGCCTCCCTAGATTGATAGAAGGGAACCAGTAGGAATTCAGTACTTCCTAAAGGTTTGTTACATGCCTGACACAGGAACTGAGGATTATCTTTCTTCAGTAAATGGCAGCAGCAGTCCTGTTTTATGGTTGCCGCTTTCCCCATTCTCTTACTATTACCTGCTTGCAAGTATAACTTTGCTTTCATCTAGAATGGGTTGTTGACATAATCCATAAACATAATTCACATTGGGACTATACAAAGGAAGAAGGTGAGTCTTGAACATAGTCTTCAGTAAAGAAGAGAAAAAGGAACAGCCATTTATCCTCCCCCAACGGGTCAAGAGCATAGGAATTCTTAATTTGGCACTGCTGTCTACTGTTCTCTCCAGTTCATTGACCATCTTCCATTCTTCATCAACTGTCCTCTAGCATTGTTTAGGGTATCTGCTGTGCAAGGTCAATTTTTCCCCCCCTCCCAATTGTATCCTTTTTTCCACTCACTTCACCAATCCCTGGCATCACTTCTGGATGGAAACTGTACTCTGGGTCTGAGAGTTGGAGAGAACGGTGTTGACGTTAACTGTCATCCTTTCACAAAATGGCTGTCATCTGGGGCACAGTCACCCACAGGAGCCAAACTGGAAACATTGCTCCATATAATTTTTCCTAATCTTCTTTTCTATGATGCCCTGTTCAATTACAGCTCCTTTCTGTTTTCTTTAAGAAGATAAATCCACTTCCAAATAAAGCCAATCATTTTAATTTGTGAAGAATGCTGATAGAGGCGATGAAAAGTGTGGTAGAAATATTTTTGGAGGTATATTATTGAATATCGTTGGAGATATTGTAGAATATTGTTGGAGTATGGTAAAATATTCTTGGGGGTGTTGTAAAAGTATTGTTGTAGGAAGAAATATTGTTTGCTTGCCCTGCCAGTGTTGGTGGGCTTATGGTTTTCTTCCAGTTTCTTGATAAGAATATTATTTTCTGCTTGATTCTGCTCAGAAAGCATCAAGGACTCCATACTGAAAAGGTAATGGCCATTAAACTATTATTGTTATGAAGCTACTTAGTTAAGTGCTTGTAACATATGATGTTATCTATAAGAATATGATAGAATAAAAGAATATGTGGTATTTAGAAAGTTATGAGAAAAAGGTTTAGGTACTAGCATGTCCATTAACTATTCCACAAGAACATATTTCAGATAAATGCATTCTTCAAATTAACGTTAATGATTTCTAATAGCTACAACTATATTGTTATATCCTAGAAGGGGAATCATAATAGACCTTAAACATGTTTGGCAAGCAAGATTTTTGCACTTTGCTAGCATTCAGAGTGTTACTGTTAAACAAGGATTTGGACTTTGCAGAGTACTTTTCATTGAAGACTATTTTTCACAAAAAAAGTTAAATTTAAAAGCTTGTGACAGATGGAAATTTCAGCAGATTTTGTCAGCAGATTTTGCATATAAGATACAAGTAGGAATTTTAAAGAAATTTAAATATATTCCATCTTCTTACTTTATCATAGGATAGGCACATACACAAGTTTGTTTCTCGTTAGGAGAACAAATGACTGAAGGCATAGAAATAAATAAATAAATAAATAAATAATATTATGAATGTAGATGAACCTAGAGATCCACAGCTCATCTCCATGAAGTGTTTCCAAAATACATTTTTCAAATATTTATTCTCTGGCACAAATTAGTTACCTCACTTTTCCAAATTAATATTATTCAAAAACTGCAAGTTCTATTGTTGTTGTTTTACCAAGATACACAAAAAAGATTGCTCAGTTCTCCTTATTTGGATAATAATTCATTTGGAGAATGAATTAATATCGAAAGTCATTCAATTTATAAATAGTAATCTCAGAACTGTAATCAATTCCATCTCTATTCCCCTACCTCATAAAGAAATATGGGACAAGCTGGAGGTCTTGAGCAGAAATTAACCTTGACAAATGTATAATAATATTTTACATAAACATTTTTCAAAATCTTGGTCTGTTTCCATCCAAAACCTACTAATTACAATAGAACTTATCTCCAAATAAACACATTTTAAAAATGCAGCCTTAAAAAGCAACAGGAAATTCCCATGAAGTCAGATTACTTGTCTAGTTTTTAAAAAGCAATATCTGGGTAAATTTCATATCTCAGATGTTCAAAAGAAAATATCCAGGATATTTGCTTTCTAGAAGGAACATGAAAGAATAAACAATTATTAGTAGGTGCCTGGTGTATTTCTTTCTCCTATAAAACATCCTGGCCAATAAAAAGTCAACTTTCCAAACTGTTTTGGTTATCCTCATGGGTCCAATAGTTTTATAGCGATTCTTTATTTTCCTTTTTGGATTAACTTTGCCATTATTCCACTGTGTCATTTTGAACAGAAAACAGGTTGATTTATAACCCATGGAAGGCCATGGATGGGTGAAATATGCTTTAATATGTCAGAAAGTGTTCAAAGAAACTTTTCTTATACAAACACAGCCAATGGTTAAGAAATTTCTCCCAGCCATCCTCACAAAACTCCTTCTCTATCCTTAGAAATTGTCTCTCTTTGGACTCAATTTATTGCATCATTGTACAAATTTGGCCTTTTCATCCTCGTGATATGTACACGGGGCATAGTTTCAGCATGTGCCCTCTCCACTGCAGATCTCTAAATATCACTGGTATAGTTTGCAGTACTTTATGTATTTGCAAGATAAAGAAGAGCTGTAGTGGCGCAATGGTTAGAATGCAGTATTGCAGGCTAACTCTGCCCACTGCCAGCAGTTTGATCCTGACCAGCTTAAGGTTGACAGCCTTCCATCCTTCCAAGGTCAGTAAAATGAGGACCCAGATTGTTGGGGGCAATATGCTGACTCTGTAAACCCTTAGAGAGCATTGTGAAGCACTATGAAGTGGTATAAAGGTCTAAGTGCTATTGCTAGAGCTATAAAAATTACCACACATTCAATGGGTGTGTGTGTGTGGTTCCAATGATTCCTTGCTTCTGCAAATTAGAATATGACCATATTTTAGCCTCCTCTTCTTTTTGCTGTGGTAGTGATGCAAAACAAACATGGAGTTGTTCAACTTTCATTTCCTGCAGAGAGATGGCTGGGTTCTCTTTCCTATTTTTCTGTGCACAGGAAGGCTTTTCAAAGTGCACATGGCAGATATTCTAACTTAGTTTTTAAAATGGATGAAGCAATTAGTGTAAGTAACTTGCTGTTCAAGCTTATTAGCTGTTCCAATCAGTGATTTATTTTCAAGCAGTACGCTATCTCACAAAGACTTTTCTCATCTCCATGAAGAAAGATAGACTCTGCCTGCACTACACTAAGGGTTTCTATAGGGTGGATAAAAAAAAAATCAAGGTGATTTTGTGTTAAAAACCCATATATGTAAAACAAAGATCCAGGGCTTTAATCATTTGGTTGTACTACCTTCTTGATTTTTTTGGACACCTGCCGCTGCCCCACCGCAGGCACTCTTCATTAAGATAAAATTTTATTTTAACATCAATAGAAGCTGAAGACATGGATCGTGAGACCAATCACACTGCACCTCTCATGTGTCCTGCAAATCCATAATTGTCATTTGAAAAGGGATAAAATCTTAGGGCATTTGGTCTCACTTACAGGTTCCTTTAATGCATTATTTGTCTCTTTGGGAGGAACCACATGTTAGAAAGTGGTTTGTTTGTTTTTTTTCAAAAAAAAACTGCACACATGCTCTGCTCTGGGAAAACAAAGTATTGCTGGATGAAGCAACTCGTATTATTTATATGTGAAAAATATCATCATCCTTTTTTGTGCAGATGGCTGTCATTCTCTATAAACAGAAGCTCTTGCTAGTAAAACAGTACGGGAGTTAATCTCACAAAAATGGTTTACACAGCTGCATGTTGGCAGAGACACAATTTTTACTCTTCTTGGCAACTTTATAAAACTAGGGATTTCATTTTAGGATATCGGGGGGGGGGGGAGTTCCAACATCACACAATGCTTACTGATGTTTTATGTAACTTGCATGACTGGAGCTGAGCCAGGTTTACTCACCAGTAACTCTGAAAAAAGCTCTGAATTTTTTTTCTATTCTAAACTGAGCTCTGTGGAATATTGTGGACCAACCAGTGGCCCATTATGGGCTAATCCATCATTGTTATAGACCTGAATGTTTGACCTATAGGGAGTAAAATCACTATTTCATTCCCTTGAAATTTGGGTTGCCTGACTTGTCTAAAGGAAAAGGAAAAGTCATAATAAAGAAAAAAGCATTTTTAAAGACAGTCTTGACAGCCACGAAGTAGGAAATACTTCTGTGGATTTCCATATTCTAGTTTATCCCAGTTGTGTGAAGTAATGAAAAGTCACTTGCATTTAAATACTTGTTATTCCTATCCATTATTTTGCCCCCAGTGCCAATAAATTCTCACGAGATGTTCTTCCAACTGTGTGCTCACAATCTGAAAAGTTGCAAAAAAAAATATTTTGTAGAGACCCACGTTGCATACAAAGATGAGGAACCCATTCATTCTTTTGTAAATCTTTATTCAGTTGAACCCTGTGAACCAATAGGAAGACAATTAAACAAAACAGGGCCCAGTACACTGGAGATAACACTACTCTACTCTAATCCTCCATTTTTTCTTCACTGGCTAATGAATTGCACAGAAACAGAATCTTGTGATTTACTACCTTCTTCTCCACAGCGGAGATGTTATTCAGTACAGTTTTGGCACCCCAGGCAATGGATATTTTTTGTTCTTGGTTTTTTTTATCACCACATTTAAAAAAAATAAATAACAGGCTAGACAAAGACTGTTGTAGAGAACACAGCTATCTGATGGCTGCAGAAAGTTACAAACATGTCACCTAGATCAGGGGTCTCCAACCTTGGCAACTTTAAGACTTGTGGACTTCAACTCCCAAAATTCCTCAGCCAGCAAAGCTGGCTGAGGAATTCTGGGAGTTGAAGTCCACAAGTCTTAAAGTTGTCAAGGTTGGAGACCCCTGACCTAGATTGAGTCTCTATTTATACTAAAAGATGCTATTGGTTTTTCTGTTCAAAGAATCACAGCGTTGGAAAGGACCAAAAAAGGCCCTTTAGTTGATATTTAGCGCAGGAATCCAAATTAAAAGATTCCAGATAGATGACTGTATAGGCTTCATGATATAATATGTCCAATAAAGTTCATTGTGCTCTGGATTATTAGTTTCACTGTCAAGCTCTTCAAATTGAAATCCGCCTTCTTAGAACATGTGGCTATTGTTCCATGTATTGCAGTTTACGATAAGACTGAACAGGTTTTGACCGTCTGTGTGACATCATAGTGGTGTCCCTCAAGGCAGCGTTCTAGGACCAACACTCTTCATACTTTACATAAATGACCTTTGTGATCACATTATAAGCAACTGCGTTCTCTTCGCCGATGATGTCAAACTATTTAACACCACAGACAATGCTACTACCCTTCAGAAAGACCTTGACTATGTATCAGAATGGTCAAACAAGTGGCAACTTCAAATCTCAATCAACAAATGCTCTGTCTTACACATTGGCAAAAAGAATCAGAACACTAAATACAAGCTTGGAGGACACGACCTTGTAGATGACCCTCATTCTGGCAAGGATCTTGGAGGACGCATATCTAATG
>QLTV01003479.1:929896-1005574 GCA_003457575.1 Thermophis baileyi
CCACAATGTCCTACCTGTCAATGACTACTTCAGCTTCAACCACAACAATACACGAGCACACAATAGATACAAACTTAATGTAAACCGCTCCAAACTCGACTGCAGAAAATATGACTTCAGCAACAGAGTGATCAATGCCTGGAATTCACTACCTGGCTCTGTGGTTTCTTCCCCAAACCCAAAAAACTTTAACCTTAGACTGTCTACTGTCGACCTCACCCCATTCCTAAGAGGTCTGTAAGGGGCGTGCATAAGCGCACCAGCGTGCCTACCGTCCCTGTCCTACTGTCCTATTGTCTTCATCTATCTGTATTCACTTTGATTATGTTTATGATTATACCTATACCTGCTATCTTGTACATGTTTGACAAATAAATAAATAAATAAAAAAAAATAAAAATCTTTTTCAGGTTTTTGAAGAATGAAAATATTTTGGTTCATACTGTCAGATATTTCCCAAGATGGCATTTTCAATTCTTCTAATTCTGAACCAGCAGACTCCCAACAATTTCAAAAGGCATCATGTTGAGGAAACCTATCCTAAAACTTATGGTATCTAAGGCAAAGAGCATAATTTATGTATCCTTCTGTTTATTTGTTCTCTTCTCTCTCTCTCTCTCTGATAAGTTTATATAGGGCCTCCTATCTCATGTGCATACTCTGGATGGCTAACAGTTAAAAACCAATAAAATGTAATTTAAAAATTCAAATTTAATTTAGAAATGGCACAAAACAACAACATAACGAGCATAAAATAACTACACAGCAGCCAAGAAATTCACTTAACAGACAAGACCAGGAAAGACCACAAAGAAGAGAGAGTCAAGCTATTCTCCAAAGCACCTGAGGGTAGGACAAGAAGCAATGGGTGGAAACTAATCAAGGAGAGAAGCAACTTAGAACTAAGGAGAAATTTCCTGACAGTTAGAACAATTAATCAGTGGAACAACTTGCCTCCAGAAGTTGTGGGTGCTCCAACACTGGACGTTTTTAAGAAGATGTTGGATAACCATTTGTCTGAAGTTGTGTAGGGTTTCCTGCCTAAGCAGGGGGTTGGACTAGAAAACCTCCAAGGTCCTTTCCAACTCTGCTATTCTATTCTATTCTATTCTATTCTATTCTATTCTATTCTATTCTATTCTATTCTATTCTATTCTATTCTATTCTATTCTATTCTATTCTATTCTATTCTATTCTATTCTATTCTTCTAAATAGTTTAACCATCCTATCAGGACCTCAGGCAAAGCCAGGTTTGAGGGGTCCTTGGTGCTCTCTGAGCTTGCTTGTTGTTGTTGTTGTTGTTTGCAGATGTTTTATTACCCAAACTAGGTAACATTATGATTTGCTAATAAGGAGTGGGGTTTGCTCTCAGTTTATATTCTAGTGGTTTGCCCTGCCCTGTTGGACAATCCACTAGAACATAAAATAAGAGCAAACCTTACTTCTTACTAGCACTGATGATGTTACCTAGTTTGCGTAATGAAATGTCTGCAAGGAAACAACCAAGTTCAGAGAGCACCTTCATTTCAACCCTGAGCTACAAATATTGAAAATTCGGTCTTCAATAAAGAAGAATATTTGTAGCTCAGGGTTGAAATGAAGGTGCTCTCTGAACTTGGCTCATGTGATGTATCGTGACTTTCCCCCCCTTCGCTAAACTGGGCGTGGGCGTGGCCAGTGCGTGATGCATCTGGCCTGCGGGCCGCGAATTTGACAGCCCTGCTCTATACAGCAAGCACCATTGCAGAAATGGGTCTCTTCATGGACCCTGTCAGATGTCCCTGTCTTGCAGACAGGACCCAGAGATGCCTCTTCTGCTGGATCTCAGAAGACAAAAAGACACCACTGAGAAGAGACGCTTCTGGAGATAGTCCACTTTAAGGCATGAATGGCTTTAAAGGTAACCACCAGCACCTTAAATTGCACCTGGAAGCATATGGTAGACAATGCAGCTCATGGAGCAGAGATGTCACATGTGCTGAGCCTTTGGCATCCATAACTGCATATACATTTTAAATCTTTGAATAATTTACTGGTATTTCCATTTCTTTACTATTCTCTTAATATTGCTTTTCACAGAGCTGTCTTCAGTCTGCCATTTCTTCCCTGGAAGCTGCTTTAGCCTTTTGGCTCTCTGAATAACATATTTTCCTGTGATTTGCACATTATTTATATAAAATATTGGGGTTTGATCATCTAAAGTTTATATTTTAGATTTAGATTCCATATCATTCAGATTTGTGAATTGCTCACAAGCTTGCTTTCTGTCGAATTGCCTGATCTTTAAATCTCTTCAACAATAATTATAATAAAACAAGTGGAAATATTCAGACAGTGTTGATTACCCCATCTCAGCTTTGTAAGCAATACTTTTATTTTTATTGTAATTTTTATTTTATTTATTATTATCCAATATTTTTATTGGAACAGATAATTGAAGAGCCTGCCACCATCTTCCAGCAGTATACAGTACCCTGCTCCCAAATTTGGATCTTGCCTTGGTGAATGAGAAGGCTATGTTAGCTGATGACATCTGCATACATGGGAAGAACTTGTGGGAAGGTGGTCACTGAGATTCGGAACTTAGTAGTCTTTGGCCCTTTCATATTTATCTCTGGGATTCCTCCAAAGCACATGCATAGGACACCAATATCACACTGCAATTCTACACATGTTCGTTCAGATTTCCAAAATCTCACTGTGCTCAGATGTGATTATACCCTAGTAACGGTTTTTCAGGGACTTCACCCTTATTTGTAACCAATGTAAACAGCATATTTTACATTGAGCCGAGGTGGCGCAGTGGTTAGAGTGCAGTACTGCAGGCTACTTCAGCTGACTGTTCAGCAGTTCAGCGGTTCAAATCTCACCGGCTCAAGGTTGACTCAGCCTTCCATCCTTCCGAGGTGGGTAAAATGAGGACCCAGATTGTTGGGGGCAATATGCTGACTCTGTGAACCGCTTAGAGAGTGCTGTAAAGCACTGTAAAGCGGTATATAAGTCTAAGTGCTATTGCTATTTGGGGGTTATCCCCCAATAAGACTTTTTAATTATTTGCTTTTTAACATAACCTGTCAATCTGCATCATTTGATGACCAAAATAGACATCATATCTATATTTTCACAAGTGGGGAATGACACATTTATAAATCTATGGTTGCAGTGAAAAGGTATTCTGCTAGTATCCATTTCATTAACAGAAGAATCTCCAGGTGAACAACATTTTCCCCTGTGCATTGTATTAAGGACACTTATTTCCTAGCTTCTGAAGCTTTCAGTCCTGGAAAACACTGCTTTGATCTCTGACCAGAAGACAGAGCGTCACACCTACACTTTGCTGCACTTAGTCCTAGCCAGAAAGTCTGTGTTAATTATTTTAAATGGCCCTTTGTATCTTAAAAGCAATTCCTTTCCTATCTTCATGAAGCACTGATAAGAAAAGCACAAGTATAGCTCTTTTATGTTTATAGGAGAAACACAGCAGAAGTTACTTCAGGGAATTCCTTGATTTTTAAAAACTGCACTGACCAAGACAATATTAGAAATTGCCAATGCACCTGGTGTTTGCTACAGTTTTAATGCATTTTGCTTTATGAAGGTTAGAGAAGAGTAAGAAGACCAAATTTCTTTTCATTTAAAAATTAGAAAGCCTCTTTTTCCCATATTTCCCTCCATAAGGTACAACTGCAATCCAGAAAGGTTCAAAGAGATATGAGATACTAATTTCTTATGCATCTCAAGTAAGATAGTTGTCTTGCCTAGTTTGTTGTGATAGAATATTCAGGTATCCTACTTTGCAGAGATTTTTTTTTTCTGAAGGACTATTGGAAGGTAGTCTTTTATGTGAAAAGAAGTATTTGTGATAGGTAAACAACTTTTCTTCCAATAGTCCTGCAGCTATTGGCCCTGGTTGCTCAGCCAACAGTCCTGAATCTGTAGTTCATTTGTCAACAGAGGTCCAGGAACTCAGTCACCTAAGGTAGCTAAGTCATTGTTGATCCAAGTGGTGACTGATCTGGTATGGGTTTCTGTAAATTACAGAATATTGTCATATTATTTACAAGAGAGGCACTCCTACTCTGGTCCTCTAAAGATATCTGTCCAGTATGGATGAGGTTCTGGCCTAGAAGTCATCTTCAGAAGCTGCAAGCCCCGCAATCATGTTGGGGTAGTGCCTCACTGGCATTGTTATTGTTATTGTTGTTATTGTTATTATTGTTGTTGGTCACATGGTCAACCAGATGTTTACACTGGAATTGGCATTTTATCAACCTATCAAATCTTGTCTAAGGAACTGGAATAGGCAGATGTTATTTGATGGTATTAAAGGTATTGTTGCAAAATGTAAGCTGTTTCAAAGAAAGTTGCCATTTGCAGTTGACTGATGGTGATTTTGTCTCAAGGCACCAGAGAGCTGCGGTGGCACAGTGGTTAGAATGCAGTATTGCAGGCTACTTCTGCTGACTGCTGGCTGCCTGCAATTTGACAGATCGAATCTCACCAGGCTCAAGGTTGGCTCAGCCTTCCATCCTTCTGAGGTGGGTAAAATGAGGACCCAGATTGTTGGGGGCAATATGCTGACTCTATAAACCGCTTAGAGAGTGCTGTAAAAAGCACTGTGAAGTGGTATATAAGTCCAAGTGCTATTGCTATTACTATTGGTACTGTCTTTGTTTTCTTTTGTCTCAGTTGTTCTACTTTTATTTGCAGAGCTTTGTATTTTGCAATTTTCTCCAGTTCTTTCTCTTCTCTTCTGCTTTCTGCCACATCCACTATCCAGACTTTTTTTTGTCTTTCTTAACAACAATTGTTAAGTCTGGGATGTTACATGGCAAGTACCTGTCTGTTTCAATCCTGAAGTCCCAGATCAATTTAGCTTCTTCATTCTCTATTACTTCCTGTACTTTATAGTCCCACCAGTTTTTGCTTATGGTATTTCTTGCAGATCTTCCAATGCACCATTGTTGCTATTTTTCATGCCATTGTTTGTAGTACAGTCTGTGCTATTTTCTTTCAGCAGCTAACTAGGTGGTCTACTGTTTCTTCAGCTTCTTTGCAGAGGCAGCATTTGCTGTGTCTTGCTGTCTTTTCAATTCTAACATTGTATGCATTTGTTATTAAGACTTGGTCTTGTGCAGTCAGAATTAGCCCCTCTGTCTCTGTTCAACTTTCCTGCTCTTAGCCATTGCCAGGTCTCTTTGTTATCTGCTTTGCCTACTAGGGTGTTTTTTGGGGGGGGCGGGGGAGTCCTTCAGCTATTCTTCTAACGCTCTTTTTCTTATTCAACTGTCTGGAGTACTTGTAGCCTTCCATGCTCATGTATATTGCTAAGAAAGTCGAGTCTGTCAACATTGCTGCATGGATGAAGGGCATGATTTGTTGTCATTATTCTTCTGGTCTTCCTATCCAAGGCTTTTAGTATTGCTTGAGTCCAGTCCACTACTCCAAGTGTGTATCTAAGGATTGGAATTGCCCAGATGTTGATTGCATTGATGGTATTTTCCCAATGGTTATTATTACTACTATTATTTAAATTCAGAGGTCACCTGACTTCACAAGGATGCTGGATGGCTTACAGGTGTTTTTTTTTAAAAAAACAAAACACTTTTTTAAACTTTTAGAATAAACCCAGAAAAGAAAAATAGCTGAGGCGTCTGTACAAACATAATCCCATAAACCTAAAAAAAAAAATAAATCAAAATCAAAACCCCACAAAACATACGAGCCCCCCTCCCACCAATAGGAGTCACCAAACAGCCTACTGCAACATCTGAGAAAATCAGGTTTCCTATCCTCCCCCCCCCATTAATTACGATATTACAGAATTAAAAAACACAAGTACACTGTTTTTGATATAAAAGTAACATGAATGTATTAACTTTGTGATGATTGAAGTACAGTAAATTAAGCCTTTCAAACTAGAAAATGTTTATGAAATATGATTTCTAGAATAGAATTGAACATAAATTTGTTTAAATTGTACCATTAATGCTATAGTTAGCATTAACACCCACATTTTTAAGACTTCCAGAACATCATGAGGGTAGGATAGAAGCTTGTCTTTCCCCCCACTGCTGTTTCAATGATATATTAGTGACCAGTCTCTGCACTTAAGAACTGTAAAACATTCCAGACCTACAGTAACAGCAATAGCACTTAGATTTATATACCACTTTACAGTGCTTTACAGCCCTCTCTAAGCGGTTTACAGAGTCAGCATATTGCCCCCAACAATTTGGGTCCTCATTTTACCCACCTTGGAAGGATGGAAGGCTGAGTCAACCTTGAGCCTGGTGGGATTCGATCTGCCAAATTGCAGGCAACTGGCAGTCAGCAGAAGTAGCCTGCAGTACTGCACTCTAACCACTGCACCACCACGGCTCAGTAGTTCTAGCCTAAGTACAGACTTAGACCTATTTAACTATATAATGTTATTAGGTGGTAATACCGTAGTATTTCCAATATTTAAAATTCCAAGAATGTAGAGGAAAGTCTCTTCCTGTAAGGTATCTTTTACATTTCAGAGCAGATGAAGAAACAACTATTTTTTATTTCTGGAAAGAATTTTCTCCAAGGCTGTACTAATTTGTCAATTATTCTCCCCTGAGTTGACTTGTAACGTATTTATTATAGCATGCGATTTTTGTGGACTACTGCATATTTTGGATGCATGAACTGTTACTCTGAGTTAAGGATATTTATATTTCTATGGTTGCCAAGTATGTGCAAATGAAGAGGATTATCTTTCTCCCTCTCTTCTCTCTACTTTGTAAAGCAAATTTTGAAGCTTCCAAGTAATATAAAGGCATTTAGAAATGAAACCCTATCCTGTCTCTAGCTTGACCCAAAACAAGCAGATGAAGAGGTAATATCTATGGTACATTTTATTAGACTGCTGGAAATGGTCTCCACTGCAGTTCACACCAACTGCCTTCCCCAATTTTTCTCATAACTTTTCAAGAATTTCTCTGTGAGGCATTTTTCATTTCATTCCATACTGAAACCAATTTCGTGGCAACTTTGAAAACAGCATATGTCCTTTGGTCTTCAAGCCACACTTAATTCTTGAACACTATCCTCCCTTGTTTTGTGATTTAGAAACTTCCCTTAAATTTACTTGCCTGCCTTGCTTCTACTTTTGATTTCCTCTTCCTGTTAAATAAATCCTATTATGAGGATTGCTGCACAGAGTGTAGGGTTCCTCATGTAATTCCTGTCCACACATTTGCACAAGAACACAAGTCTCATAGCTATTATCCAAATAAGTGTCTGATGGGAACATAGTGACAAAGTGCAAGGACAGATAGATAAGTTCGGTGGACAAACAGATAGACAGGAGGAGTTCACTGGATTTTAATTGAGGCTTGAAAGGTGAATGCAACCTACTCCTAGTACATCAGCAACACGTTTTTTGCATCAAATGTTTAGTTTACTTTATTTTATTGTCATTGCACATGGTACAACAAAATTAAATGCCGTCTTCAGTGTACATTATAACTATAAAAATAAAAACACAAACATACATCCTTTACATTCTGTATAATTGAAATTGAAAACCCGATATTGCACTATACCATAGAATTCAATATGGTTATTGCCCTGGGATCAGGGGTGGGTTCCGGATTTTCCTACTGCCAGTTCGCTCAGGGATGCGCTGTGCGGGCGCAAGCACAATGCATGTTGTGCGCCATGTGTTGCGTGCTACATGGGTGCGCCACACGTTGCGCGTCACATGGGTGCGGGGTGCGGGTCACGGCTGCGGGTTGCGGCTGTGCGCGCGGGCGCTGCTCACGTGCGCATGCATGCGCAGTACAAAAAAAGGTTCTGCGCATGCACAGAAGCAAAAAACAAGATGGCGGCACCTATGGCGGCACTGAGAAAACTGGCTTGGGGGCGTGGCAGGCCTGGGTTGCTGCCAGTTCCAGCGACCCAGGCTGCCAAGTTACTACCAATTCTATAGAACCAGTCCGAACCGGTAGGAACCCACCTCTGCCTGGGATAGAAGCTGTTTTTCAGCCTATTTGTCCTTGTTTTTATTATCCTGTACCGTCTGCCAGATGGTAATAGTTCAAAAAAAGAGTGCCCAGGATGAGATGGATCTTTAAGAATGTTTTGAACTTTCTTAAGGCAGCGGGAGCTATAAAGCTCTTCCAAAGAGGGGAGAGCGCAACCAATGATCCTCTGGGCAATGATGTTTACCCTCTAGAGTGCTGTCCTATCTGTCACTGTGCAATTGGCAAACCATACACAGATGCAGTAAGTTAAAATACTCTCTATGGTGCAGCGGTAGAAGGCCACCAGCAGTTTTTCATTCAGTTGTTGTTTCCTGAGAAGTCTCAGGTACTATCATCTCTGCTGGGCCCTTTTGACCAGTGCTGCAATGTGAGTGCCCCAGGTCAGGTCCTCTTTTATGATAACACCCAGAAACTTAAAACTTCCTCTACTCAGTCTCCATTGATAAGCAAGGGCTGGATGTCTGATCTATTCCTTCTGTAGTCCGCTATAAGCTCCTTGGTCTTATTTGTGTTAAGGACCAAGTTATTGTCTCCACACCACGAAAGGAACCGTTCCACCTTATGAAAAAACTGTACTATGGCCAGTTCATCCCTGAGGAAAAAAAAGTACTGTCATTGCACCTGATACATTAAATATATTATTTACAATAAATTACCATTCCAAATACAGCCAGGTTTTTGGCAAAAAGGCAATAAATGTAAGAAATGTACAATGCCCAACTGCCTGTTAAAGCTAATTGAATGCATGGTGTCAGTAATGAAAAAAATGATCTAATGTCAATGGGGATTCAGAAAGCAAATCTTCTCTGGATTTTACTGGTTTAGGCTTAGCATGGCACCTGCTGACATTTGGGTGTGCTGGGATCGATTCCTTCATTCTCTGCTAACCCCTTTTTATGGCCAGGTTTAATGGTTGTTTCTTATTGATCTTTCTGTAATTCATTCTCCCTGGAGACTATAAAACTTAATTAGGTATTTTCAGCTTTTAAACATACCCAGCCGGTCAAGGCATGTATGTTGCCCACCGTACTATATTTGCAAATCATAAACTACTACTTTCTGCTCATAAACCTGTCACTGTGTGTTCTTGGCTTAATTCCTAACTAGAAACAATTGAGTAGCAAATAGCTCCACAGATGGAGACTGCCAGAATCCTATTAGTAGCAACTAATTTTGTCTGGTATATAATGGGATAAATAGGAATGCATTACAAAATGCCATCAGCTGTTCTAGTTGCCATATACCCCATTGTTGATTTGGGAATTAAGGATTGGTTTTAATCTAATATCTTTGATAAGTGGTCAGTGTGTAGCTGTATAACAGGTTATTTGTTTGATTCCTGGTGCCTGAAAGTTTCATAGCCAGACATCCACCTAATTTCCTTTTGATGTTGGAAGCTTAACAAGCCAAAGATTCTGTCTCACAGAGCCGACTGACGGAAGCAACAATTTAACACTCACCTCTCCACAATGGCAGTACTTTTTCTTAACAGGTTCACAAGGTTAAAGACTGCATTAACCTGGGAGCCATTAATATGAAGCTAGACTTTGAGAGACACCCACCTCTCAGATTTGATGATAAATAAGAATACATTGCTACATATTTTCATCCTAGAATTATCCCCTTGTGCTTTTTTCAGCGGTGGGTTGCTCCCGGTTCGGCCCGGTTCTTAGAACCAATAGCACCAGCGGCGGGAGGCTTCGCCCACCCATCTGGGACGCTCCGCCCACCGCCCGGGATGCTTCTGCGCATGCGCAGAAGTGTTGCCCGCACGCGCAAACCGGTAGCAACAGGTTTTAGAACCCACTACTGGCTTTTTTGTGTTAGTTCTTATAAAGAAGCCACTCTCTCTGTCCCCAATATTAACAGGGCATGAAATACTAATATAGGTAGACATTTTTGGAGGATTTCAGTGTCTGTTTTTTTAATAGTCAATCTTTTGCCACATATCATTCCATCATGCAGTAACAATCTCTAAAACACAGAAAAATGAATATAAAAACATATAGTGAAAAACACAGAAGGGGAAGGATAAGGATGCAGTAATTTTGTGGTGCTTCAGAGGTCAGAACTCTAATTTAAAAAAAAAAAAAACCAGCACTCTTGTACTGATCAGCTAAAGGGAAAGAGAGCAAATGCTCCTGGTGTTTCTTAGCAAAGAAGACAATCATAGATTGGTTTCAGATTGCTTTACGAGGGACTTGAAATGCTGGCAGGATGGAAGTGCCTCTGATAACATTGCAGTTGCCCCACTATTGCTCTGGGATAATTTATTTTCTTCAATGGAATAACGTAGTTACTTCTATTTTGCATGTTTATTTTCTTAAATATAAGTATCAGGTTTTTTTGCATATATCCAAACAGTGCAAATGTACATAAACTTACACTGAAAAAAAGAAAGAATGAAGGAAAGGGACGGAGGGAGACAGAAAGAAAGAAAAATAATTTATTGCATCTTTTAGAATGTGAATTTATTTTGATTTTCTTTCTTAGACATCTCCAGTATGTTAATACTGCTGAGCAGAAAGCCCTGGTGTCTGAGAGTACTGTACCGATATCTTGCCAAAATAAGGTCCTATTCCCTTAGAAAGAGAAACAACAACAAACATCAAAATGAGGTGGCCTGGAAAAGTGACATTGTTAAATGGTTTCTGCCACAGCTGGCGGTGTATTTGTTGAAATTATCCAGGCCTAAATTACCTGAGACTGAAAAAGTTCTGAATCAAATTGCAAAGCAAGAGGAAATTCCAGTAAATAATTTCCTTTTCTGGAATCAACATGTAACTGATCCTCTATTCGTACTTTTGCTGTTGCTACAAACAAGAGCAAAATCACTGCTTGTACTTTTGTTATTTGAAATAATGTCTTGCATTCACACTCTAATTTCTATTTGGGTCTCACTATACTGAGCGTATTGAAATTATTCCTGATTTGATTTGCATTTATAGCAAAAGAAGTGGGGGGGGGAAGCAAGATTTTCTTGACTGCAACGTGACTAAACCGTCTGGAATATTTAGGGTTGTTATTTTCTCTGGCAATGAATCTCCACCCTCTTTTTATTGTGCTTCATAACACAGTCAACTTTGGGAACATTTTACTAGTATAAAAACCTTTTGACTAAAATATGCCTATCACATGCCAGCTTGTCAGACTGAGCAAGCACAGACTAAGTCAGTTCCAAAAGCTCCAGCAGCTTCAGAGAACAAGCTCAACATACAATTTTGGTGTAGACTACAGTCTATATTTTCCTTTGACTTACAAAGCATAAGTGAATCATTGGTGGAATCAACCAAGTATACACAGAAGCAATTGCCACCTGCATCCTTGCTCAAAGCAAGCAGCAAATTTTGAAGCTCTAGTTTTTATTTGTTCACCCAAGTGTGAGTGGCAGGTTTGTGATTTGCAGTATGAAATGGTCAGTCTTTGATATTTCTAGGATAGAAAGGAGGACAAAAGATTTACTTGAGCAACCTTAGAATACCTCTGTCAGTTGGAAAGTAGATAATATTAAACAAAACAGGCCACCCAATAGCACGACGGTATTCTTCATCATCATATGTTTAGCTATTAGCAAAGAGACATTGAGATTATATATGCCTTGATAAAAGGATTTTGCATCCAGATTCTGGCTCATATAAAGCAGTGGTTATCAAAGAGAATTTCTAGGAATGCTGAACATTCTTAGCGAGGGAAGGGAGGGAGGTGGGGGAGAGAGGAGAGGAGAGGAAGCACTTGCCACATTGGCATCCATTTGCGGGAAGGGGATTTGTCAAAAATGTTAAGATGGCTGCCATGACTACATGTTTATAGCCATTTCTTGATTTTTTTGGATACCTTCACCACCATCAACAATTGTCCCTGAAGGCCACAAAAATTTGTAGGGACCACACTTTAGAAATCAATTTTGTCAGTAACAATTGTCCATTGCCTTTTGTTAATATCAGTGGACATTTCAGGATGCCATCATACAATTCCGCCCAAATGTCTTTATGTGTATATGTGTGTGCCTATATCTTATATCAGAATTTATATATTTATTTAAGATAGTGGTTGCGTGGCTTAGCTTCCTAAGCAATAGAACTTTTGCCCTGAAGTCTGGGATTACCGTATATATTTGTTATGTGGGGGAAATAGAAATTCCTATTTTGACACTCAAGAGCGTTTTTGATATTATTGTAAAGTACACAGTTATGTTCACAAAAGTGGGGATCATGCTATCGCATTCCCAGCCTCCATACTTTTCACTTTTGAACAATTGAAAAAGGCTCCAATTCCCCTTTGAGAAATGTTGATATCACATTGTAAAAATAAATAGTGAGGGTCAAGCAATTTTCCCAGTGCCATTTACATTTAATTGAAATTGGTATACCTTAAATAAAGCTTATCTTTATTTCCTATCACATAAGCACCAGCCACAAGTTATAAGGAAGATATATTCCTAAAATTAGTGATTCTGTGTACTATATAAAACTACCCTCTATGCAACCCTAACATATTTCATATTATTTTCATACTCTTGAAAATGTTGTTTTTCAGAAACGACCAGATTAATGCTCACGCACATAAGAATCTTACATTGGGCAGAAATTTGAAAGTCTGTCTGGAAATCCTAGTCATCCATTAGATATAGCTGGTCTAGGTATGAATGTTCTACACTTAATAGGTGAAGAGTGATGGTTCTTTTTCTCTGCTGATTTCTAAGCCAACCTGCTATAAAACATTGATCTCTCAGATCCAGGAGACACATGACTCCTAGGCCATTCAATCCAGCAGGCTTAACCTGCTGAACTCAACGTGCTAAAAGGGCTTAAAATGTAATCATTAGTAGATTTTCTGCTAGCAGCTGGTAAAACAGGCAGCCTGGGGGCTTTAATTTATTTTTTAATCCTGCTAAATCAGCAGAAAAGTATTTTACCTTTCCACTCAGTAGGGAAGGTAGTGGGAGGAGAGGGTTTAAAAAGTTAAAATTCCAACAAGCGGCTGTAGGAGAAAGGATCAGACTAACTAGAGCAAACCCTGACAATGGTGGTACTTTCGAGACAGGAAAACTGTCACAATCTTTAACACTCACACAACAATGTCGAAATCCACTACACTTCACTTTTGTGCAGTTCTGGCTGCCCTGTGTTCCACCTCTTCCCAAATGGAAATAAATACCCTTTTAAAGTTTCCAGGCTTCATTAAAATCTTCTTTTTCCAGGGAGACAGAAAGCAGACAAAAGAGATCTCAGGGAATGCCCCCCTCCTCTATGAAACTCTTGGTTTGCATGTCAATAAATAATACACTCATTGATAGGCAAAACGGCAGGTTGCCTAGCTAGCCACGATTCTATTCACATTTAAAATTACAGCTGAAGAGTCCAGCAGCGACAGTCCTTCCATCAGAGAAGGTAAATGTTGTCAGTCTACAAGAGTTGCCACTGAATAAGTCATGCAACTGGAACATTCTGTGATAGCAGATTTTGTCAGAAAGAGTCCTGAAAAGGTTTGGTTTAGGCCTAAACTGGGCTAAATATTTGACAAAACATTATAAGATGAATAGATTCTCTCCCCCATCCCCCCCAACAATGGTACACTGCTGGAATTTCTGGAATAGGAAGTTTAAAGAAAAAAAATCTGTCAATATCTACTATTTTACAACTGTGCCATTTTCTAGCTGGTATCCATGCCTTATAGGGCAAATTGTAAGAAGGGAAGAAATTTTAATTTTTAAAAAAATGCTACATAGGGGAAAGGATGATCAATCTTTCTCAGCACTCTAATTTCACTTTAAACCTCAGCTTTTCAAAGTCTAATTAAGAGTGTTTTAAAAAACAAACCAACCAACCATGAATAACTATGTTTCTTTCGGCATCACATCAAATTTGTTCCTTATTAACAAAAACTTCACCATATCCATCAGAATTAGGAAAACATGACTTCCCTATACAAGCTTGAGTTCTCAGATTTCTTCTAGGGAAAACATCAAGGTAATATAATTTCAACAGAAGTTATTTGTCTTGACATCTTCAGAAAGACCGACTGAAGCCTTTCTGGTATTGGGTGAACAAAAAGGCGAGTGGGAAAACCACCAACCACATTTTGAAGGATTTGAATATACAGTAGCACGTGTGAATGGCCTTCCCATAGACCCCCAACATTCTATGTCTAAAATGACTTGTCTGCACTGATTGTACACGTTACCCTCTTTTTTCAATAGATAAACACACTCAGCAATTCTGTTACTATTTGAAATATATATCTTTTAAATTTAAAAATGGTGAAGAGCAGGAGGCTTAAATTAGGAACTCCAAAATTTTGTCAGAAACCATGAATTCATTGAGAAATATTAAGCAAGGTCTTTCATTTTAGCCTTCCCCTTTCTCCATATTATGCCAAATGAAGACAATAACTGACAATACATATCTTTATTGATTATTAATTGATTATGTGCTATCCAGTTGATGTTGACTCTTAGCAACCACATAAGATAGGTCTTGTACTGGTGCACTCATTGCCTCTGTAATTGAATCCATCCATCTCGCTTCCTTTTCCATCTTTCCCAGCATTAAATCCTTTACCATAATGTAATATTAATATATCCAAAGTAGGATAATTGAAATTGGTCATTTGTGCCTTGAATGAGAAGATTCATGCAAGTAAAATGAATGTCAATTTAAATTATTGTTCTTTGACTCCTACAGCCCCATCATTGTGCCATAACTCATGCCAGTCACCATAGCTCCATTATATGTACGACTGGTCTGATATTATCTTGTAGGTTTGTTAAGTAAATGCTGAGATAATGTGTCTAAACTACTTAGTCATCTATAAATATTAATATCTTATATTTTTTTCTCCTTCCCATTCATTTCAACCCTTGACAATCACAAAAAACAGGACAAGCTATATGGCTCTAATAATTTAATTTAGACTAATTTAGACTGCTGTTTGACAGTCTAATCTGGAGGCAATAAGTATTTCCTTGAAACTCTCATTTTAATTGTTCTCCCAAGCAGTGCTACTCCACAGTGTTTGGATTTGTGAGCTCTCCAGCTGGTGGTGCCAAATCCAACCTTCTCAATACAGATTGGAGAGCAACTGGCAACAATGCAAAAAGGGAGGTTGACAGAGATTATAGCAGTGGTAGATCCTACCAGGCTGCTACATCCTGGAAAATGTTGCCTGCAGCTATTGAATCTGAGATAACATCTCTACCATATGCTGTCCATTCATATAGAGTGAGAAGGAGGAGAAAGAGAGAAGAAAAATGCTATTTGCTGGATATTTTGCTAACAGTAGCAATAGTATATATGATTATGCTAGGAATGGTTAGTGGAATAAGAAGAAGGGGTAAGTAAAGAATACACTGACCTGATACCATCAAAATTGATACAAAAATGAACATCCAACAACTGAAAGAAATTGTATCAAGGAGAGCACTTCCCTATAGAGCCGCCAAGAGTGGGATGTGACTGGTTAAAACAGGGGTCCCCAAACTTGGCAACTTTAAGACTTGTGGACTTCAACTCCCAGAATTCTCCAGCCAGCTATGCTGGCTGGAGAATTCTGGGAGTTGAAGTCCACAAGTCTTAAAGTTGCCAAGTTTGAAGACCTCTGGGTTAAAACAACAATATTATGATTGTAGACCAAAGCAACTAAAACTTAAATAATAATAAAATAGATACTTTAGAATCAAACCATAATATAGGGTAAATAATATACCAAATATATTAACATAAGACAATAGTAAAATTTACCCCACTTGAAACAATTGTTTGCAGTATTCAGAATCTTGCATTACTGATAGCCATTATACAGAATCAAGCTACCTAATCTTTGCCTCTTGATGAGGTAATAGGAGATTGAGGTAGTCATCCTTGTCCTCCCTAAATATCTTGTAATTTTGAAAAAAAGTATATATAGTTTGAATATATGTAAAAAAGAAGCAGAGCAGCAGTACATATCCCACTATTTCAGTTTTTCCCTCCCCATATGAAGCAGATGAGAGAGCTGCTCTGGGATTTTTGGATGTGATATTAAGCAAATAATGGGCAGGTGGAACACTTTTTTTTTAATCTCATTACAGTAGTTTAAGTAAGGTGGATCCTGGATGAAATCATTTTGGAAATCAGTATTTCTGGCAAGTTGCTCAAAGAATGATTTCCAGACCACATATATAATGTGCATATAGATGTGCAGAATATTCATTGAGATTCAACAATAGCTTATTCTTTGTTAGATACAAAACAGAATGACATTCCCAGTTCTGTTCAGTTTTAGCAAATCATGTAATATATAATGGCAGAATGAAACACTCCATATTCAGCAATTTCTTGGACACTAGCCTTTGCAATAACTTACTGTACAAGGTCATTTTCACTGCTTGATTGATATGAGCTCTTTAATCAACGTAACTGAATCCTTGATTTCTTGCCATATAACCCACTCAGGAAATCTATAATGGTAGCCAAAGTCATTTCTTCTGCCAAAGTTTTAAAGAACAAAAATTCACAGGGAAAAAATAAATAAAATCCCCAGTGTTCTTGAGATCATAAAGTTTGGCATTGCTTGGCTGGAGATAAAATGCCTGTGTCAGTATTTGAATAAATTGTGTTTGGAATCCAATATTAAAAATATTCAAAAAAGGAATAGTATAGTATGACTTTTTAAGCTAGCAATTCAACCATGGATGCATTTTCTTTTTGGAAGTATTTCTATTTAATTTTCATAGACTTCAGTTAAATGTTTTTAGGATGGCACTTATATATTCCATTTTTATTTGATTCACAAGCAGAACTCCTATGTCTGTCTGTTTGCCTGTCTATCTATCTCTTTCTCTCTCTTTCTTTCTCTCTTGCTCCTTCCCTGGAGTAAGCAAGTATTTAACAACAGCAATAACACTTAGACTTATATACCGCTTCATGGTGTTTTACATCCCTTTCTAAGCAGTTTACAGAGTCAGCATATTGCCCCCAACAATCTGGGTCCTCATTTTACTGACCTCGGAAGGATGGAAGGCTGAGTCAACCTTGAGCCAGTGAGAATCAAACTGCCGAATTGCTGGCAGCCGGCAGTCAGCAGAAGTAGCCTGTAGTACTGCATTCTAACCACTGTGCCACCATGGCTCTAAAATTTAATCTAAAATAATTTATGAGCTTTCATAACTAAGGCTGGATTGAAGCTAGGTTTCCTGGGTTCTAATCCAATACCCCAAGTACTGCACTGAGACACTTACTTATTAACACATATACAAATGCAGATACTTTCAGGGCTACAGCATATAATAGCTGCAATTTGATTTGGTTTAGGACCGGAGGAAAGAACCGTAGTTCAATGGGAGAGCATTTATCTTGCATACTTATTCATTTTTTTTATTTATTCATAATATTTATTCATGGTCTCCGGGCACAATTCAAGGTGTTGGTTATTACCTTTAAAGCCCTACATGGCTCAGGGCCAGGCTATCTTCAAGACCGCCTTCTACCACATAGCTCCCAGCGACCGGTAAGATCCCACAGGGTTGGGCTCCTCCAGGTCCCATCAGCTAAACAGTGCCGGCTGGCGGGCCCGCGGGGGAGAGCCTTCTCTGTGGCTGCCCCGGCCCTCTGGAACCAGTTACCTCCTGAGATCCGGACTACCCCCACCCTGCTGGCCTTCCGGAAAGCGGTGAAGACCTGGCTGTTCCGGCAGGCTTGGGGCCGTTGATCTCGCTTCTGCATTTTGGCAAGATCCAGCCACGAAACGGTGTGTTTGAGTTTTTAATTGTTTTTAAATGTTTTTATTATGTCTCTTTTTAATAGTTTTTTTTTTATATTTTAACAAGTTTTTTTATATTGTTGTAAGCCGCCCAGAGTCCCTCGGGAGTTGGGCGGCATAGAAATACGAATAAACATAAACATAAACATAAACATAAAATGTATAGACAAATTACCAACAATTCTGAGTGACTTGCAATTAAAAATAAAAACATATTATTATATTATTGCATTTTATTGTGTATTGTAATCACATTTCCATGCACAGAAGAGAAGAAAACTTTTTGAGAAATGCTAGAGCACCTTTTCCAGGTTATAAAGTGTACTAAAAGACATATGCTTTCGTGAGCTGCAGGGAGATGACTATTTTGCTTTGTCAGTCCTGAATATTGTGAAGAGTACTAGCCTTTTCCCAACACCTCCCCCCCCCACCAGAAAGGTAGTTACAAAATCTAATTTGTTTCAACATATGAATTCAACTGATTTTCTGTATAGGCACAACGTTCTCCCTATATTGTCTCTCACCAATCTCTACAGCAAATCAACTCCATTAGCAAGAAAAGTTAAGTTGCCCTGTAAACATAAGACTCCCAATCTGTCCATGGGCTTTAATGGTCACATCAATTATGTCAATTGTGCATAATATCAAATGAACTGAAAACTAATGGCTGTTCAGATGTCACTATGGCTTAATCTAAAGACAATGGGACTTCATCCTAGTCAAAGGAAAAAATCAGACTGCGAGATAATGGTTTAATTGACAATGACTCTGAGCTTCTGTTCTAATATTATGAGTTTTGAGTTTTGCATTTAAAAAGCAAGCCATTCAATTTCTCTCTTGAACAGAGTTGGATAAAATATGAAAACTAATAAAAGTCACAAGGAAAGTTTAATTCTGAAAAGCAATCTTGCACAACTCTGTTAACTTTGCCTTAGGGGCAAACACATTAGCTAAAAACTAAACCAAACCAGAAACCAAATTCCAAAGTTGTGAAAATATATATATATTTCATTATGCTTCTTGATTATGTAGCCTGAACCTTCTTAAAATGTTCTGTAAAATTATTAGTATATGTACACACGCACACACAAACCTTCAGAATTCAGTAATACTTTCTGTTCAACTGATTCAAAAGTAACTGATAGTGACGAAGACGTCACCCCTAAAAAATGACACCCCCCCCCAATCAGGCCAACCTTTCCTATTGTCATTAACTTTTGTTCAAGACTTTTAGGCTGGTAGAGCCTCATGAAGCTGGGCAAGCAAAGATTATGGACAAAAGTGGATCAAGATATAGAAGAGGAATGTGAGAGATTTGGGAGACCTTGAAAGTGAGCCTTCACTCTGACACATTGGTAATCTATGTGAAATATTTGTTTTGTGGCAGCACAGTTCAAGAGTTATATGACTCTATAGCATGTCAAATTGGTTTTCCTTCCACTGAATTAGCATCATTATGTCATCTTACTTTCTTTCCTCCATATCCTCCAGAAAAGTGATCTGGTTACTTGTCCTGCTCTAATTCTTCTCCCAAGTCCCTACCCCTGATCCTAAGAGGAATGTTTGACAAGGAAGACTCCAAGACAGCAGAATTATGCTCCATTCACCACCTTCAACAACTGGCTATGAAAACTAAAGAAGATGGCAGGTGCCATGAATGCCATTTTCTTGGTTAGGCAAATGTCTATCCAAGGCTAAAATATCAGTAAGAATTTATCCATATTATAAGGCATTGGAAATACTTATTATTTGATTTGTTGAAGGCTTGCATAGCTCATCATTTTTAAAAAATAGTTTGACAATAATTTTTTGGTAAGAAAATTTAACGAGTGTGGAATCTGCCATCTCCAACTCTGAGGCTTTTCATCCATAAGCTTATTTCATCGCTTTTCCATTTCATCTTTTGCCCTTTTTACTATATGATTTAATTCACAGCACACGGGAGGCTTTTAAAAATGAAGAAAAAATGCAGCATTATGAAAATGTGTACCAGTTTGTTTTCTGAAACAGCAAAAGGCAGCTGGAAGTTCACAGCCTCCTTATTTTCATGCTCAAGTTTCTTCTGCTTTTGTATTTATTTTCTTGTCTTTTCATCCCCCAACCTCCAGTCCCTCCCCCCCCCATCTCTCCTTTGACAAACCAAGTCTACCTCTTTTGTATAACTGGCTCCTTTGACAAACCAATTCTACCTCTTTTGTATAACTAGACTGTGAGGCAACCTCTAAGTTACGCATTTGTAGAAAATTGGCACATGAAATAATCATGACTATGTTAGTTTGTGTGTAGAGAAGCTCCTCATTTTTCTGCAATTTTGTGTTAAGTGCTAAGAACTCACAGTTATACCCCAACTAAGCTTTCAGGGAAATTCTGTTTGTTTCAGTGTCAGCATTACTCAACAAACCCAACTTTCTGCTAGCAACACAGAAGTAATGTATGAGAAGATGCAGCTGTTTTTCTTGTTCCTTATATTTGAGATGAAAACATTTCCTTCCTTCATAAACAGGACTGGAATATAGTTAGATTGGCTCAAAATAGTTTGCAATGTTCTTTTCTCCCAGACAGCCCTTGTCCAATATCTAGTGTCTCACACCCTTTTAAGGAGTTTCTTACATCACCAAGAGCCTGCTGTCAGAGTCAGCCACAGAACCTGGCAGAAGGGATGGTAAAGGAAATCCAGCATTATACTTCTCCCTTTGATATCAAACTCCTCCTTCTATCTCTAAAGGAGGAAACCCATCCAATCCCATGGCCTTAGTTGTCTTTAAAGCGTGAACAACCGCTTTAAACTCAATGTAAATCGTTCTAAACTTGACTGTAAAAAATACGATCTTTGTAATAGAGTTGTCAAAGTGTGGAATGCTCTACCTGATTCAACTACAAATTTTCACAGTTTCAGTCGCAAATTGACTTCCGTGGACCTTACTTCATAATTAAGTGGTCGGTAGAGGGGGCGTGCATAAGTGCACTAATGTGCCTATCGTCCCTGTCATTGTATTTTTTCTTTTATTCTTTTTCTCGTTTTTTGTTTTACAAATTCTAATAAATAAAATAAAAATAAACTAAATACTGATGCATGCATGGGTAATTTTTTTCAACAGGGAGAGAGGATACTTTATTTGTTTATTTATTTTATTTATTTATTTTGTCAAGCATATATAAGCTTACAGAAAAAGTATAAACATGATTGTGAATACATAAAATGTATAAACATGGTAATGAGTACATGAGATGTTTACGAATACATGGGGACATTAGGACAGGGATGGTAGGCACGTTGGTGCGCTTATGCACGCCCCTTACAGACCTCTTAGGAATGGGGTGAAGTCAATGGTAAACAGTCTAAAGTTAAAGTTTTGGGGGTTTGGGGAAGAAACCACAGAGTCAGGTAGTGCATTCCAGGCATTGACCACTCTGTTGCTGAAGTCGTATTTTCTGCAATCAAGTTTGGAGCGGTTTATGTTAAGTTTGTATCTATTGTGTGCTCGTGTATTGTTGTGGTTGAAGCTGAAGTAGTCATTGACAGGTAGGACATTGTAGCAGATAATTTTATGTGCTACACTTAGGTCAGACTGAAGACGGCATAGTTCTAAATTGTCTAAGCCCAAAATTTCAAGTCTGGTGGCATAAGGTATTCAGTTGCGAACAGAGGAGTGGAGGACTCTTCTCGTGAAATATCTCTGGACATTCTCAATTGTATTAATGTCCCATATGTAGTGCGGGTTCCAGACAGATGAGCTGTATTTTAGCAAATGTTTAGCAAATGTTTAGCAAATGTTTTATATGCTCTAGTTAAAAGTACAATATTACCAGAGAAGAAGCTACGCAAGATTAGGTTAACAACTCTTAATGCCTTTTTGGCAATGTTGTTACAGTGGGCTCTGGCACTTAGATCATTAGAGATGAATACTCCAAGGTCCTTAACAGAGTGAGGATTGTCTACAAGGTCATGTCCATCCAGCTTGTATTTTATGTTCTGATTTTTTTTTGCCAATGTGTAAGACAGAGCATTTGTTGGTTGAGATTTGAAGTTGCCACTTGTTTGACCATTTTCACACATAGTCAAGGTCTTTTTGAAGGGTAGCAGCATTGTCAGTGGTGTTGAATAATTTTACATCATCAGCAAAGTTGCTTTTAATATGATCGCAAAGGTCATTTATGTAAAATATAGAGTGTTGGTCCTAAAACGCTGCCTTGGGGAACACCGCTGTTAACAGGTACAGGATTTGATAGAGCACTCCCTATTTTGACCACTTGTTTGACAGGAACACAGTTATCCATTTATGCAGGGGTCCAGAAATGCCATAAGATTTTAGTTTTAGGAGATTTTAGATTTTAGTTTCAGGAGATGGCTGATCCCCTCCTTTTTAAAAATAGTTAAACAAAACTATCAATCTGTCATAGGATTTATTTATACTCCCTGGCTGTCCTGTTGCCAGAATAGGATGTCAACTATTTTTTTAAGGGTAGAAATGGATGATGCCAATCTTTACTCACCTTCCTCCCATTATAAATTCAACCTCCCTGCATGTTTTGCTGCCATGGCTTGAAAGTAGTTTTTCTCTCTTGATTCTTAAGTCCTCTTATCTTTGGGCTGGAGTGATTTAGTCTGTCAACGTTCTGACTGAGGAACCCAACCAAAGCAAGCACGGCTAAGACGATCTACTTTCTTTCTGCAAAAACTTTATTGAGTACACCATATCGGCAAAGATGAGAGCAAAACCAGATCTAACTATTTCCTGCGCAAAACCACATAGTTAAAGTTCAGGTCTTCCCTCCCCCTTATTAGACCAGGTCACATTGTCCAATGGAGACTTCTGGTATTGTTATGAGAAAGTCTTTTGGCTCTGGTAAACACCTGCCAAAATGTCCTTGGTTCTTACGGCTGGCATCTTGATGTCTGGAACCTAAGTTCTATCTCCCCCTTCCCTCCCCACATAGTTCATTGGCAAGCTGACAAGTGATAATAGTTGCAACAGTAAAAGCACCTTTTGAAGCTTGACATACTCCCTTACATTTTAGCTCCATCAGTTCACTAACTAGTTTAAAAAAAAAATAACCCTTTCAACTGAACCCATGCTTACCATTATACTATGATTGCCATAATAGCATAGTTAGTCTAACTCTTGCTTTGTAAGTCAAAACATTTCTGCTGGGTTTTGAAGTTGTTGGCTCAAAATCCAGCAGAAATGTGGGAGAGGGAGTGTAGTCTACACGCAATTACTATTTTTTCTTTTTGAGCCTCCTATTTCTCCCTGGGTTTTATTTATTTTTTTAATACATCAATTTCCACCATTTCATTTTTCATTCCATCATTTTGTTTTTCCTATTGCATGAGCTGGAAGAATCTATTTATTTATCACAATGGTAAAGGACTCATGTAGGGAGGATGGTCTAGACTGCAGTCCAGACTTTATACATTATTGTCAAAATTTCTCATTCTGGGCAGGGCTTTTAAAAGCTGGCTTAGATAGAGTCAAGCTGTCAGAAATACAGGGAAGATGTAGCTTAAATAAGTGAAGACATGCCCAAGGGTGCTGCTTTCCATTTCTCACTGTAGATTCTGCACCAAATTCAAGGAACTCAACAAGAGAATGAGATTTTAATTAATTTACTTGATTTAAATAAAATTATGATTCTGCCTTAGGCACAAAGCCAGTGGGATGACTTTGGGCCACTTAGTCTCCTTCAGGAAAAGACAGTGGAAAGAAACAATGGCAAACTACTTCCAAACATGTTGCCAAGAAAATGTCATGGACATGTCCACACAATAGCCAGGAGTCCAAACTAACCTGAAAGAAAAAAATTAAGAAGGTAAAATCCACCCATCAGTGAATTACTGTTCTTCTTACACATGACTGAAGATTTGGCAATATACTGGATAGTAATTTCTATGGGGCTTGCATTCCTGATAAGGAATAAATTAGTTGAGAAATGACTCACCTGCTTAAAAAGATATGAAATATCTCTCATATCTCACTTAGATATTATACAGAAAGAAGGACAGCCTATCTTATGATCGAATGGGCTTCTTGCCCTGGGCTGTCATCTTGAGCTGCTGTCTATTTAATTCCATTGCTCCTTCTATATCTTGATTCTAATTCACAGTTGCTTTCTTCATTTTCTATATTATTTCCTCCTAACAGCTCATAAAAATAGAGATGGGAAGAAGAAAGAAGAAAGAGAGGCAAGAAGACAACCAGCAAAGGACATGCTTTGTGTCTTCTATAAGATTCAAGTTAAAGGAATCTCAAGTAACGTAGGAAAAAACACGTATTTTGAAGAACTCCTGCTAAGGGTGAGAACATCTGCCATGTTCAGTTTCTTCTAGTTTCTCTTTCTCTCTCTTTCTCTCTCTTTTTGTCTTTTGCACACATTCTTTTCATTTATAAGTTTGTATTAAATTTGTATCTGTTTTGTACACATTTTTAGACAAATGCATTTGTGTATTTAAAGTTTAAAATTATTGATCTTATTTCTATAATACACTTCCAGAGGACCCCAGAATAGTTTAAAAAAGCGGTCGAGAGGGCAGAGTATTAAATAAAATGTGTATGTTGAAAATAATAGTGCTTAACAAATCTAAATAAAAAATGAAATCCAAAGTTCCAGCAGCCTTATTTAAAGCAGCCAGATATCCTTGGAAGGTGCAAGAGGAACTTGCTACATGCAATACTTTGCTCATCAAATTGCTTAGATCTGCTCAGATCTGGATTAAGATTAATATGCTTAAAAGGAATGTATTTCCTAGAATATGATATCTTTTGCATGGAATTCCTTTTCATGTGAATCTATATAGAAAAATATGACCCAAGCCCTGCCTATGATCCTTGCCAGTGATGGGTTCTAAATCCCATCGCTACCGGTTTGCGTGCACTCTCTCTCTCGCGTGCAACGCTTCTGCGCATGCGCAGAAGCATCTGGGGTGGGTGGGCAGAGCCTCCCGCCGCCGCCGCTACCGGTTCATAGAACTGGACTGGACCAGTAGCAACCCACCGCTGATCCTTGCCCATTATTAGTTACCCATTCCCTCTTCTCAAAGCAAGCACCCCTCTCTCTCAAAGAACACATGTGGACATCCTACAAGAATCCTGCAACTTCTTAATGGTTCCAAGAACATGTACTTGTGAAGGCTCAACAGACTGGCACACAACTCTTAGAAATCTAACAATGCACAGATTATGCAATTTATTAATGCCTTTGACAGGATGAACATATTTTCATATTCCACTGAGTTCTTAGCACTTAAACCTCTGTTAGTTGAAAGCCTATTTTATTGTGAATAGTATTCTTATCTCTTAAAATAGTAACAAATCCTTCTCATGAAGAGTTAAAAATTCTAAGATAGATATCTTTTTTTTTCTAATCTGCCGTGAAGGATATCATTCACCAAATATTTCCCTCAGCATAATATCCTACATGTGGAGTTGTTCTTTCTTAATGTATATAAAGGACAGTGTTCTCAAAATGAAAACTCTAACTCATTCGGTTCAAGATATATTTGACCATCAAATTCTTTGTCATTGGGCATCTCTGGAATGTCAACCCAGAAAATCAGTTAAGAGAAGCATTCCTTTCCCACAAACCGGACAAAGTTGCTCCCCCAACACCACTTTTTTTGATTGTTTGGTCTAGCAACTACTGAGTTACACTTGTTAAATGTTATGAATAAGTTCACTAACAATTCCAGGATTTCCTTTAAACAGGTTCCTTCTGAGCACAGTGGCTTCATTGTTGACTTTGTCTGCAATAGTACTTTCTTCAGACAATTATCCCAGTTCAGTGAAAATAAGGTTATGCTTTCATGTGGAAATGGGTCTTATGTTATTGTAGAGTCTGTTACCAGCAATGTGATTGTGATATTATAGTAGCTAATCTTTGTATGCAGCTGATGCGTCATAAATTTTCATAAGAGTAAAAAAAAATATTGCCTAATTCAAAGTGAAGGACACAATCTAATCAACAAGAGAGAAAGATAAAGAAAGAAGGGAGCAAAGGAAGGAAAAAGGGATCCTTGGTGGGAGAAATGGGGTTAGTCAATAGGGCTGTGCAGATTTTTGAAAGGCACTTCATTTCATTGAAGCTTTGCCTGAAGCACCTCTTCAGAATGAAGCCATGAAATGAAGTGAAGTCTTGTTTCTCTTTGTTAAAGGAGAACAACTGATTTTCTTTAGTAGGTAACAGCAGCTATTAGAGAAGCTGAGTGCCAGTTGAAGCAGAGGAGCCCTGCCTCAGTTATTTCTCAACATGTTTCCATGATGCTCTTTGCCACACTGAGGCTCAAGGCCCTTCCTCTTCTCCACAGGAATGAGATTATTTTTCATCCTTGAATCAGAGGAAAGATATCTTGGCATGAAAAATGTTGCCCTACAGTCTACCTTCAATGCACCTTGATTAAAGTTACTACCTGCCCACACTAGAACATGAGGTACTTTCAGGACCATGTGGGTACAATCTCTGCCATCTCCTGTCCAGTATAATCTACAAGCAGAAAAACAATCATTCTCATGAATGAAAGGTGGAGCAGAATGGTGGTCTCCTGTGGGTCTCTACCCTTTCATCTGAGGTCAGATGGAATATATTATGGAGATGGAAATTGTTGACTATGTCAATATTTATATGTTGTTTTATCACCACTGCACTGAAGCACCCTACCAAGCCACCTTGTGGCTTTGAGCTCCTTCTTCTCCACACTTTGGTTCATGGCAATGTGTCTCAGCAGCTCCTGGCTGGCTTGTCCTGGCTTCACCTGTATCCCTTCAACCACTCACCCTGCCATTGGAAAGGAGGGCTTTTCATGAGAGGGGAAATCAACAGATGGCCACTTAGAGCCCATCAGATTGCCAGCCTCCAACAGCTCCTCTTTGCTGTGATGTGGAACGTCCAGACAGGAGGCCTTCTGCCAGCATAGGATGGAAAACACTACATGTTTTCAACTTGGAACACCAGGCCAAAAACAGTAGTGGGTTGGTGATGAGAAGGATGCTCCCTTGTGACAACATATCCTCACATTTGGTAGGAAGCCCTTGCTATGTGGCAAGATGACAGGTAAAAGATCTCACAGCAAAGCAAGCACCTCAAAATAGATGAAAGGTAGTTCACACCTCTAACTAACTAGATGTCTGGGAATGGAACTGATTACATTTGAACCCAGATTGTTGAATTGAAGGGTTTGAGCAAATTACTCTAGTTCTCACACTTCTCTTGGAGGGGTTACATCAACACCAATGTGCATTGCACGGGAGAGGCAAGAGAAGGAAGCGGAGACCACAGATGAACATTTGACCCTAAGGCTAGCCTTTAGAAATGGCATTTTCACACATGCGGTTTTCATGTGGGCCCTGATAATTCAATGTATAGCAGGCCATGAAAGATTTTTTAGACAAGGATCTATGTTTACTTTGGCAGATTTAGAAAGAATGAAATCATGATGAAGATAAGAGCTGTAATAAAATCCTTATTCCACATCATCACTTAATTAGAGCTTAGACATAGTATGATGTGAAAGTACTCAGCACTTAGTTTTTGAACTGATTTAATCTCAATCATTGAAATAACTGTAGCTGAGATAAATTTTAATAGCCTGGATGAGAAGGTATATCTGTGTATAAATTCCACAAAAGTATAATTTGGTGCTATCAGGGTTCCAGCTCACCAGTGATTTATAGGCCAAGGATATGTAGCTTTGTTGTCTTAAAGGATGAACCATGAAGCACATTCCAAAACTGGCTGTGCTAAGATAAAAAGAGGGCCCGATATGTGGGTGGGTAGTGGGGTTTATAGGACAGATAAAATAGATCCCTTGATCTTTTGTAAGGGTTAAATATCCATTTTACTCCTTAAGCCCCCAAGTTTTTTTTCCTCCTTACTACCCAGAGGTGCCTCTAGGGGGTCACAAAATAGACTCTGGGAAGTCACTAGGGGCTCATAGACCACTTATTTTACACCTTTGCTGTAGGCATTTGCCCTGTTTGGATAGATGTAAATTGTAAGGTACGGTATGTCTATGATGCATATCTTCTGGAGGATTTGACTTACTCCATGCATATACAAAAATGGACCCTCATAAAGATTACATGGTATGTGTTCTTGTTGGGGTTAATAAAGCAGCAATCTGTCTTGATTTTTTGCAAGGTCTTTATTGATCAGTTGGTTTGACTGATTGAAACTTTGCATTTAGACAATATAGGAAAAGGAATTAGTCTCTCAATTTAGGAGATTTAAAAACATAAGAACATTAAACAAACATATCCAACCTTTGCTGGATCACAAAAAGGCCTACCTGAGCTGTTGCCACAATGACCTGTTTGAGGCCTACACAAAACTGTGAAGAATATGAGTCCAATAGCATTTTCTTGTTGTGCTCCCTAGAAACTGGAATTCTAATTCATAATGTTTCCAATATTAGAAGTTTACCAATAATAATTACAGTATTTACTGAAATATAATAGCTTTTTATGTTCTAAAAAAAGAAAACAAGGCAATAGTTATCTAAGTTATTGGTCTTTAACTAGTCACTGCAATTCTGAAATGTCTTCTATTGCTTCTGCTTCCGCTTGCCCTGTTTCTTCCTTAGACTTTAGAGATAGAAGACAGAAAATAGGAGATATAATGTTAAATACAGAATATATAATGTTTGTGTACATGTACGAGGATGATGTGATCTCACAGAGATAGATCATATGATGACCCTTTCAGGAAATTGTATGACTCTTGGGAGGGTCAAGGAAAGAACCAATCTAGAAATAAGAAGAAATTTCCTGACAGTTAGAACAATTAACTGGTGGAACAACTTGCCTTCAAAGATGTGAGGGCTCCATCACTGGAGCTTTTTAAGAAAAGATTGAACAACTATTTATGTGAAATGGCATCTCTATCTCTTGCTTGAACGAAAGGCTGAACCAGAAGATCTCCAAGGTCCCTTCCAACACTGTTATTCTTTTATTTTATTTGCTATTTTTGTTTTATGTTTGCATAGTAGGTCCAGATGCCATCTTGGTTTTGGTTGGTACTGTTTTATATTACTATTTGTGAACTGCTCAGAGTCAGTTTAGTTTGGAGTTGAGGGTGTCCAAACTGAATTAATTAATTAATTAATTAATTAATTAAACACATGCTGTTCTGATCAAACATTTCCAATTCTCAGCTGTAACCACTTGTTCGAGGTCTAAATTAGATTGTCATAATCTACAATCTTTACTAGTTAAGATGTAAATCCTAGAGCATATGGACTGAATTAGTGCATTTCTTCTTTCCCAGAGCCATGTTTTTGCCTTTGTCACCAATTTGTGAACAAAACAAGTCATCCCATAACCCTGACTTCTGTTTTCTTCTGATATAAGGCTCTGAGCTTATCTTCCCCAACATCCTCCAGATGTGCTAGCATTGCAACACCCTACATTCCTATTCAGTGGCTTTTCCCAGTTTTGAGCAGGCTGTTCTAATCTAATTTCTGAAACAGAGATCCAGTAAAATCCTAAATACTGATAACATTTCTTCATTATTTCTGGGTGCATGTCGACAGCTATGAGCTACAGACTTAATACATTTGATTATCAGCTATTCTCTTTCAGCCCAGTCTCTAATCCAAAGATGCTGTGAAGCTGAAAAGAAGTCAGTGAAAGTGAAGCATCCTATTCAGGGCATTAATAAAGCTTGACAGCCTTGTCTCCCTACCCCCTTCTTCAGTCAGGGCATGTATCTCTTTAGCTTCCCAAGACATGTTGTCTCTTTTTGTCCAGTTAACAATAATCCTTTGATTCCTCCTCTCTTTTTTGTAGACTGCATTCAGAGCTGAAGAGGGAGGGGGTTAACATCTAAAGCACATTCATTCCAGTGAGTGACAGTCCAAACAATGAGGCACTATGGAGAGACAAACCAATAAAGACGACTTTATTATAGATGCAATGCTGCCTCTTTGAATTGTTCCTCTTTCTCCTCAACAGCATTGTTGTGGATTGATTTCCTTTTCTTTCCACTCCTGATATGATTGCTTAATGAAGGATACAGTATTTTGATTCAAAAGGCCTATAAGATATGGTATATTTGCCAAAAAGAATGCTTTTATTACAGAATTAAAAAATTAGAATGAACCATGGAAGTCATTTAGTCTGTTCAGCACAAGAAGCAACTGCAACATATGACAGATGGCTATACAACTTTTGCTTAAAAGCTCCCAGGAAAGGAAAGCCTTACCACCTGCCAAGGCACTCTGTTCTAATGTTTTTGTAAGTCAAAAGCCATTATTCTACAATTTCCACCATTTAATTCTACTCATATCCCCAGGGACCATAGAGAACAAGTCCATTCCCTCTTCAATTTGGCAGCTCTAAAACAGATTAGAACTTAATTTTCTCTCCTCTAAACTAAGCATAGTCAGATCCTTCAAGTTTCCTACAGAACTTAGTTGCCCCCATCAGTCTACCTATGTCCCTGTACTAATATGGCACTATGAATTAGGATCCTTAAAAGGGTCATTCCGGTTTCCAAAGCACCAGAGGGCAGGACAAGAAACAATGGATGGAAACTAATCAAGGAGAGAAGCAACCTGAAATTAAGGAGAAACTTCCTAACAGAGAGGACAATTAATCAGTGCAACAGATGTTGTGGGTGCTTCACCACTGGAGGTTTTTAAGGAGACTGGACAGTCACTTGCCTGAAATGGTATAGAGTCTCCTGCTTGAGCAGGGAGCTGGACTAGAAGACCTCCAAGGTCCCTTCCAGCTCTATTCTGATTCTGAGTCAGTTGCTTCTGATTAATTATGCCTGCTATTATAAATAGAAGCCAACAAAATGGGTCTACTTAAAGCAAATATTTGAATTGTGGAAAATATTTATTCAGACTCAAATATCACTAAACAAAGATTAGCAGATTAAAGGAGATTCATACTAGAAATAAAACATTCAGGGATTCAGAACTGGAAAAAAAATTCAGAAAGACCCTAAAAGACAAGACAAGCGTAATAAAAAAAAGTATTGGCTTAGCACCAGAAAAATTGAAAAAGTTTTGGAAATCATAAAGCAACAGATAACAGCAATACCTAAGAAAATTTACTGCTATGAGGCACAAATCATTCAATTTAAGCAAAATCAGCTATTTTCATTCTTTCCAATTGGCAATTCTACCAAATTATAAATGGCAACAGAAATTCTGAAAATGGAAAACCAAACAAAAAGAAAACATTCCAGGTTTGGAAAAATCTATGGAAAAGTCAAAAGACTATAATAAAAATGTTGGATGGATAAAAGAGTTTGCGTATGTATTTTGTAAAGAATTAAGTGGAAGAACTAATATTAGCAGCAGAAATTATTATAAATTGTGTGAAAAGGATTAAAAAATGGACTTCTCCAGGAAATTATCAATTGGATGACTTTTGGCTCTAATATCAGAGTAGCTTATATCCAATTATAGCTAAACAGATTAATGAAAAATTGCCTAAAGGAGACCTCAGCAATTGGTTAACAACTGACAAAACTTATCTGATTCAAAAAGACCCAGCAAAATGGATAATACCAGGAACCTATAGCTGCTAATGCTTGCCTACAATGTTTAAATTACTCACTGGCATAATAGTAGACAGCATTCAAGATTATTTGGAAGAAAGTGATATCCTTTCAGAAGAACAGAAAAGAAATAAAAGGGAAAGCAGAGGTACAAAAGATCAACTTCTGATTGATAAAATGATTTTGGAGAATTGTAAAAGGTGAAAACTAATTTTCATATAGTCTGGATTGATTATAAAAAGGGTTTCATTTATTACTACATAGCTGGACTATCAAAAGTTTGGAAGCAACTGGTTTCAGAAAAAACATTAGTATTTTTATAGAAAAAGTAATAAAGCAGTGGAAGACCGACAGAATCGGTGGTTGGAAATGAAAAGTATGGTTTTGTCAGCAATAGGAGAGGCATCTTCTGGGGTGTGACACATTATAACCTTATTATCATTGCTGTGATCCCACTTTCAGTGCTTTTGAAAAAAAACAACAACAAATCTTAGCTATCAAACAGCAAAAAAAGTACTAATAAACTTTATATTTGCTTTATGTGGGTGATCTGAAGCTTTATGGAAAAAAATCAAAAATCAAAATCTGGTCATTGACAAATGCCATAAGAATTTTTAGCACAGATATAGCAATGGAATGTGGCCTAGAGAAATGTGCTACATTGGCAATAAACCAGGAAACTATCACAAGCAGTTATGAAATTGAAATGCTGAATGGCCAAACCATCAGGAGTCATTATGAAGAAGCTTACAAGCATCTGGGCATTTTACAGTTAATAACATCAAGCATAAACAAATTAAAAATGTGATTAGTAAATAATACACCCAAAGAGTGAAAAAAAATGCAAAAGACAAAATTGAATAAAGGAACACCATCAAAGCCATCATTACCTGGGTCATACATGTCATAACTCCACTGCTGGAATTATTAACTGGATGGAAATTGAACTGGACAGTTTAGACCGAAAAACAAGAGAAGTGTTGACTATTCACTATGCAATCATTCCACAGTGATATTGATAGATTATACCTGTCCCTTAGAAGTGGAGGTAATGGTTTACTTCCAGTTAAATAATCAAAAGAAGAAAAGCATGCATTGGCTGATTATGTAAAACACAGTCAAGAGCAAGCACTGATGTAAGTTAAAAATTGAAACTTGTTGAATCTACAGGAAACAAAACATGAACATTGAAATAATGTAATAAAAACACAACCAGAATATTGGCAAGGAAAAACATTGCATGGTCAATTTCAACAAAAGATAGAGGGAAAATGGATAAAGATGAAACTTGGCAATGCTTACAGCTGGAACACTAAAAAAGAAACTGAAGGCTGGATTTTGGCTGCAGAAGCACAAGCTATGTGTACTAGTGCAATCAAGGCTAGAACTGAAAAATCATCAAATTATTCAAAGTGCAAAGAAGAAAGAGAAACAGTAGATCTTATACTCAGCTTGTGCAAAAAGATTGCACAAACTGATTATAAACAACAGCATAACATAAAATGGTTCACTGGAACATCTGTAAAAATTATCGTGTGCCCATAATAAAAAATATAGAGTTGGAAAAAGTAGTCAAAATGAGGAGGTTAAAATATTGTGGCATTTTCAAACACAAACTACATACACATTTTGAAATAGAAAGTATACAAATGTCCTAGGTTTTTGGGAAAATCTCAATGCAAATGAAGGGACAACACCAACTAATGAACTGGCAGCTGGGATTTCATATTGTTGTCTATATAACAACAGCAACATAGCTTGTCTACTATTAAAGGAACTTTTGCTGTTCTTAATAAGTGGTTTGAGTTTCATTCCAAAGAGTCAATACAATTACTTATTTTTCTATTTTTTAATTCCAGCCCATATTAATTAAGTGCTTGTTTCAATACAATTTTGGCAAAAACTGTCAAAGAAACCATGCATCACCCAGCAGTATCCACAGACTCTCACTGTTTTTGTCAGAAAGATGAAAGAGGCATTAGAGAGTTGCATTTCAGGGTGCAGCCCTATTTGTGATACACATGTAGAGAAGGGGCTGGACTTGTGCCATGATGCAAAATCTCTTCCTTCATCAGTTTGACACCACACAAATTTTCACCCCTGTAGACATTGTAGCATCTCTATTGCTGCGCTTTCTCTTGTAAGGCTTTGAGAAATAATGGAAATATAAAAGGTACAATACATTCCACTAGAAATTCCATGTAAGACCCACCAAATTAAATGTCAGTTGTGTAAATGATGGCACTGGTGTTCTAATATAACAAAAGTATTTTAAGCAGAAACTGCTTGTTAAGTGTATGACCTTTCATTTCTGTGCCCTTGTTTGTGCAGATGTGTGCAGAAATATTTTTACATGTTCACCTTTATAGAAAAGAAGCTCTGTTGAGGATTCCAAAGATGAGAAGGATTGCAAGCACAATCGTTTTACCCTCTCTCCCAGAGTGTCAATATTCTGCTCAGCAGGTGCTTCCAAACAACCTAATGCATTGACAATGGATTACACAACATTCTGGATCCTCTGGAAACCTAGAAGCAAGCTAGTATCCATAGACAATGTCTTTATCACAAACCACTTTAGCACCAGCAAACTCTTTTTTTTTATAAATCAAGGTAGATTGTTTGATATCTCCTGATTAAATGTCAGCGTTCATTTATTTTTCAAGATAAAGATGATGACAATATTGGTAATATAGATTTATTACAGATTTATTCATATAAAGTAATACAGCTGCTTTAATGAGATTTGAATAGTTGATTTGTCCTATTCCAAATGTGGTTTGATTTTGTATTCATTCTATTTATTATAAAATGACTTTGTTTTTATTTTTAATTGAAGATTCAGATGCAAAAATCTATTTCAATAATAGCATTGGTAAACTCATCCCATAGAATGCCAATGTGAACCTCTGGATTTTGGACAAACCTTACCAATCTGGTACACTTCAGATCTGTAGGGTAGATTGGGAAATAAAGATTTTTTTAAAAAAATCAGTGGCAAAGTGTTTCCATATTGGGCCCTAAAATAGCTACATGAAGGCAATAAGATCATCTCAAAGGAGATTTCACATTTTTAATAGAAACAACAATAAACTTTAAATGAGGGATTTCCTGACTCTGAATAGAAGTTATTAAGCAGTGAAATAGACCAATTCTCGAATACAGCTCATCTGTCTGGAACCCGCACTACATTAATACAATTGAGAATGTCCATATTTCATGAGAAGAGTACTACACTCCTCTGTTCGCAACAGAATACCTTATGCCCCCAGACTTGAAATTTTGGGCCTAGAAAATTTAGAACTACGCTGCCTTCGATCTGACCTAAGTGTAACACACAAAATTCTCTGCTACAATGTCCTACCTGTCAATGACTACTTCAGCTTCAACCGCAACAATACACGAGCTCACAATAGATTCAAACTTAATGTAAACCGCTCCAAACTTGATTGCAAAAAATTCGACTTCAGCAACAGAGTGGTCAATGCCTGGAATACATTACCTGACTCTGTAGTTTCTTCCCCAAACCCCCAAAACCTTAACCTTAGACTGTCTACCGTTGACCTCACCCCATTCCTAAGAGGTCTGTAAGGGGTGTGCATAAGTGCACCAGTGTGCCTACCATCCCTGTCCTAACGTCCCCATGTATTCGTAAAATATCATGTACTCGTAACCATGCTTGTACTTCTTATATATTCACAATCATGTCTATACTTTGTCTGTAATCATATACACGCTTGACAAAATAAATAAATAAATAAATAAATAAATAAATAAATAAATAAATAAATAAATAAATAAATAAATAAATAAATAAATAAATAACTGTGAGTGCTCCATCACTGGAAATTTTCTAGAAAGTTTGGTGGCCATTTGTTAGGGATAGTCTGAGGATTCCTGTTCTGAGGAAAAAAGTTGGACTAGAAAACTTCCAAGAGCCTTTCCAACCTTAGGATTCTATGAAAGTAGAGAGAAATAGATGAACTGGCAGGAAGGCAGGATTGTTGAGAGGACTTGGGATCTGGTGGTATGGTGAAGGTAGAGACAAGAGAGTGAGGCAAAGAAGGGAAACATGGAGAGGAAATCTCAAGGGAAAGAACAGGTGATGGATTCAGCAGAGCATGGCCACAAGGGGGGAAAAGGTTGTGGGGACTTGAAGGGATATGATGAACTGCTTATTACCTGGATGCCCCACTTTACATATTCCTTATTAGAGGATAAGGATGTCACTGTAGAGCTTGAATACGTTGGCCTCAGTTTCTCCTTCCATTTAGATCATGATAATAAATAACTCTTGGCGAAGAGCCCTACCACACCACAACTTGCTGGGGATTCAAGCCATCCCAAATGAATAGCAAAACAAGCCTGCTCCAGGATGATCTCATTCAGAGCGGATTGAGAACTACTTTTCAGAACTTGCTGAAAGTTGAGGGGTTGTGCCAGGCAGCTGGCAGGCAGCCGTCCTTTCAGTCAGCAGACAGGGATCTGGAACATTACTCAAGCAAAAGCATTGCTTCCAGCTGCAAAACTGAGGGACCTACAAGATCCCGATTCTCCAGGGGAACCATTTAACTTGTTGCTGTTTTTCTGCCTCTCCTATGAGAATGCTGAAGGAGCCATGCATTTTAAATGCGCCATGCATGATTGTGTTTTAAATCCATGACAATACTTTTTTTCCTTTATGTATATTCTTTAATAATGTAGCATGCAATACATGTTAAAGATTTTTTTTTTTTGAAGTCAGTTGTAATCCTACTGGTCAAATGGTTCATATAACACTTGATTCAGGCATTTGCTTTGGAGATCACATGTCAGATTATTCTAAACATTTTGTTTTGCACTTGTCCTGTTGCATCCTTCTGATATGTTCTGCTGTTTACACACTTGAAATGGTGGAGCCAGTTTGGTATAGTGGTTAAGCAACCAGGCTAGAAACCAGGAGATTGTGAGTTCTAGTCCTAAGTTGGTAACTGGATGACCTTGAGCTAGTCACTTTCAAACCCAGGAAGTCAGCAAGGGCCTTCGTTGTAGCATCCTGGGATCACATGATTGCATTTTCCATCCTTCCCAGGCAGCTTCTGACAAGCAAAATGAATGGGGGGAGTGAGATTTAATAACTGCATGATTTACTTAATGACCATGGCAAATTGAACATGACCTACTTAACAACTGAACTTTTTAGTGACCAAATTTCAAGTCCCAATTGTGGCTGGAAGACAAGGATCACCTGTATTGCAGGCTCTCTTATTATGCCTTATTATTTTTAATCCCCTCTTCCAAGTAGAATGTGTAAAGAGGCAGCCCCAGCCATGCTTATAAGGGAGCAAATCCCAGCAGCAATCATAGGATCATATTATAAATCTTTCTAAGAAAGGAATGCTTGGCTCATTTACACATGCAGTATGGACTGCCTTACCTCAGTTACTTAGTGTTTCTCTAAAGTATTTCTTCCTTCAACAGCCTGAATTTCCATCCTCTTTGCCCTGTTTTGACAGTGAGCTGTTGTACTGTGTGTTTCATTTTAAAGTATCTTTTACTCTTCACACTTTACTAGCCCAAAAGAACTGACAATCAAAAGGTTGATAATTGACATCACCAAAAATAAGAACAAGGTTATTGGATTCAGTCCAAAATGCAAAACTGATGAAACATCTTAAAGAAAAGAAGTCTGATAAAAATAAACGTTGACTGCAAATTTTAAGCCCCCCCAAAAAAAGAAGAAGAAGAAGAATAAAAGCAGAAAACTAAAAAAGGGGTTAAATAAAAAACTGCAAACTTGTAAAGAAGGAGGATCTGAAGCTGTCAGCACCAAAGTTTGGACAAAGTTTGAACAGCAATATTTAATGCATTTAGAACTTAATAGGAAAAAAATATCTATAGGATTTTGAACCCAATTTGAACCCAATTTTAGGCAGAATGGAAAAAAACATTAAAGGAAAACAAGACCGGGAGATATGCAATGTTAAATAGGCACATATGTATCAGTAAGGCTAGGCTATTTTAATTTCTGCTTTATGATAGACACAAAGCAGGGGTGGGTTCTGACTTACCTCACTGCTGGTTCGCTTCGTCACGTGCCCCGTGTGCGCGTGCACGCACAGTGCTAAAAAACAGCTTCTGCGCGTGCGCAGAAGCAAAAAACAAAATGGCGCCGCCTATGGCGCCGCCGAGAGAGCCGGTTTGGGGGCGTGTCCAGCCGGCCTTCGATGCCGGTTCGGCAAGGGGGGGGAAATTCCCGCTACCGGTTCTATAGAGCTGGTCCGAACTGGCAGGAACCCACCTCTGACACAAAGTTATAATTTCTCCTCAGATCCCTTATACGTCTTTGAAGAAAAAGTACATTAACCATTTAATGTTGCAGATTCCCATGATATATAAAATTTCCTGTTTGTAAGATTCTATTATTTAATTATAAACTTAATTCAACTAAAATTGAATTAAAAATATGTATAATTATACCAAGTCCTAGTCTGCCTTAGGATTGAGAGCAGTAATTGATGCTGTCCTTTTGGTTTTAAAGAAAGCAATTGGTGAATTTCCCTGGCTTCATTTCTCTTCCCATCAAGCATTACCTGGTTCTCATAATGTGTTACGTAGTAGGATTGAGTGAATGTGAGAGGGTATCTGGGACAGAAGGTTTGGCCACCACTAATTGCTTGAGTGACAAGTCACAGGTTTGGAGTTGCTCACTAGACCAGTCACTCGAGCTATTTCTGGACACAATAATCTAGTGCTCTTTGAAAACCAAGTCCCCAAATAGTCCAAATGACAGGATCCAGGCACTAATGAGAGGCACATGATACAGTGAGAGAAAATGCCACCATTCTCCTTGCCAAGTCTTTTGCATCACCTAGTAGTGAAGCGTGGAGAAAGGGACATTAAAAGAGAGTCAAACCATATGTCCTGTTCTGTTCCTCTTAACCAGCTAAGAGGTAACCAAAACATATGATGGAGCTTGCATAACGCTCTTCAAAACCTGTCTTTTTTGCATGTGACTTGTCAATGTCTCCTGCTCTTTGGAAAAAGTGCTAACTCCATGCCTAATGAGAGTCTGGCTGACAGATAGGAATATAGGGGCAGGGAGTGAGTGGGAGAAAGTGAGACAGAGCAAGAGGGAGCAAGAAAGCAAGCAAGACAAAGTGAGTGAGTCAGAGACAGAAAATGAGTGAGCAAGACAAGAGTGAGAGAAAGGTCAAAAGAGAGCATGAGAAAATGAAAGGAGCTGCCAGCCCTCCTAGATAGACCAGACCAGAAAATCAATTCCACAGGAAGACCAGTATTACACTTCATCGAGATGGACTTTAAAAACTAAATTTTGCAAGTGTGACTGGGCTTTACCTCCTGCTTTCATTTACTTCAGTGAATCAGGGAATCTGCTTCCCAATATTATCTTGTATACCAGAGTTTAAAGAATGATTTGACCCCCATTGCCTATGTAACTATTTTACATATTTTTGTCAATATCTCCCTCATTCTCTACAGGGGCAGAAAGCAAGAGAGTGAATGCAGGTAAGAAAAAAAGAGAAAGGACATGAGAAAGCAAAGACCAAGACACAAATAAGCATATGAAAAAGATAGAGCCTGAGCTCTTCCTGCTTCATCTAGTACCCCTCCTCCATGCTTCCACTAATGTCCACTAATGTCCTTTCAAAGGAGCATTAGATCCATATTCAGAAATACCCCAACTAACTGGTTACGTGTGCAATTTAAGAGCTGTGGGGAACTTTGGAAGTACTGCACGTCTTCTTGTTTCACTCATTTATCAGTTCACAATATTTTCAGTCACATCATTCTTCAGACACATCATTGGAAGGCCTAGTTCTCTGAAAAAGTCTATATGCTGAGACAGGTGAAAGTAAAAAGAGGGCAATCAGCTGAAAGGTAGATGCACCCAATTACAGCATAAACGGGTACAGCATTGGAAGGAGCATGTTGGGGACAGATCTGACTCTTAGCAATAAGTAGACAGATTTTCTGTATGATGACCTGTTCATAATGTGGTGCTCCAGGTCTTCTAATGGTTGCACTCATTGCCACTGGAGTTCATCCACCTTGCTTTGGCTGTCCTCTTCTTCTCTTTCATTCCCCTTTCCCCAGCATCAGGGCCTTCTCTAGACAGCTAGGTCTTCCTATGAACCTGGTTATTTGTACTTCAAGTGAGAACTCTAATTAATTTGTTCAATCATCCATTCGTTTGATTTCTTGCCTAGCCAAGGTACTCTGAAGAGTTTTTCCAGCACCAAAATTCAAAAGTATCAATATGGTTCCTACTCTGCTTCTTCCAAGTCTGGCTTTTACTTTTATGGATTGTCACACTAAATACCTTTTGTATTAACTTAGTACATAATTTTATTATAGTACATTATTTTAAATTGATATCTACTTGAAATGCACAATTGAAGGCAGAAAGATAGGAGATACAGTAGATTTCTGGTAAATAAATTAACATGATTTAAAATAATATTGACAATAACATCACACTACACTGCTCATATAAAAGCATACCCAAAGATATTTAATTTACATTTAATTCTGATTGGTAAATAAAATACAACTAAAGGACATGTGTGCTAAGTGTGTGCTACCTTCTCTAGTCCTCCAGAGATTTGGGACTGTAACTCCTAATAGCCTCAGCCACCATGGCTATGGTGATCAAACAACATCTGAAATATCACATGTCCCCTATCCATGGTTTAAAGCAAGATGCATATCTTCATACACTAGATCTCTAGGAAGATTTATTTTTCTATTTCTATTAATAGACAGGAAGTTCAAAGCTCTAATTTTACACTCATTTTCACATTGAGAACCCTGGATGGTAAAACTAAGAGAAGCCCATATGCCATATCAACATGATTTAATATCCTCTGGAAAATTATTATTTCAAAAACTAACGCTTCAACCATCTGAATTTTTTTTAAAAAGTCTCTTATCTGCCTAAACATAGCATAATCTATGAGACTAGACAGCTTTAATGGTGTGTTATTAATTTAAGAGAATGAAAGGGTGTGTGGGTGTGCTACTGCAAAGCCATAGAGCCTTATAAACAAAACCATGTATCTGGAACACATGAAGAAATCCCACCCAGTGTAACCTATATGTCCCCCAATTACTGACATGTGGCAACTTTCTATCCAGTGATTGTATTTGTATTTGCTCATTTTTCCATATAAATTTTCCCTTCCTTTGCCATACATCAGTTTCTTGCTTCATGTATTTACAGCATGTGACTTTTCTGGCTTTGCTCAAACTATTGAAATAGAATTACACAAAGCCTCAGTTAAAATTCTTGGGAACAGAGGCTGCTTGTTACTTGGAAATGACCATACCACTTATAATTACTCTCAACACTTACTCTTTTTAGTTCATGCTGGCTTTCCCAATTCTCATTAGTGCCTGGAATTTTCTCATTAAAACTTCTAAGTTTCACCTCTTCTTTTAAAAAAACAGTTTGCTATTCAAGATCCAGGTTAGCTATTTGAAAAACATCCTTCCAAGTTGGACAATGCTAGAAATTAGAATGAGCAGTCTTGAAATATATGTGTTGATGTACACATATACAAGTGATGGGAATTCATCAGAATCATGCTGAATTGTGAGCTTCCATAAGTATCAGGTAGATTGTTGAAAACTGATCAATAAACAACTCAGGCATATATCCTGCAAGAAAGGTTGCACAACATTCATGTCCAGAGACAATTTGGCCCATGATTCAAAATAGATTAAATCTTATACAGATGACTAGAGAAAGATCATACAGATCTCCTGATGAAAAGTGAAAAAAGAATTAAAGAGCTTCATAAAAATCAAGCTAGATTATATCAAAGACATTTCAGCTCCCACAATAGCCAATCTTATGCCTATGCAAAACTCACAAAAAGGACAGGAAAGCAATTGCACCTTCCTGTCTAGGTTTACTTACAGCTACCATTCAAAGTATAACATCTAGAGAAGGTGCTTTTGCCTTTGGATTTTGTTGGCATATTTTAGGCTGTTCTGGAGAATGGGGAGGTTACAGAAAGAAAATCAAGTGATGTATTTCTCAAAGACCCCTGACTCCTATTCACAATCTAAACTATACCAGATACCATAAAGGTCCAAATAGGTTGAAAATGATTGGCTTTCTCATCCTATCAGAAGGCAACGTAAGTGATAAAAATAAAGGGAATATTAATGTATACATTTTTATTTGATAAAATGAAAGTAACAATGAGAAATAGGTGGAATATTTGAAAAATGATAGATTGTAATCTAATATGGATGTGTATTGTTATTAGAAATACATAAGTTGATTGAATGTAATAATAATGTTTAATCTGATTAGTTTTATTTGTATTGGAATGCATGGCGCCCAGGTGCCACACTGTTCACGCATTGATTTGACATTTTTATAAAAATAAAAAAATAAAAAACTTCAAAAAAAAAAGAAGAAGAAGGCAACGTATGGCCCTCCAGCTAGTAGAGGAAGCTAGTAAGAGGTATATTGGTATATTGGAGAGAAATATATGTATATATATAAACATGCATAATAGTAAGAAAAACAATTGGCTAAACATTTTACTAGAAAGACTGTATATTGAAATGTATAAATTAGAATATATGTGTTGGAAGAAATGTGTACAATTTTTATGTGATTTGTTTTTAACAAATTCACTGATGCAGAAACTGGATGAAAATTGGATAAAAATTCACTGATGCAGATATTGGATGAGATTTAGAAAACGAAAAACTGAGTGAAATCAGATTTGGCAGATATGCCTGTTCTTCCAATGAATGAATCATATGATGTTTTGTTAGAACAGCTTGTCACTTGTGGGATCGGGAAAGAAATCATGTGACACTTTTGTGGGACAATTAATATGACATTCAGGTATGGTTCTTTGTGGGGTGGGTTCCAACTTACCTTGCTCCTGGTTCGCTCCCTTCCGCGTGGGCGTGCCTCGTGGGCACGCCTCGTGGGTGCACCTCGTGGGCGCGCATTGTGGGAGCGCCTTGTGGGCGCGCCTCATGGGCGTGCCTCGTGGGCATGCACACTTCGCACGTGCGCGCATGCGCAGTAACAAAAAATCCCCCCCAAAAAAACAACAAAGCTGAAAAAAAGATGGTGACTGCATGCACAGTGCCGGAAGTCGGCTTCTGCGCATGCTCAGAAGGAAAAAGAAATTAAAAAAAATAATTAAAAAAAAAATAATTCAAAAAAAATTCAAAAGAAATTCAAAAAAAAGATGGCGGCCCCCACGGACCGGCACCGACTGATCCGGTTCGGTGATGTCATCATGATGTCACCAGCGGGCCACTACTGGTTCGGAAGAACCAGTCCGAACCGGGAGGAACCCACCCCTGGTTCTTTGGGTTGATAAATTATAGCACAATTTAAGTCCATGGGAAAATGTTATCATCATTAGTGTCTGATGTCAAATGTTCATATCCTTTAGAACAAAAATGAGAAGATGAGAAATTGCAGAAGAAATGAATTTCATATGGCAGAGTTGGGCAAGCCTAGAGGAAACAGTGAGCTATTTGGCAGCTTCTACTATTAAGGAAACCCCCACCTACCCAAGAAACTTCTGCTTTATTGGATGCATGTATCAATGTGGATAGCTGCATATCATATCCCCTGTCCCCTTTGTAGGATTCAGGAAATGGGTTGGCTTTCCCTTAGTGGCAGAATCCGATTTCAAAGAGAGAATCTAATAACTATAGAAAAAAAAACAACCTGATTCCAAAAGTATACACACTTTGTGGATGAAATCATATACAAGTGATGACAATCTGGCTAATGTATATGAATGTTGATGTTTTACATCTCACATGGTTGAGGGATGATCCTAATCTGGGAAATCTGCAAATGCAATCACCCCTGGTGCTTCAGTAAACAATGCAAACAATCTTCCTTCTTTTTCTGTAACCTGCTGGTGGAGGAAAAATAGCCAAAGAAATGGGAGTCTGGGACTGGGTTTCCCTCAATGGTATAGTGCTTTCAACAGTTAGAATTAGAACTTGAATTGCTTTTGATCTCAGCAAGGTAAAATTGAGGATACCAAGATGAAGAAAGCGATGCCTTAATCCGACTCAATCCTTATGTTCATTTGGTACCCACTAACTGCTATATATTTACGTTCTTTTCCTTGAGCTCTGCCTACTCTATCTCTATTGATAGCATTGGCTTATCTATTCTGAGGTCCAGGGGTGGGTTCTAACTTACCTCACTGCTGGTTCGCTTCCTCACGCGCTGTGTGGGCGTGTGCGCGTGGATGTGCAGTGCTTAAAACCAAGCTTCTGCGCATGCACAGAAGCAAAAAAACAGCTGTGCGTGCGCAGAAGCAAAAAACAAGATGAGAGCCGGTTCGGGGGCGTGTCCAGCTGGCCATCACTGCCGGTTCGGCAAGCGGGGGGAAATACCTGCTACTGGTTCTATAGAGCCAGTCTGAACCGGCAGGAACCCACCTCTGCTGAGGTCCCAAGAAGGGCTCTGCAATTGAAAATGGAATGATTGATGTCATAATGGAAACTGGGAAGTCATATCTGAGAAATCTGATATGTACTTCTTGGAAATGTAGTATAAATTGATTAAGGAATGACACACACATCATCTTCAGATAAATCACAGGATGATTAATATAATCTACTGTTAACCTTCATTTTGAGTGGCTGTTCTAAATGTTAACTGGTGGACAATCATATCTGGCTGCATCGTCACATCAGATCAATCATTCGCAGATGGTGTTCAGGCCAAATGAAAGCAGGCTGGACACCTTTCCCAAATAGCTGAATGTACCTTTCTTCTTTTATGTTCCAAGTTCCTTTAAGTTTACCCCTTTCAAGATTCATTCTTGAAAGAACAGTAATGCAGAAAGAGATATTATCCTCTCTGTGCACATTGGACCTGTGTGCATCAGACACCCTATTTCTGAGCCAGATAAAACAACCTATATTCACAATAGCTGTGTTTACATTAAAACTTCTTAATTACATTGGGATATCTGTCCAACTTAATTACGTAACTCACAACCTGAGTCAGAAAGATTTGAAGTAGCTCAAAAGAGGCATGACAATGCCTTCCCTATTTGATACCCAGATGATCAAGATTCACATGGAAGAAAACAGTTTTAGATACCCTGTTCACAAACTGTCCAGGGCAGCCTTCCACAGCTTGATGCCCTCCAGATGTATTGGCTAACAACTCTCATGATCTTCAGCCAACATGTTGTCTAAGGATTATGGAAGCAGTAATCTAATACTGCTGTAGGAAAATCTGATTTGAAGCTTTAAAAGTTAAAGGATGAAAAGAGAATCAATAGATCCCATTAAAAATACCATTAATGTGTCATAAAGAATACATTTTCCCTTCTTCTCTAAGAATTCATCCCTCCCTGACTCCATTACCACAGTAAGAGACTATCATGTTTACCGGTCCGACCACAAAATCTGCAGAGGAGGTGGTGTTGCTATCTTCTATAAAAAATCCCTAAATCTAAAAAACATTCAAGTGACACAAGAGCTTTCTCTTCCTGAGACCATCGTATGCGAGCTGTCCCTAAACACCACATTTCGCTTCTTACTTTGTTACAGAGCCCCTGAGTACGATCTTGCACAAGCGAACAAACTAAATTCACTACTAACATGGGCAGCCTCTTGCCCACATCCTCTTATCTTTCTCGGTGACCTCAATCTACCTCTTATTAATTGGACCCTAAATGAATGTACAACAGAACCAATACATACAACCATGTACAATGCTGATGATTGACTTTTGTCTCAACTTATGTCCTTACAAAGATGATCATAATGACAGAATCCCAAAGTATAACTTTAGAAAAGCCAACTATGATCTCATAACTGACGACCTGTCATCTCTTGATTGGCAAACTCTGTTCACTGGCTGCAACACTGCCAAAGACCATTATAACATTTTTTTGCACGAAGTCAAAAGAATAATCAAACTATACGTGCCACTAATGAACCCCAAAACCAGGAAAAACAAATTACCCATAACAATAAGGAAGCTTCAGTCAAAAAAAAACCTCTTTGGTGCAAAAACAAAACTGGCTATGTAGTTAACTTCAAAAGTCGCTACAAAACCTTATGCCGACAGATAAAGGCAGAATGCATCAGTTATCACAGCAAACAAGAGGAAAACCTACTACGCATGAAATCTACCCAGGCCTTCTATAATTTTGTAAACAATAAACTTAAAGACTCAAGATCCATCCTCTATGCTCTATAGGTTTGTCCCTTGTCCTGTGCAATATTTCATCCTGGACTGATTTCTTCACCAATCTAACATGTATTTCTTTTGGTAAGTTATGTCTTCTCGCGTAGTTCATCTGAACTCTATAAGTTTTGTCTATTTCCGTCAACATCTATTCTTTTTCTATTCCAAGTGCCTTCGCTAGTATTTCCACCATAATCTCCGGTAGATCTCCTTTTTCTTCTCATACATTCTGGAAGTGTAAATAGTGGGCTGCTTTCTTGGATTCCAAAAATACGACCGTATTTTCCAATTCCCTGTTTGCTTGGATTAATTTCCCACTAATTTCGTCTACTCTTTTTTCTTCTTTCTCCATTCTTACTTCCATTTCTTGTAATTTTTGTTCATTTTTCGTGATCTGTTGCTGAAAAATTTCAAATTTTCCATCCATCATCTGCATCTTCTCCTTTAGTTCACCTGTGTCATTTCTTACTTCTCCAATCTCTTTCTTTAGTTCGTCGTGATTTCGTGTCATCGCTTCTTGCATGCCTTGCAGCATGGCTTGTAAGTCTTTGATAATTGCCAGGATGGTTACACTGTGTCCAATGTTTTAATGTGTGTTTAATAAAAAAAATTTTTTTAAAAAGACTCAAGATCCATCCCACCACTAAAAGGTCCAAACGGGAAAGACTGTAATGATGAAACCGTTAAGGCCAACCTCTTCAACACATTCTTCGGTTCAGTCTTTGTAAACAGCAATGGATCATGCCCCACATTTCCCAATCGTACCACAACTAATCACAATGATCTACTACATGTCGATTTCACAGAAGATGCTGTTGAAAAGGCATTACGCAACCTAAAACCATCTCTATCTGTTGGCCCTGATGGATTATGTGCCTACTTCTTAAAAAAGCTCTCAACCACCATAGCAGAACCTCTTAGCATAATTTATGAAATATCTTTCAGAACCAGCTCTTTGCCTAACTTATGGGCACTAGCCACTGTCATCCCTATCTTCAAAAAGGGTGACCCCATCCTAGTTGAAAATTACAAACCAATCTCATTATGTTGCGTCACATGCAAAGTCATGACTCAGTCATAAACCAATCCATTATCCTCTACTTAGAGACAAACAACCTACTCTCTAAAAAGCAGTTTGGCTTCAGAAAAAAATTGTCCTGTAACCTGCAACTCTTACACTGCAAAAACATATGGACTTCACAGCTCAACCAGGGTAAAGCAATAGATGCAATTTATATAGACTTCTGTAAAGCCTTTGATTCAGTAGTACACAACAAACTACTTCTAAAACTAAAATCTTATGGCATTTCCGGATCCCTGCATAAGTGGATAGCTGCGTTCCTATCAAACAGGCAACAAGTAGTCAAAATAGGGAACACCCTATCAACCCCTACAACTGTTAACAGCAGTGTCCCCCAAGGAAGCGTTTTAGGACCCACACTCTTTATACTTTACATAAACGACCTTTACAATCTTATTATAAGCAACTGCGTTTTCTTCATGATGATGTAAAACTATTCAACACCACCGACAATGCTGCTACCCTACAAAAAGACCTTGTCAGAATGGTCAAACAATTGGCAACTCCAAATCTCAACCAACAAATGCTCTGTCTTACACATTGGCAAAAAAAAATCAGAACACAAAATTTAATCTGGGCAGATAGAACCTCGTAGACGACCCTCACTCTGTCAAGGACCTTGGAGTACTCATCTCAAATGATCTAAGTGCCAGAGCTCACTGTAACAGCATTGCCAAAAAGGCATTAAAAGTTGTTAACCTAATATTGCGTAGCTTCTTCTCCGGTAATATTGAACTACAAACTAGGGCATACAAAACTTTTGCTAGACCAATTCTTGAATACAGCTCATCTGTCTGGAACCCGCACTGCATATCGGACATTAATACAATTGAACGAGTCCAGAGATATTTCACGAGAAGAGTCCTCCACTCCTCTGTTCACAACAGAATACCTTATGCCACCAGACTCGAAATTTTGGGCCTAGACAACTTAGACCTTCGCCATCTTCGATCAGACCTAAGCATAGTACATAAAATTATCCGCTATAATGTCCTACCTGTCAATGAATACTTCAGGTTCAACCACAACAATACACGAGCACACAATAGATACAAACTTATGGTAAACCGCTCCAAACTCGATTGCAGAAAATACGACTTCAGTAACAGAGTTGTCAATGCCTGGAATGCACTACCTGATTCTGTGGTTTCTTCCCTAAACCCCCAAAACTTTAACCTTAGACTGTCTACTGTCGACCTCACCCCATTCCTAAGAGGCCTTTAAGGGTGCATAAGCGCACCAGTGTGCCTACCGTCCCTGTCCTAATGTTCCCTTTTATTCATATCCATTTAATGTATTCATAATTATGCTTTTATATCTGTTATCTAATACATGCCTGATGAAATAAATAAATAAATAAATAAAAAATAAATAAATTGAGTTACATTTTATAAAGAAGCCCATCTGCCAGGAAAAGTCCAACCAGAACCTAGACTGCAGGCAAAATTCTTCTCCAAGTAAGGAGCAGAATCAACCAAAACAGACTGAACAGTGCTTTTCCTTCTTTTTGAATGTCCATTTCCATCTGGAGAAAAACTTTTTTCTCTCTCTCTTTCCAATTATCTATTGAAAATAGTTTCACAATCTTAATGTTCCAACTCTCTAGGGTTTTGTGCAATAAGTATTTTCTTTTTATATAAACTAAGAATGTGATGGTCAGATTTAGTATTTCTGTTAAATTGGCTTTCAGCATAGATTTTTTTACATGAATTTCATGATATAAGAAAATGTCTTCTGGATCAGATTTAAGATCTTTATAGTTTACTATAATTTTTCCCTGCAGTATTTATCCAGGAGGCTTTAGAAAGCCCACAAGTCACATGAAGGAAGCAGTTCTTTATAGTTATTCTCCAACTACATCCTCTGTTCTTCGATAGTTCAAATCTTGCACGAATGTATGTGTGTGCATGTATATGTATGTGTATATGTATATGTATATGTGTGTTTGCGTGTTTCTCAAAGCTGGAAAAGATATCATGTTGCCAAAATGCTGCATACGCATAATAAATATGTGTAGTGATGCACTAATTTGGAGGATACTTGAGTTAGATTATCTGTCAGAAATTTGTGCTGAGGAGATGACATAAATTCTTCATCAAAAAGAAAACATGAGACAATTCACCTCAATGAAGCAATCAGCTTCACTCTAAAGCATTTTGAGAGATCTGCTCAAACAATTTATAGGCTAGGTGGCTTCAACACATGCTGTGGGATTCAAAGGATGCTGAGACTCTTCAGCCTGGAAGTCTTTCAGGATGGACCAAGGGGGTTCCATATGTCTTTGACATAATGTTAGGATTTCCCCTATCATTTGACAATGGAAATGCTTCTACCAGCACTTCCAGACTTTTCCAGCAGAAGGCTAAGAGGAGTGACAAAGCAGAAGAACATGAAACAATGTAGTTGTCTTGTTTCATTTATTTTTTGGTCTTATTTACTGCTCCAGTGCTCATGAGCAGTGTATATATACATATGATGTCTGTAAATCAGCTTAAGAAAAGAAATAACAAAATTATAATATGAAAAAAGCACATATCTCCCTGTACAGCATATAAACACCAAAGAACATCAATTGCATTAGACAAATTTTCCATAGTGGAGGGAGAAACATTAAAATGTCCATGACCTGTTAGAAGCAATAGGATTGAAACCATCCAGATTCCTTACAAGCAAAGAAGCCAAAATTCCTTCACAAAGCAGCTTTGTTTTAAGGAAGCTTTATCAAAACTGAACTTAGTGATTCTAAACCTCAAATCTACAATCACGCTGACGATAAGCCAATGAAGAATTCACAAGGACTTAATCAAGGATCGATGTCAGAAAGTTTTACAAATATATTCTGCATACGAAAACAAAGACATGAAAGAAAAATGAATATTTTTTTTAAAAAATGATGCCTAATTTCTAGAATAAGTATCATTGCACTAATTTTATCCACATCTGAGAAAAAAATTAATTTAGTTCTCTTTTAATGCTATGTTTTCCTAGTTATGTGCTTTTCAATCCATGGAAACTCAGTTATTACTTCAAATTCCTGCATATTCAAATTCTGTTAAGTAATGTCCAATAAAAAATGCTATACAAAAATGGGTATTTCTTACAAAAATCCACACAACATGAAAGTTGATGAAAATAATATAAAACTGTAGTATATTAGGATAAAATTGCATAGAGTGATGTATGCTAATATATGGCCACTGGGAAATGTATGCTAATATATGGCCACATTCGTTTTTAATAATGTCCATAGAAATAAAGATGAATGGGCAGGAGTTTCTCTGTAAAGGAATGGGAGATGAATGGCCTAATCATAAATGCACAAATTGCACTATGGCAAGATAGGGAAACAAGTCTTGAGACAGTATTTTGTAATGGTGTAGTGGGAATCCTTTTGCTAGTCCACACAAACAAAAAAACCTACAGACAACCTTAGCTCACCTCAAATTACTGGTAAAGCAACAAAGCACAATCTTTGCTTAGGGAGAGAACAGATTCTGACTGCTTTCAAATGGAATACAGCTTTGGCAAGCTTATACACATAAAATTATATATATTATGTGTATAAAGCATTCCACCAATAAGTTCCCAGTCATGAATAATACAGTTCACTCGTTCATTTGCATGGCTTCTAGTATGAGCATGATAGGCTTTGAATTCAATTTTGCCCAAACCCATTATTTAGCAAATCTAAAGAGAGCTGAAAATCAGTACTGGCTTTACTTTGTTTAAACCATCATTCAGACACAATTATTTGGGAACCAAGACATTTGATGTGTATCAAACCAGATTTTTCATATGAAGGGCCAAAAAGCCAAAAAAACCCTGTCCTTTTGCTCTGTTTTGGCCCCCATAAACTGCTGCTCTTCATGTTGGTTCAGAAGAATGTAACTGATTAAACCAAATACCACTAAGAAGTTCAGACAAATCAACCAAGTTGTATTCCCCCATTTCTGTCTTAATTTATTAAGTAATATTTTAAAAAAATAAGGAATTATTCCAGAGCCAAATCATTTTGAAACACTTAATATATACACCCACCAGTCTGCCACTTTAATATTTAATATATAATTTCAAAACATAGTTTTTAACTTTGCATTGGCTAATGATCTGTGGATGCTCTAGACAACAAGTAAACTTGAAATAGTTTTATAGATGACTTTCTTGATTTTCTTTTTCCTTTTCAAGGGTAAAAATATTATTGGATTGCATAAAAGCCCCTCAGAGATTTGAGCTACTGCATACTGCAATGCCAATGGACCTTTGAATTTCTAGGAAACACACAATTCTTCATTTTGACCATTCTTTTTTATATATAAATGTCTGCAAATTATATTTGGTTTGGAAACATTCAAGAAATTTTTTTTAGAACTTCATCAATCATTTGAAGTGAACACTGGAGAATTTGAGGGAAACATAAGGGGTGACATCATTAAAGAGACCCTAGAAATGATAATATAAAATGACAGGTGAACACTGGTGGGAAATAAAGGGTAAATTGATAACATATTTTGTTTCAATAATTACAACTCTTTAAACTTACAAATCAGTGCAGACCCATGAATATTTCCTCAGTTTCTTTTCCAGCTGTAGAATATATTGGTAAGACAAAAATTAATACTAATAATAAACAAAATGTTGAGTATGGTAGATCTGTCTGCACTTTGCTATCTAAGTTGTACACAATCTGAGTTTTAAAACCAAGAGTCAAAATTCTATATCAGAAAAATCTTAATTCTGCAACTCACTTCAAACTGCTCTATAATCCAATAAGTAATGCATATTATCTTAGTTTGCATGATTTATTCTGGTAATAATGAACATAAGATGTGATAGTTAATAAGATGTGATTCCTAAGAGGTCTGTAAAGGGCGTGCATAAGCGCACCAACGTGGCTACCATCCCTGTCCTAATGTCCCCTTTTATTCGTATCCATTTCATGTATTAATAACCATGTTTATACCTATATCTGTTATCTAATACATGCTTGACAAAATAAATAAATAAATAAATAAATAAATAAATAAATAAAGTAATTCTGCACAAGAGTTAAGAAAACAGAAGAAGACAGCATCCCACAGTTACATTTATAGGCAGTACATGTGGACATGGTAAGACTTCACACAAGAGTGAAGAGAAGATATATACACAAACAGCATTAAGTTATCTTGTGACAAAAGGAGGTATTTTAAATTAACCCATATTCAGAAATGAGTGTTCCATTGACATAGTTCCCCCAAGATATGCTAACGTAAAGCACATGCTATATGCTTTGCTAGTGGATAAGGAGCCTCTGAGAATTGGAAGAGAACTGAACCTCTGAATCCACATAGTTTCATATCATTGGACTGTATGATTGCAGATATTTTTATCATATACTTGTCCAGAGATCAGTATTATAACTCAGGAATGAGAGCATGACAAACTAGTAAGCATGGTTTCTGTGGAAGCATAGCTCAATGGAACAAAATATTTTAATAATGGCCATTTATCACAAAATATATTTGTGATTGTCTCATTGGGGGCACTCAAAACAGATGAAGATATTTCATGTGGGAATGACCTTGGGGACATGGAAGAGAGTTGAAGCCAGAGATACATTTGAATAAGAGGCAACTTAACCTGCAGCAGGAATGGGAATATGGCAAACATTTCAGAAGGGACCCTTCCTATTATCTTAGGCTGTAAAGATGACGAGGGATATGAAAGGGCAGCTGTCTGGAAAATGGCTAGTACCATTTTCTGTGCTGTGCATCTGGGTATGCTTCCTGTCTGGACTACCTTGCAAGGGTAAATTTGCAAGCGAAATATAGCAATAGCAATAGCACTTAGACTTATATACCGCTTTACAGCCCTCTCTAAGCGGTTCACAGAGTCAGCATATTGCCCCCAACAATCTGGGTCCTCATTTTACCCACCTCGGAAGGATGGTAGGCTGAGTCAACCTTGAGCCGGTGAGATTTGAATTGCCGAACTGCAGCTAGCAGTCAACTGAAGTAGCCTGCAGTACTGCACTCTAACCACTGCGCCACCTCGGCTCTTATGGGCAATGGAAAGGAAAAATAGGTGTATAGTTCTAAGTCTTCCTTCCTTTCCATAGAGAAATGAAAAAAAAAACTTTTTGCAACATTGATAAAGTCTCTTTCATCTGTCAAGGAAATGAGGAGCTAACAAATATTTCAAGACGTGAGAAAAATACACAAGTAGAAGTGGGATGTTTTCTTTTTTAAGGTTAAATTCCTACATACTGCTTGCCCTCCACAGCACCTAGAAATCTGGGCTGATCTTTATAAAGCTAAGCAAAGCAGCATCTTATGAATTCATGGAGTCCATTAGGGGTTGGATTAGAAATTTGAAGAGATAGTGCAGAAGATGACAGTGGCAAGTCCCTTTTTGTGGGTTGTCAATTTTCATGTAATCACTAAGAGGGGTTGCAAGAGGAGGTCTTTGTCTTTTATATGTCACAGTTGCAGTCAAAATGGCAACGTTTGATTGGGTTCCTCCCCAATTCAAAGTTATGTCTAACCAGTATGAAACATCTTCCAAGTTCAGCCTATGCAGCCAGAAGCAAGCAAGCAAGCAAGCAAGCAAGCAAGCAAGCAATCATCACTGGCTTTCATGTAGTCATACTTTTGGTTTCCAGACCTCTGTTTCTTGGAATTTTGAAGCACTCAGGCAAGAGTTTGGTGAATGAAAGCAAAGGTTATCTGCTCTGTTGGTCCATAATTAATGATTTTTAAGAGTGGCCTTTGTTTCTGTTTATCTTTTCCCTTGAATTTGCAGTTTTGGGAGTTTAAGACTCAGCTGATTTCTCTAACGATGTTGGCAATGATGAACACTCAAAGGCTGTAATCTTTGTCATGTTTAGTCTTTGACTTCTAAGCCTGATTATTTAATTCCTTACAGCTGTGTGCTTTCCCAAGCAGAAGATGGAATCTCTTGACTAGCTCAGGATTTCTCAACTTCAGCAACTGTAAGCTGCCTGGAGAATTCTTGGAGTTGAAGTCCACACATCTTACAATTGTTGAGGGTGAGAAACATTAGACTAGCTGAGCACCTCTCAACCATTTTTTCCCCTTCCAAAGTCAAAGTGGAGGTGAGTGTTTTTATCTTTATTTATTTATTTATTTATTTATTTATTTATTTATTTATTTATTTATTTATTTATTTATTTATTTATTTATTTATTTTATTTTATTTATTTGTCAAACATGTACAAGATAGCAGGTATAGGTATAATCATAAACATAAGCAAAGTGAATACAGATAGATGAAGACAATAGGACAGTAGGACAGGGACGGTAGGCACGCTGGTGCGCTTATGCACGCCCCTTACAGACCTCTTAGGAATGGGGTGAGGTCGACAGTAGACAGTCTATAGCAATAGCAATAGCACTTAGACTTATATACCGCTTTACAGTGCTTTACAGCACTCTCTAAGCGGTTCACAGAGTCAGCATATTGCCCCCAACAATCTGGGTCCTCATTTTACCCACCTCGGAAGGATGGAAGGCTGAGTCAACCTTGAGCCGGTGAGATTTGAACCGCTGAACTGCTGAACAGTCAGCTGAAGTAGCCTGCAGTACTGCACTCTAACCACTGCGCCACCTCGGCTCTCTAAGGTTAAAGTTTTTTGGGTTTGGGGAAGAAACCTTTATGAGAAATCTTTATGAGCAAATACAAACTAGACTTGTCATCCCATTCCATCAGGTGCTTTTGCATAACATTTTTGCATCTTTGGGCCTTTGAATATAGTAACTATAGAATGCAGAAAAGACTCCAAGTCATAATGCAGAAAAAGGAGCTGGATTAATATGATAGTAAAACTGGCTTCTTTATATCCCATCCAAAGAGTTAGGCTTAGAACAAGAAGCACTGGATTTTCTATCTGCAGAAAAAGATTCTTTTTTTCTTCTGTGTTAACATTTTGGTATGTAGTTTTTTTTTTAATTGCTTCTTCATTTTGAATGTTTTCCCTACACCCTAAGAAAAGTACGACTGGTATTACTAATTGCTATGAGGATTGGCATTGGCAAAACAAATAAAGATTCTGAGACCAAACAAGATTGCTGTAGAAACACAGAGTAAAGTATTATCAATATTGCAGCATGAGAAATGGGTTGCTACTGTTTATTGTGACTAAAGGCAAGATAAATCAACTTGGGTGGGTTGCACAAACCCAGGGAGCCAGATTCTTAGATTCAGTAGAAGGTGAGTTTTGTTACTAGGACTATTTAGTATCTTCAATAAAAGCTTCTTTACTCAAACCAACTCCTTGATTCTCCCATAGGAATTCTTGTTGTATAGTTTGAACACCTAGATAAATTATTGTAATGGCTTGCATAGACCACTGACAGTGCTGTGGTTTGTTGATGTTAACATGATTGGAATCACCCAGAAAGCCCCTTCACTTTTCTTCTGCTGAATTTGCCAGATGTATTGATATAGATTTGCTTTATTCAGATGACCAATTATATATTGAGGCTGTAACTATTCTGTCTTTAAGTATCCTATAAGATACTTGTTTTAGTTGGATCGCCTTTGTAAAATCCATGCTCATTCTTTGTGTTGTATTTTTATGTTGCATGAACTTTCTCCTTATCACTCAAGACTGTTTTAACTGTTTTTAAATGTTTTTATTATGTTTTCTTTTAATAGTTTTTTATATTGTTGTGAGCCGCCCAGAGTCCCTTGGGAGTTGGGCGGCATACAAATTTAATAAATAATAATAATAATAATAATAAGACTGAAACTGTAAAACAGTAATACAATTTGATATTTGTATTCCTGTTACTTTTTAATGAAAATCAAAATCACAAAAGTTGTTCCCCATTTCACCTGGTCTTCCTTGTGAGTAGAATTCAGCAATGGAGGTCAGTTTTATGGATTCTGTTGTGATTCCAATAGCAGCTAGAGTCTTGGTCACAATATTTCTAGGTACAGCTACATAGAGAATTACAAAATCATCATCTTTACTGTCTTATCAATTTCATGAGAAACTCAGTGAAGAAAGATGGGAGAGAATATGATTGATAATACACATGGCTCAGAACAGTGGAATGTTTGTACTACTAAAGCTCACTGTACTGTAGAATTAAATGTCATAATAAGTTAAATCAACTTTTTCAGATGTACTGCAAGATTCATTCCCAGGATTTCTAGGTTGTATGCAGGTGTTAAATTATAGTTAAGAGGAAGCAAAAGAACTCTGGATAAGCAACAATTGGGTATGGTGTTTTTAATCCTAAACTCCATTTCTGCATGCAGCACTGAAAAGACCAAACCGTTTTCTTTGATTATGAACATTCATATTTTATTTTTTATATGTACTCTTCCAAAATGAGCCAGTATAGAAATCTTGGGCCATGGGGTTTTGTTTCGCGTGCAAGCTTTCCTCTCGACAGAGATTACCCGATACTTGATGCTCTGTCATATAAAGAGCTCATTTCATAAGGCAAATGGTAATATGTGGTATTACTCATATACCAACCCCCTGAAAAGCATGTAAAATTGGAGCAGGGGAAGAGTTCAGCCTGGCAGCTGTGAAAACTTTCACTGATACTCCAGCCAAAGCAGATGCTTCAAGTTAGCTTTTACTGTTCCTTCAGAGCTGGGTGCAGCGGAGGTGCAGCCTCCAAATTCTGAGTCCTTATGGATGGCGGAACCATTGCTGCCCTTGGATCAGGGCCAATTGCTGATCTCAGTAGACATTCTGATGAGTCTCATTTTGGGGTTTGCTCTCTGAAGCAAATTCACGTAGACTGGTAGACTCCTTCTAATTGTTCCTAAGCAATCTTCCATTTTTGTTTCAAAGTTCTGCTCATCATAGGTTTCAGACATTTGGTGGTTTTTGTACCCTAACAAAGTAGCTTTTCTTTGTTTGGTGGGAACTTTTGGTGACAGAGAATCCAAGAGTTAGAAAACCTGAAAGACTTACATCATGGGGCAATAGATTGGTAGAAGTTGTAATTTTGTTCCTCCACAATGTTACTCCTTTTCTTAATTCCCATACTGGGCAAATAGACTGAAGTTGCATCTTAGATAATCAAATGGGACATGGTGGTAGATTAGAAACTAATATGGAACAGTTAAGGTGGAGGCTGAAAGTGATGAGTATTTAACAATTTTTACTTTGTCCTTCTTTTGAAAGTTTGCACTACTAAGATATTCTTTCCCATAGGAACAAATGTTTCTGTGGAGATCTCTCCTTACAAAGTTAATTCTCTCCCCCCCTCCTTTTGAATACAGACAGTCCAATTATGAGTTCTGAATATCAGTGTGTGTGTGAAATTCTAAACATTTTCTGATGAATCTATTGATTTTTCAAATGGTATTTTTAATATTCTTTTGATAGCTGTATTTCTATTAAATAGCTAATACCAGCAGTATAACCTTTATCAATCTAAGATTATTTAAGACATAATTTATATTTCTCCATTTTCCCCCTTCTTTCCTCCTCCTCCTCATCAGGTTTTTTTTTTTTTTACTTTTAGCACGTTTTCATTCATTTGTTAGATTTTTTAATCTACAAGGTTATGCAAAGTGAGACAGCTGATCTGCCATTTTCAAGAGACTGCATACCCAGAAACAATTAGAACATTTAGTATGGGGGAGGAGAGTAGAGATTATAATTCAGTACAGGCTATTTTAAAGACTTTGAGCAGTTCAGGGGCAAAATTTTCATTTTTGTTCCCTTACCCATTATCTTTTCTCTGCAGCCTATGGCTTGTTGCATGGAAGCGAATGTCACAGTAAACAATAATATATAATGAAACAAAAAACTCTGCAGAACTTCTTGAAACAATTCTTTAGTTTTAATGCCTTGAGTGAAAAATATTAACCTTTTTGGTCATTCAGATACTTAATCATTATTGAGACAGGACTCCATGTGAGGTCTCATCTTATCAACAAAAGACAGGACTTTAGTTGTCAACTGATTACAATCCTAGCCTCCTCTACTATCCTCATCAGCTGCTTGATGTTCATAGCTTAGCAGGTTTCTCCTCCTCAGTGGGGAGAAAAATATTTACCATCAGGTATCTACCTTCCCATGAATTTCATTTTTAACCTTCTCTTCCTCTTAGGACATCTTTCCTTATCCTGGGTCACTGGATCAGGGTATTTCACTATGTTAGTTCAAGTCTCATCTTAGCCATGAAAGCCAGCTAGGTAACCTTGGGCCAGTCACACTTTCTCAGTCCAACTAACCTCACTGAGTTGTTATGGAGAAAATAAGAAGAGGAAGGTATGTTGGAGATGTTTGACATCTTGGGTTATTTGTAAAAATAATAAAGATGGGACACAAATAAAATATTCCAAGTAGTACCATTGTTTGTACCCTATCCTCCTGGGTGAGATGGTGAACAGGGATATTGGGGGCGGGGACGACATTATTTCAATCTACAGAATACACAGAAAGCAAGTAGGGGAGATGTCAGTTTTCAGTCATTAAGGATTAACAGTGAAAAACAGCAGTTTGCATTGAGTCCCAGAGGCTAGTTGTTCTTTACTTATGGCTGTGTACTAAGGCTGAGCTCTTAAGAGAAGACAGAAGCTCAGAAACATCCTATTGTCTGTTACATAATGGGGCTTGTGTGGTTTAGGCAAGAGGAGGAAGCTTATTTAAATGTTTTATTTAATTGACGTGTGAAGAGAGATTTACGGTAACCAGTTTGTATTTCCTGGATCAATATGTCATTATTACTTGCATGTTGAAACCTGCATTTCCAGATTTTTTTTAAAAATGCAGTTCATTTGCTATTATTAAATCTAAGAATAAAATAATTTAAAAAAAAACCTGAAGAGCAACCCCAGGTGTGATGTAATGTGTGTGTATGTATATGTATACATTGTGTCATACACGATGTATGTGTGCGTGTATAAAATATGCAACTCAGGGAAGCACTTAGATAGTGAATATATGCATATCAGATGCTATGGAGCCCTTTAATTAAACAATGCTAATACATATGGAAATGGGACAGAATAATAAAGTTGGATGGGTGAGAAATTGAGGGAACAGTGAGTGCAACGGCTGCAGTCTCTGTGTGAAAGTCACATGACAAAGATCAATACGGGAATTCTGCTATCTTTATTGATTGTTCTCTTTCTAGCCAGGCAGTGCTATCAGCATGTCTGGTTAGTGATTAGTAGTGATAATAGAGTCGCCTTGGATATTGAAATAGCTATCGGTGTTGCTATGCTTGCCTTAGTTTTGGCAGTTACCTTGCACTTTTTACTTGGTTACTGCTAGGAAGGCCTGGAACTGTGTTATGACAATATAACACTATAGTTATGGCGCAACAGGAAGTGACATTGAAAGATGGAATATAAATGAATCAGTCCTGAATTATAAAGGATACCTCTGATGCAACACAAGTAAATAGTTTAGTAATCTCTGATTTATTTTATATGTGTGTGTTTCTGGGTGGATGTTAATCTCCACAAGATAAGATTTGTTTGAGGTATTACTTTGTTGTCCACTCAGTTCTTGAATCATAGCTTATAAAATACTTGGGAGTATTAGGGGAAAATTGTACAAATATATTTGTTCCAGGTCCTTTTTAATGATAGCAATTCAATGACCAGCTAATTTCTATTTATCATGAAACTGATTTATTAGATTTTGCTCTGGCCACAGATAACTCAATATTTTTAGAGCTGTTGTATATTGTATAAAATGTATCTAGGATCAGCCCAGGTAATAATTTGGAGACTTGGGGATGCAAAACCTGAAGAGATGCAAAACTTGAAGGGAACTACCCTGTCCAGTTCTATTGGTAGTCTGATATTTAATAAGAGAAAATAATGAATTTATAACCCCAAGAAAGATTAGCTATCATCTTGGAAGTTCTAGTTATAAATGTTTAGTGGCAACAGGTGTTAAGTATATTTTTGCACTTTTATGTTGTATTTTTAAATTGATCCAGCAGTCTCTGAGATAGACTAATAATTGTCAGAAAGGGAAAAAATAAACTTGCATTCCTCATAGCGCAAACAGCAGGTTCTGAAGGTTTCTCCTCCAGCAGGATTATGACTTGAAAGCAAAATCTCTCATTTCCTACTAAATGTTGTCCTGCAGGGGGAAGATTGAAGCAAGATGTATAGGTCAGACAGCTTTTATTAATCAACTGTTAAGAACGCTGACATAATTCTGTCTAACAAATACAGCTCTTTTAAACCACATCAGTGCAAAATCAGTAAAGGTATCACTGACTCACTACACCCTCCAGGTGCAACAATGGCTGTGACTCCAATAATTATTCACCCACTCTGTCATGAACTGCTCCTGATTGTATTTGGTTCTTGTCTGAAGGAGAACTTTATGCCAAACAAGCATATATAGTTCCTTGAAATGAGGAATCCATAGCTGGATTCATGGCTTGGGACCAGGTTATCGGAGGGACCATCTCTTGCCAGTCACATCTACCCGACCAGGTTATCTGAGGGACCATCTCTTGCTGGTCACATCTACCCGACACACTAGAGTGGGGAGGCAAGGAATGTTCTGGGTCCCGTCCCCAAAGGAGATACATCTGGCGGGACCCAGAAGAAGGGCCTTCTCCATGGTTGCTCCCTCTCTCTGGAATATCATCCCCCCAGAGATTAGACTGGCCTCCACTCTAACACTCTTTCGGAAGGCCCTGAAGATGTGGTTCTGCCAGCAGGCCTAGGGAAACCCAGAGTGGGATGGAGCCCATTAAATGGCTAGTATGAATGTGTGTTGTTGCCGGTGTGGGGGGAGTAGGGGGTTATTTTATTATTTCATTTTTCTTTTTATTCTTTTTATTTCTTTTATATGGTGTTTCCTTGTAAGCCACCTTGAGTCACCATGTGCAAGTAGGCAGCAATATAAATTTTCTAAATAAATAAATTCTCAACACAAATATCTTGTGTTGATTTTTTATTTTATTTTTTGTATTCACCATTCTTTTCACCAATCACACCAATGATAATTGTTCCACCACTTCCTCAGAGCATACAAATAGTTTGGCTTGTAAATAAGAATGGTTATATTAACTTTATGCGGTTGACTGCATAAAGCAGCTGCTATGATAACCAGTTTGGTTAATGCACCAGACTAGAAACCAGGAGACCATGAGTTCTAATGTCACATTAGCCGTGAAAATCAGATGGATGATTTTGGGCCAGTGACTCAGATATCAGGCTTGGGTGACGAGCCAATCAATCAATTCCGATCGCAATAAAAAAGCAGACTGTAAGGCTTCTCTTATAACTCTTCTTTTGTGTGAATGATGTTACCGCTAAAATCCCATCAAGGTCCAAGCCTAAACATTTGAATTCCAATGTATTTTAATTCAGAAATCACTTCATCTGATTTATTAGGCCAGGATTATAAGCAACTACTTTGAGCTAGACCCAGATGTGGAATTTTGTATGTGTGTGTGTGAAAAATGCACTCACAAAAGTATTATGTGGACTTAATAATCATAATATTCTCTCTTAATAGAATGCTCTTTACCATCCCACTATTAAGCTCAAAAACAGTACAGCAAGGGAAGAAATGTAATGGTAATGGCTGATTACAGTGTGGTCATGTCAAAGTAAAGCCTCATTTGAGTTTAGCCTAGCTTCTAGAGATGTTATGGATACAGCTTTCTTGGCAACAACGCAAAGCTGGCACGCCACTGTCTTTTTTCAGGATGGTTCCACCACCCCTTCATACACCCACAGTTTCTGTGTCAGTCCTCAGCTCTGCTATTTCCTGGTAACTCCCATTCAAGTGTTAATTAGGCTTTGAGATTATCCACTGTCAACATGTCAACTTTCTATTTGGGGAATGAGGCTTAAATTGGATCCTTCTTTGCACGAAAAATTGACACTTTGGGATAATCCTGACTTGAGAATTGGAGGTAAATTTCTTTTCTGAAGCATCTGAGATGAAAAAATATTATTAATCAATCTTCAGATCATTTGATATATTCCAAGAAGAATTTGGGTTGCTTACAATTGTTGAGTGGTAATATATCCAATTAAAGCATATATTTTTATTTCACAATTGGGAATTAATGCATTGGCTCCAAAACTACTACTGTTACTATAAGATGTTTTAGATAATTCTAAACCGTTAATTTTACAGACAATTAAAGAGTTCTATATTATTAATATATTGATAGTTTGCCACAACTTTGGAATAATGGTTTGGAATATCCTATTTTAACAACTCAATTATCTCATACTTGAACAATATTAAATATATGACCTTAAAATGAGACTAGTTCATCAAAAAAGTATTTTTCATGGTTGATGAACTCCTCAGTGGATAGTTTGGAAGGGCTTAATATCAATGTCATAAACTTTTAATGGAATATATTTCAGGAAATGTGGACTCATGTTTGGTCAATAATTGTCCTATTGTGGTTCTGTCAGCCCTTCAAGGTAGACCAGAGTAGAAAACCAAAATCATGCTGGCTAATACTACTTTTATTATAAAGTTATAGTAATCGAATCTTGCAAGTCTACAGTAAATGTATTTCTCCCTCCCTCCCTTTATCTTCCTGTGAGAAACAGCAGGGATCTTGTCTGAAATGTTTCCTCAGGTTACAGAGAAGCCTCTGTAGACTTATTTTATCTCGCTATTGTCTTGGCAGCAGGTCATTCCTTCTTCCCATTACATACATACATACATACATACATACATACATACATACATACATACATACATACATACGGCTCACCTTATGGCTGAGGGAGATACTTTGAATTCTTTTTACATTGTATCTGTCTTCACACTGCAAACCACAGCATATAAATAGCTTGATGTGCCATTATTTGAATGTTACTCCTTAGAACCAACTGCTGTCCTTCATACTTCGATTCCCACATCTGAAAGTGTTTTGCCTTTCAAAAGTGGGTGGGGAAAGACAGGAAGAGGCTGAGGCCTATGAACATATCTGAGAAGGCAAGAGAACTAAATAAAGTGCATGAAATGTGGCACATTACTCACTTCAGTAGAGGAAGAAAGGACTGGTTATGTCCCACCTAAGTGAGACTAAACATTTCTCAGTGACAAGCAATATTGTGGCTGTGAACTTTCTGCAGCAAAGTTGTTGAGTTTCATGTTTCATCAGTTCAATGGAGTCTGTGTGCTGGTCTATTGTGGTTCAGTAGTTGTCAGCAGTCAAATAAGCATTGCTCTTTCCTGGCTTAATCAGTCTATTACATTCAGTGTCAAAACAATAATGTCAGAGGAATGATTTTGCTGACACTGTTGATTAGCACTTTACATTTAGCAAGTGATGTTTCTAGAAAATCACATAGTACCCCAGAAAATTAAAAGAACCCACATCTTTCCAGGCCAACTCACAGAGATGAGATGACATAGTTTGCAATTTGTCAGCTCCCAGAAGATGATGGGTCAGAAGTGCTTAGACCTTATGAGAAAGTTAGAAATGCTTCCAGTTTGCTGTGCTGTACTTTTACATTCTTTGAAATGGATTTTGTGGAAAGGAATCACTCAGCTTAAAATGATGCAGAGAGGCGTTAACATTTAGAGTCCCCCTTGAGCTTAGAAAAATGGTGAGAGGTTCATGAAAAAATAATTAAATCAATATTTTGTGGCTTTACCTCTCAACAGAAGAGACTTCTTGGGGAAATGTTCAAAAAGCATATTTGAAGAAAAGTAAGGAATAAAAGTAATTGATCATTAGATTTCCTTCCAGTCTGTTTGATCTTCACAGAGACCTCTTTCATTTCTCCCATCAATATCTGCCTTTGATTTTTAAAAGCACCAGTATTCACAGTATGTTCTTCTTTTTTTCAAAATATGAATATTATCCTGAAATGTGTTTTCTTTACATACATACTACTCTACTCTTTAGAACATGACTTAACTTAAAATATACTTTACAAATGTACTTTTTAAGTGGAGAAACATTTTCCCAAATTGGACAGGTGAGAGCCAAGAAATAATTATACTGAGATCCACAGTTAATTTGGGAAGTTAAATCAAATCTATTCCCATAGAAATGGAGATCTAATAAATCATCACTAAAACCAGGATCGTTTCCATTCAGTGATACAATGAAGAAATGTAGCTGCCTGGAAGAACACATGTATTCTATATAAAATTGTCCATGTTCAGTTCCTTGGTACCTTTTTATCACTCTAAATGATGGAAAACGTAGTATTTCACACTGATAGTGAAATAGACCAATGGTCTGAGTCAGTATAGACCAATGGATAGACCAATGGTCTGAGTCAATATAAGCCATCTGTTCAAGTTCAGTCAAGCAAAGTATTTTATATACTAGGTACATGTGGTGAAAGAGAATTTATTCTGAAGTGATGGCCAAACTTTGAACTTTCTCTTAAGGATTACTCATTTGTTCCCTTAGCTTGATTTGACCCAATATTATCTTTTGGATGGTATGTTGATGGTAAATTCCATCTGTTCTACTGGATAGCATGTGATGTCTCATTTATTTATTGAATTAAATTTATATGCTGCAAAATTTAGCCAGACTTTTGATGACTTAATAATAATTCAATGGTTTTAACCTATTCTCTTGAGCTGTTCTATATTTTGTAGGGTTTTAAAATTAATTTTTAATAGTGGTCTTATTTGAGACATGATTTATTATATCCTTTCAAAAATCGAATAGTTTCATTTTCTTCTTGGAAATACTCCAAAACACTCTTGGAGAATTCAAATTAATATACTCTTCCAACCCAGAAATCATTTCCAAAGAACAAAACTTCAAAATATGGGACAATATTAATTTGATTATTACCTTTACCATTCATGTTTTCAGCTTAATGTACATTGTTACTGAGTGTGTTATAAATATAATATCACAAAAGAATGACATGAGGATTGAACATCTTTCCAGGTATTTTTTCCAGAATTTCCTATGTATTAACTATCTGAGAATATGGACAAATATCCAGTTTTACAGGTCATTCCAAATTTTGTCATGGTTTCATTTTCTAAAAGCAATTTGTGTTTGGTTCCTTTTGCTTCCAACCAGGTAGAATATTTTAGTTTTGAACAGAATTTGACAATAGATCCAAAGCAATTTCCTCCATGGCATGATCTCTGACTCCAACCTTTATTTGTTCTAAAGGTTTTTCTCTCTCCATTAAAGCTATCCTGTGTGATGTGAATGTACCAGTTTTACTGTGCAAGTTTTCCAATTATGTGTGCTGTCTTCCAATGGACTCTGTAAATTAGAGGTGGAGAGCCAAGGCAAGTTACCTACAACCCTAATGCTCATATGCGCAGCCCCCCAGATGCCCTTCCTATTATTGCCAAAGATTGGTGATCATTCTTAGGCAGGAAATATTCAAGAACTGTATATATATATATAGAACTGTAGTATAAATCCCTGACATAGTGCTTATTATATTTGAAAGAATGGAATCAAATCAAGGCCCCACCAGTGGAAGTTTCTACCTTCTTTGATTTTTATCCCATCTATTGCAGCTCCTTTTTCTACTCAGAATGTTAAATATGCTCTGAAGCATGAAAAGATTCCCAACCCTGGTGTAAATAAATAGAAGCTGAGAAACAAACTGTAAAAGCTCTAGTGAGAAACAAATGCTGGAATACAGAAGCTGAAAAATCATAGTAATTGAAGCCATTCACAGATTTTGTCGTGTTTATGTTTTTTAATTGCCTATGCAAAAGCTCTGGGCAGTGGAAAAAGATAGTTTATTCTATGTACAAGAAATGGACACTGTGTGCCCTCCAGATGTTGTTGCAGTTGAATTCAGCCTTAGGCAGAAGACTGGTGGTGAGGGATTATGGGAGTTACAGATCATTAACAACTGGAGAAGAACATGTTACCTTGAAACCTACTTGCAGCAACTACATCTGATCAAACGTCGTGAGACTTATTTCAGAGTAAAGAATTGTGTGATACAGTCTGTAACAAACGATTACTCGATAAGATTACTCAGCAAAAGCAATCTTGAAAAGTATCTGATTTTTAGCACTTGCATGACTTATGGCTCACCACATCTTGTGTCCTGCTGGATGCTTTGTAGCAAAAGCAGATACTTCCTGAGATACAATAGACAGTGTGTAGGCTCATTTAGTTTGACGAGTCTCAAACTTCCCACTTCTAATCTTGGATAAATCTAACTTGATGTCATTGTTAGAACATTGCTGCAAATGTGAGTAGAGATCTGAGAAGGTTCTACTTAACCTTCTCTGGGATTAGAGTCGCCCTTTCCCTTTAGAAAAAGGATACGATTCAGTTCTGATAAGCAAATAAAATATTTCAACTAAATCAAGATGGTCATCATCTGTATTCTAAGCCTGCAGCTGTCTCTCTTATCCTCCCTCTCCCTAAACTATACAAGATGGATTAAGGTATCTCTGAGACCAAACAAAGGACCTGAGTTTTGAGAATCCCAGTGGAGTCTCCATCACTGACTTACGGCCTGACCTTGAATAAATCTCTTGACCTCTTAGTGTTGTAATCTTCCTTGGCTGTTGAATTTGTTTCAAGAACAGGATCTCTCTGGGAAACAGATGCTGCACCAGAGCTGTGCTATCCACAATAAATACATTATGTACACCAAGAAACTATAATATAATTCTAGTTGGAAGGAAGTAAATCAGTTTTCAACACACCACTTCAAAGCCAGAGTTTGCTCAAAAGTGGTTAAAGAAATATGGGAGGAAATTATGTCTGCTCTTCCTGAAACAGGTTCCCACAATGAAGAAGCATCTGATCCTTGGAAAGGAAGGAGAGCAGCTGAATGCTTTGGGGGGAATAACAAGAGGACACCAGACTCTGAGGATCTTTTTTTTTTTTCCTTTTAGCAGCACCAAATATCTGGGTGTGGGACAGTGGTGGGTTTCAATTTTTTTTACTACCGGTTCTGTTGGCGTGGCTTGGTGGCTTGGTGGGTGTGGCAGGGGAAGGATACTGTAAAATCTCCATTCCCACCCCACTCCAGGGGAAGGATACTGTAAAATCTCCATTCCCTCCCCACTCCAGGGGAAGGATACTGTAAAATCTCCATTCCCTCCCCACTCCAGGGAAAGGATACTGCAAAATCTCCATTCCCACCCCACTCCAGGGGAAGGTTACTGCAAAATCCCCATTTCCTCCCGATCAGCTGGGACTCGGGAGGCAGAGAATAGATGGGGGCGGGGCCAGTCAGAGGTGGTATTTACCGGTTCTCCGAACTACTCAAAATTTTCGCTACCGGTTCTCCAGAACTGGTCAGAACCTGCTGAAACCCACCTCTGGTGTGGGATAGTAGCCACTAAGTACCTTTAGCAGCCATATACGTGTCTCTTCAATGTGTTTCTAACTCTTCTTAGAAGAATATTTTTACTAAAGTTGAAGTACCTTACAATTTTGCCCTAATAACAGTTTTTACTCTGAAAAGGGAAAGAGATGAATGGACAGCTGCTACAAGGTCCTCTTAAGTTTGTTTCCATTGTATCATCCATCATTTCTAAAATAACTTTATAATAATTGTTAAAATTATTTTTAGTATGGAGTTTTGGCATGTCTTAATATATATAGAAAGAATATGAAGAACCTGTGAAAAATACATGTATAAGAGCTCACTAAGGTCTAATGATAATTTCCTTTTTAAAAGAACAACTGACTACAAAGAACACAAACTTTTTATGCCCTCTAGCATTCCTTTTCGAAACCTGAGGACATGCATCCTACAAAATAATATTGGCTGGGGATGATGGGATGCAGTCTTACACATACTGTATGGAGAGCATTCTGTTGGGAATATTTAAGTTCCCACATTTAGGCAGCAAGTACTTTAAATTTAAAATTATATTAAAACTGCTCATGATTCATGTAGCCTAGCCTTTGGTATGACTTGCTGGGCAGTGAGATCCTTCTTTCATGCTTGCTCTTCAACAGCTAGAATTCACTCCATCCATGAGCCCAAAGATAAGAAGCAACACTTGTAGCCATTGACTCTGTCTGTGATTTGAAAAGCAAAACCATAAAGACCAGTAGTCATTAAACCCTCAACAACCATAAATTTGTCCAGAACCCTATAAATCCAGCTAAATTGATAGCCATTATTACATTTGATGCTACTGAATTCCATAGTTTAATTCAGTATTCGTCACAGTGGTCAGCATTGCTCCCTAAAGGTCAATGGGACTATCCAAGGGATCAATGTCGTTGTTATTATTATTATAGTACTATTAGTTAAAGTAGTTAACTAATAACTAATTAAGTTATTTTAATATCATTGATGTTTGGGAGTCAATGTACAATCTGACAATTCATGAAGGTGTTGATGAGCTAAACAGTTTGGAGACTTCTGATTTAACTGCGTGCATCCTGCAGAGACTGTATAAAATGAGGCTTCCCTTGCATTTGGAACCCTTCCGAATTGCTAGCCAGTAGATGATTGCTAACAAAGAGTAGCAATGAGTTGGTAGAAAATGTGGGGCAGGTTATTTACAGAGCCTCTCCAAGGACACAGGTGCGAAAATCTTTCCCAAGAGAAACAAGTTCTTGCCTTAAGAGGAATGCCATTCATCAAGATTATGGCAATGAATTGGCCTTGACTCTCAGACTACTGGGATCTCGTCTTGTGCAAAAGGGCATATATTCTCACACCTGGGAATGAAATATGGGGCTACGGCTGATTATCAAGGCTGGGAGGAAGTTATTTTTCTTTTCTGTGAATTGGTGAGTGACAAGACAAAGGAAGTACAAGAAACAAACCAGACAAGAACCCAAGCCTCTTCAGGAAAGGCTGATACTTTGGCTGATCATTGCTAAAATGAAGGATTGAAAGAGATCTTCAGCTGTAGCAAAATTCAGCAGCAGTTCTGAAGATGTAATGCAGTTTCCCTCTTATCTCTGCAATGATCAGAGAGGCATTAAGATAATTCTGTCTCTTTCCAACTATTTGTATTAGTCTCAGGGATGATAACAGTACATAGTAATACTAACACCACAATTCCACCTCTTTCAGTTCACTTGAAGAAAAATTCATACTAGCTGAGAATGCTAGCTGAAAATTCTTGGAATTTTTAGACCTAGCACCTGAAGAACATCAGTCTGAAAATGCTATTCTAGAGCATATACCAATATGTATTTGGGCTTTTGAGAGCATGTCAGGGTTTCTTATAAAATAGCTGCTGGAGAAGGGTTCTTGCCTAGTCATAAAAGAGCTACCAAAGTGAAACCCAGGAAATTTACCAGAGGTTGGGGATGCTTCCATCTAACACATTGACATGTTTTTTTTTTACAACCTTGATTGATCTCTGCCTTTTTTTTATGGACAGGTGGACTAGTGAGCAACTCACTTTGAGCGGTCCAAAGGCAGTCTGGCTAACGAAAAAGCTGAAAGCTGGTGTGTTTTGCAATATACAGATTTGTCTGCAGGAAAGTGGTGTGTGTGTGTGTGTGTGTGTGTGAGAGAGAGAGAGAGAGAGAGAGAGAGAGAGAGAGAGAGAAGAGACAGGCTGTCAACCACAAGCATGCAATAAATGTCCTTTTTTAATGTGCATCATTAAGGATGTAAAAGAGAAATGGATCACAAGATTATGGTGGCCATCTTGACTTTTTTACCCCTCCCCCTGACTCCCCTGGCATCATGCCAAATTTTCCCTTTTTTAAAATTAAAAGAATCTAAACATTAAAGTCAGGTGGGAGCAGAAAGGGGGCACGACCATGAAGTTTAACCATTCCCTAAATCAACCTATCTTTTAAGTAGAACTGAGATGCGGACTTCTAAATAGCAATAGCAATAGCACTTATATACCGCTTCATGGGCCTTCACAGCCCTCTCTAAGTGGTTTACAGAGTCTGCATATTTCCCTCAACAATCTGGGTCCTCATTTTACTGACCTCGGAAGGATGGAAGGCTGAGTCAACCTTGAGCCGCTCAGAATTAAACTCTTGGAGTGAGCAGTGAGTTAGCCCTGCAGTACTACATTCTAACCACTGCATCACCACGGCTCAATACTATATCAACTGATCTATGGGGCTTTTTCTATAAATAAACTGTTTATAGCAACAGCAATGATCTATCTATTTGACAGTAATAAATTTCTTGTAGAATAACTACTGGCCATATAAATCTTCAGATAACAGCAAGTGGTTACTAAGCACTTGGTGTCAAGCATCTGTGAATATTCTGATTACACCCATCTTGAGAGAAGTTTGAAGATTTGCAGAGTTGCGTTGCTTCAGAGAAATGCAGTATCGGTGGTATTCTTAAAGACATTTGGCTTGCTTAATAATTGGACTAACTTTTCCATAGAAGCCTAGGTATTGAGTTCATCACTCAGCAGAATGGCATGGACCATTTTAGCAGGTTCCAAATAATTCCAACTAATAATTCCCACTTTTTAAGCAGGATTGGCCCTGTCTTTAATTCCACCTTCCAACCCTCACAAACAATAAACTTCTTGCATATTACAACATTTATAAAAAAAATTCTCTACTTTGCACTTTCTCTTCCAAAATAGGAGGAAAAGAGTTTCTTAATTTCTATTTAAATATATTCAGCTTGTACTATTTGTGCTTATATGAAAACTGAAACAATACTCTCACAGTGAATTTTTCCTTTTACAGAATTTTTCAATGCAGTTTATAAAGTTTTAAAAAAAACTTTCCTAAATTGTGCATGTAAAAAAAAAATCACATGCAAAAAGGCATATGCATAACACCAAACACCGCTATGTACAAGATTAGGGCCAAAAGAGCAGGCACATAAAACATTCAAAAGAATACTGCTTTCACATTTGTGCAGAAACAATGAGCCTCCAGCATTCTTTGTGGGGTGTAGGGTTCCAGCATCCTAGCAAACAGAGGAAGTAGAATTTGGAACCCTCATACTGTGCATCTGATTTTCTGAGTCCCCCATCATTCTGACATCTCGAAGACATGCCTCCAGGCTGTATTAAAGTACTATGGGCAAAACTCCATTTTAAGTTTGGAATGCACTGATTTAGGCTATTTTTTGTTTGCTTGTTTGTTCCATTCCTATCATTTCTGAAGCATTTTACAGATTAGTACAAACAGTTCAATATAAATCCTCAGAAACTGTGGCTTCTCCATCTCTGGAGCTTTTTAAGAAGAGGCTGGACCAATACCTTTCAAGAATTATGTAATTGGTTTTCTTGCATATTGCAAAAAAAATGGGGTGGATAAATTTGTGATGTTCTTCAGATTCACATCTATATGATTCTATGAAATACTTAAAAAATATCTGGGTTATACCTAGACCCAAATGAAAACTTCACTGAGAAGTTCTAATCCTATCAAAATCCTTCTCTTTCCCCCAGCATTTTTCCTCCCGACACTTTAATATTATATTTATTATTTTATTATTTGCTGTGCAGAATTTGTATCCTGCCCTTCTTTTAAAAAAGTTGAAGTGATTCACCAGAAAACTGACCTATCTGTATGATAAATGCAATAAGATGTATAAATATAAAACAATAAAATTTATTATTACAGCAGCTAATGAATGGAAATCAACAAAGCATCTAAGTAAATAAATGTCAGGCACAAAGAACTGAGAACACTTACTGAGTTCAAAGCACTGAAAACTTTATTATTGCTACCTATACACAATATTCTGGTCAACTAACAATCAGTGTCAAATTGGTGCTAAATAAGGGTCAATGGAATTCACGGGCGCTGGACTTTGGTCTCTGGTAGGAGTTCAAAGATTCCAAATGATGATACATTTAACTCTGCCATCCAGCTTAGCCTTCCCGTCTCCTAAACACTTCAAATAGAAACCCATCTCATCTATATGGAAAGCTTGTTCTGTATGAAACATGGAAAACACTGCTACAAAATGAGTGTCAGCAAGCTATAATGTACTTCTGTCTAGCATTCAAGCACTATGTCTGCATGGAAAGTGTTGAATGTCAACTGATAGTAATGGAAAGATTTCTCTTTTCTGAGCTGCTCTTCCCCAACAAAATCAGGCCTTGGCTACGAGAAATGCTTCTCTGGGATCCTTTGTTGTATAGAGTTGCTTCTGAGATGGAAAACTTTTGAAAATATTATTCCTTGGACTGAAAATTAATAAACAAAAAGGAAGCAATCTCTTATGACTTTTTTTTAAAGCACATGCAACGGTGCCATGGTGGCGCAGTGGTTAGAGTGCAGTACTGCAGACTACTTCTGCTGCCTGCTGGCTGCCTGCAATTTGGCAGTTCAAATCTCACCAGGCTCAAGGTTGACTCAGCCTTCCATCCTTCCGAGGTGGGTAAAATGAGGACCCAAATTGTTGGGGGCAATATGCTGACTCTGTAAACCACTTAGAGAGGGCTGCAAAGCACTGTAAAGCGGTATATAAGTCTAAGTGATATTGCTATTGCCAATTAATGGGAGAGAATTTGGTTTTCTGAATCTGGAGTTATAACATCAAGCTTACCTACTATCAAGTATTAAATACTGGAAGCCCACAATTCTTGTTAATTTTCTGATTTGGGCAACTTTGGAATACACATATATAGTACCTTTGGTAGTACAATAGTAGTATCTCTGGAAACAATTATATCAGTTAGAAAATGATAGAATGTAATAGCTAAAAAAAACTATTCCTTTTCTCATGTCAAATTGACTTCATAAGAAAATCCAATATTAAAAATTGAAAAGATTGTAAATATGGAAAAACTGGATGAAAGTGGGGTATTGACTTTGACCCAATTGATAAATGATGAGGATGAATTTTAACGTATGTTGTAATTTCAGATGTAATTATGAGATGTAACTCAGTGGCAATATTTAGAACTACAACATCTGTTAACATTTGTTATTTGATATTTGTTATCAATAAATGTTAAGAGATGAGAGGAATAAAGAATTAGAGGTTTTTATATTGTCTAGACAATGGGAAAATGTTTTAACAAAAGTGTTAACGGATTTTAACCTACAACTTATGCAACAAAAAATAATATTTAGAATTTAGACTCCATTACGATTATATAGAAAAGAATTGTCTAGCAGAGCATTTTGTTGGAGATGTAATAAGGACAATGCTTTTTAAAAAAAACCATGTTTTTACAGCGATGCGTACTAAATTTGGGAGAAAATAGTGGACTGCATAAATGTGACAAAAGAAAAAAATTTCAGAGGATAATATTCCCTTGAATTCCATATCTAGTACATGGAACTTGACAAGTGGACAACATAAATGTATTCTCCATGCCCTTGTTATATTTAAAACACTGATATTGCAACATTGGAACAATTATTATTATTATTATTATTTATTAAATTTGTATGCCGCCCAACTCCCAAGGGACTCTGGGCGGCTCACAACAATATAAAAAAACTATTAAAAGAAAACATAATAAAAACAGTTAAAAACAGTTAAAAACTCATACACTATAATTGTATGGCCCCATTTACTCAGTGGATTGAAGACCTAATTACACTTGCTACCCATGAGTGGATAACCTAACCTGTAGATGTAGAGTTTGCATAGATAAAGAAATATGGGGCTCATTTATATAATGTACAATAGGTTAAAATGGTAATCATATTAATGTAGAAATAAATACACATATACCGTATATACTTTCTGCTCTTTAAGCTCTATAACAGTGATGGCGAACCCATGGCACGCGTGCCACAGATGGCACGTGGAGCCATATCTGAGGGCACGCGATGCATTGCCCTATGTCAGCTCCAGCGCGCATGTTCGTTTCTGAACTTCCGGTTGGGCCGTTGGGTCCATTTTTCACCATCCACAGGCTCCAGAGGCTTTCCTGAAGCCTGGGGAAGGCAAAAACGACCTCCCCCCGCCCTCCGGAAGGCGGAAAATCAGCTGGAATCCGTTTTTTGCCATCCACAGGCTCTGGAGCCTTCAGTGAGTCCTGTGCGCATGCGCAGGGGGGAGCACGGGGGTTGTGCACACATGTGCGGGGGGCATTGCATTATGGGTGTGGGTGGGCGCGCGCGCACGCCCTTTTGGCACTCGAGCAAAAAAAGGTTTGCCATCACTGCTCTATAATATGGTAGAGCCAACTACACTATGCACGTGAGACATCTATAAAAAATCTGTGCTCATTCAACTTGAAGAGCCATGCATGGAATACTTAACTAGGCTCATTATTGTGCTAATGAAATATTTATATATTGTACCACAACGCTGCAGTTCTATTTTTTCTTCCCCATGTGCTGAAAGCCTGCTCCAAATCTGCTGTCAGCCCCATTAATTACAGTTTCACATCACAAGTCAAATAAAAGCCATTTTTTTTGAAAATCCCAGCTCAATGGGGGGGGGAATATATATATTTCCCCTCTCTCTTCATTGCACTTGAGAATTTTCTTCAAAGTAGCAGCACAACAGATAATACATTTCTTGGTTAATTTATCCTGAAGGTTCTGGCTTTTGGGATTCTTCATAGTGCTTTGGAACTATGTCTGCCTCTTAAGAAAAATGGGAAATAGTGCCAAGATGAAGCACTGAGAATTAGTAAAGGTTTGCCAGTTCACAAATTAGAAACAGTATCTGGGCTTGGGATTTGGAAGGTGTTTAAGAACAGGAAAGGAAGTGCTGAGTTTTCTCTGGGCTCCAGCTGTCAGGTTGGAGTTAGCTGGTAAAATATTGCCATCTAGTGATGCCCTTTGAGTATGACATCAAGGGAACGGGTGAGAAATGTCAGGATTTTTAGACGAATTTGTCCATTTTAGGCTTCTCAGACTTTTAACTAAGATTAAGGTAAACTAAGTCGAAGTATACCAACTTTCTGATCAATAACCTTTTGAACATTAGGAAGATTTCAGAATTTTGGTTTGAAATTAAAACAGTGATTTTGAAGATGATGTGCCATCAAGTCGATATCAATTCTTACAGACCAGACAGATAGATTTTCTCCATGGCTATCTGTCCCCAAACTTCTCCTTCAAGTCTTCCAATGGTGGACCCATTGCTGCTGCAATTGACTCTGTACACTTTGTTGCTGGTGATCCTGTTCTTTTCTTTCACCATTTCCAGCATTATAGGTTTCTTCTGAAAGCTAGATCTTTGCATAATAGATCTGAAGTTTGATAATTTGTGTCTCAAGTGAGAATTCTGGATAGATTTGTTTGCTTTCTTGACTACCTGTTGTTGTTGTTAGTCGCGAAGTCATGTCCGACCCATTGCGACCCCATGGACAATGTTCCTCCAGGCCTTCTTATCATCTACCATTCCCCGGAGTCCATTTAAGCTCACACCGACTGCTTCAGTGACTCCATCCAGCCACCTCATTCTCTGTCGTCCCCTTCTTCTTTTGCTCTCAATCGTTCCAAGCATTAGGATCTTCTCCAGTGAGTCCTTCCTTCTCATGAGGTGGCCAAAGTATTTGAGTTTCATCTTCAGGATCTGGCTTTCTAAAGAGCAGTCAGGGTTGATCTCCTCTAGGACTGACCGGTTTGATCACCTTGCAGTCCAAGGGACTCGCAGGAGTCTTCTCCAGCACCATAGTTCAAAGGCCTCAATTCTTTGGTGCTCAGCCTTCCTTATGTCCAACTTTCACAGCCATACATTGCAACTGGGAAAACCATAGCCTTGACTATACGCACTTTTGTTGGCAGGGTGATGTCTCTGGGTTTTTTGTTTTTTGTTTTTTTGGCTACCTGTGGTAGTCTCTAAAGACTTTTCTAACACTGATGTTCAAAAACGTCAATACTATTACTATCCTGCTTCTTCAAAGTCTCTACTAAAACTGTTCACATCAAAATATTTGTACATTTGTAGGAAATACATGGTGAGAAAGAGGGCCAGTTTCTGGGAAAGTCCAGGAAGTTAAGCCTCGTGGCTGTTGAAGAAGACTTTGAAAAGGATGATGTTAGATAGTGGGTAGAGATGACAGGAGACAGACTTCCAAAGCAGCTCTTTATTTCAGCTCTTGTATCAGCAACCAGCAAAGAGCAGTCTGACAGCTTGCCCTTTTATAGGGAGCTGTCAGACAGACCAGCCAATAGCGTTTGAGCTTTTTCCCGCTCAAACGCTGGACCTGGTTGGAACCATGCAACATAGTTTAAACAGTTAGAACATAACACCCCTCCCCTCCTGGATGGAGCTGTCCAGCATACGTAATCACGCAGGTAGGCGGGGCATTTTGAAGCCCTACTAGACCTGCGCAATTCAGTTGGTGGTGAGGCAGCGGCCTGTGCGGACAGGTCTGCTGCCGCTCCGGGGCTCGAGC
>QLTV01003479.1:1026012-1038289 GCA_003457575.1 Thermophis baileyi
TTCCTTATCTTTCTCTCTCTCTTTTTTTCTTTCTTTCTTTCTTTCTTTCTTCCTTTCTGTCTTTCTGTCTTTCTGTCTGTCTTTCTTCCTTCCTACCCCTGTCATGTGCCTCCCGGACGGTCACCCTCGCCCCTCTCACTTTCCCGGCTTCGGCTCCGGGAACTTTGCAGGCCGGGAAGCGTCGGGGCGTGCACCTATGGATGCTTCCCGGCCCGCAAAGGTCCCGGAGCTGAAGCCGGGAAAGCGAGAGGGGCGGGGGCAGCAGCAACCGCGCTCCGGCAGCGTCGCGTCCCCTGTCATGTGCCGTCCGGGGCCTGCGGGGGCTTTGACGGGGCAGGCAGAAAGTGGAGAGCTGGTGGATGGGCGTGCTGGGTGGTCTCCGAGCCTTGCCAGGAAGGTAAGCCGAGCACCAGCCAGGCCCACACGCTAGCCAGCTGTCGCTACCGGTATGGCGAACCACCTGCCGCCCCCCTTGCCCCTCTTAGCACCCCCCCTGCCACCACCCTTGCCTCTTACCACCCCCCTAAGTCATCCCACCGCCCCCAGGGGGCGGTACCACCCACTTTGGGAACCACTGCTGTAATGTATCAAACCTTCAACAAGTGATGTTCAGAAAATTTGGACATATTTCCTATGTCATAAATTTAAGCAATGTACTAGAATTTACTGGCATGAATCATTTCTCATAATTACTCTTGTTTCTAATCCCTCCCTAATCCATGTTCAATATCATTCAAATGCTCATCTTTTCCCCATCTTTATCCCAGGGGTTGCCAACACTGTCTGGTTCCAGGTATTATTACGGTATTTGCTCCCACATGGTGTCTAGGCGTGAGTGAATGTGTGTGTGTGTGAGAGAGATGGATAGGTCATGCAATATTCTTCATAAACATTCATAGAACATTCCTCACAAACTTATTCATGAAGAATATCTTTATTTTTCATAAAGATTTGCTTATTTTAGCACATTATCCACTAATGTATCCATTCTACTTTCTTCTAAGATGCTAGATAATTACATATGGAAAGCGAGTTATATTAAATCAAAGATTGACAGTGGCTCAAGGGGTCACTGCATTCAAACAGTGCCCTTCCCTCTTTATTAAAAATTTTAAAAAATCAAATGACCCAAATATTGTGAACTTTTGTGAATGAAGAAAATCTTGCATGATTTCGATTTTGTCTTGCAAGATCTCATATGATTTCAGCTTTTCTTTTCTTCTCTTTTTTTTCTTTCTTTTTTTCTTTTCTTGATATCATAAAATGATGACACTGATGATGATGATATTGTGAGACTGCAGGTAACTTAAATACACACAGAGGCCAGAAAAGGTTGCTGACCAGGTGGCTGAGAAATTAGGGTTAGAACAGAGAGCAGAGTTGAAGACCAAAGAAGAATAAAAAAGGACAGAGTAAAATCATTTTTTACTTTGAATTAAAGTCCAAGCTGTAAAAACACAAATATTTAAGATAAATATTATGAACATCAAGCCTGCATTTAAAAGCATATCTAGCAGAGCCTTAAACCAGCCTATCTCCAGGACAATGTATACGTTTTCAGAATGAGTATTAGAGAATATATATGTTAGGTTTTCTGCCCCAATCAGTTTTTAAGCTAAAATTTAATACGAACCATTCCATTCCCTAGAAAATACCATGAAAACAGATGTCATCTAAATAAATAAATATTTTTCTTACAATTGAATATCAAAACTTGCAAAGCACAACAGTAACCACTGGAGGGCACCATTGCTTTGCATCCATCGGTTTATTTTCAAGAATTTTAAACTGTATTATCTACTTTAAAAAGAAGAAAAATAGTACTGAAGTGTGAATCTAGTAAAAAAAAAATTGCACCAGACTTCCAGATATAAAATGTGGCTTGCCAAACAACATTTAAGATTTAGACAGCAAGGCATTTTTATATAATAAAAGTTTTGATTGGTCTTAGGCTAAACATCTCTATATATTATGTGCTTTTATACATGTTAATAGAAGAATAAGTAAAAAAAATAGGTAGAACAGACAAGTTTAACAAATTTAAAATGCAAAAAGAAAAAAGGCAAAGAAAAAATAGTTACATTTTTTTTAAAAAAGAGATTGCTATTTGCAATAATTATAAGCACTAGAGAAGGATCAACAAAATTTTTCCTTATATTATTATTATTAATAGATAGATAGATAGATAGATAGATAGATAGATAGATAGATAGATAGATATAGAGATAGATAGATATAGATAGATATAGATAGATATAGATAGATTAGATAGATTAGATTAGATTAGATATAGATAGATAGATAGATAGATAGATAGATAGATAGATAGATAGATAGATAGATAGATAGATAGATAGATAGATAGATAGATAGATGATATAGATATAGATATAGATATATAGAGATATACAGTATATAGAGAGATATATAGAGATATATAGAGATATAGATATAGATATAGATAGATATAGATATAGATAGATATAGATATAGATATAGATAGATATAGATATAAATATAGATATAAATACACAACAGCTGCAACTATTGTTACTACTGAAAGCACAGATAAAAGACATTTTCCTATGAAATCATGTTGCATATTTTTTAATAAGCATTGTTTTCATTTTTGGAATAGATAACTGAAATATAGAGGGCATGTGTCCTGCTATCTCACTTTCAAATAAAGAAGATAATTATCTATTTGCAGATTCCCCCTGTTTAAAGGGCTATCTAATTTAAATATGAAGAACAGGAAAAAAGAAAAGCAGTGACCAATTTTCGACAGACAACAAACCAAGCAACTGCACCTTTATGAGATATATTATTTTTTCCTTACATTTTTATTTATGTATTTGAAATACATATAAGACTTTTGCTGTGCATGCCTCCTGCTGTTTTTTGTGAAGCATTTATCTTTTTTGTGATGGGAAAATCATTCCTCTAAGCACAACCATTTTATTGAAATGCTTCAAAATGACTGATTAAGGCCTGCTCCTGGAAAACGGTATCACTACTATAAGTTCTACCATTTGTTGAGTATGAGGGATTGTTTGAAAGAAATACAGTGTGAGAGAAAAATGTGTCTGTTTTATTCTTATTAGTGTCTTCTTACAATAAGTTTTCAACAATAAATATAACAGGTAATTGTTCAAATTTTCAGTGAATTAATCTGAATTTCATAATTTGATGGCAAAGTCCTTTGTCAAAACAAATTGAAAATCTGCCCCTTCCCCAAGCTGGTTGTGTCTGAAGACATCTTTTCACTTTAAAACAGTGTTGGTAGGTGTATCTCATTCACATAATTAAACTGCCTAATGATCTGATCTACAAAAATCAAAAGCATGTTAGATTTGGTTTATTCTGTAAATGTTTTATTTCCATTCTGCTACAGATGGTTCTTTCATAGTTCTAGGCAAGAGAGTTAATTGTGTTTCTTGATTGTGTTACCCAAGAAAGCCCATTCAAACAGGCAAAGCTATTCATTATGAATCCCTTTCTCAATATGTCATTGCAATAGTCTAAGCCAGGAGTCTCCAACCTTGGCAACTTTAAGACTTGTGGACTTCAACTCCCAGAATTCCTCAGCCAGCAAAGCTGGGAGCTGAAGTACACAAGTCTTAAAGTTGCCAAGGTTGGAGACCCCTGGTCTAAGCCAAGAATTTTCAAGGCTGAATATCTCTAGAAACCAAATGGCCAGGAAGCAATTCTTTTTGTAACTGTCCAGTAAATGGGGTAGGAAGAAAAACAGATAAAATAAGTTCTGTTTTTTAAACAAACAGTACTACTACTGCAATTATTCTTATAGCAGTAACATGGGTAAAGTAGGCATAAAGTTAGATTGAACTAAAAAAAAAATAGGAGATATTGGTGAAGGTGAGATGCAAATAAAACCTGAAATTTCAGAAGAATGCAAAATGGAAGTATAGGGTGGTCCTTCTGAATCTCAGCCTTTGACAAAGACAACGAGAGAACTAAATTACTGTACAGGGCGAAGAGCTTTGACTGCACAGTTTGGAAGGTCTCAAATGCTGTTGCCACGTACCCTTCCCCTTTCTATATTTTGCCATTTTCCTACTTGCTCTGCACTTATTACCATGTGGTGGACAGCATCCAACCTTCTTAGAGAAGAGTTTGCATGTGCTACTGAGCAAAATGGCAGCTGCATTTGGCATCTTGATTTTCTCTATACTTAAAGAGATTCTGAGAGTTCCATGTCAGCATATAAGAATTTATAAACTGGAATAGCCAAGTCAGCCAATGGGAACTGTTTGGTGACTGAGAGCCATGTCAGACAGCTCAGAGCCTGGGCATGGCTTAGCTTAACTGTTCTGTGTATATAAGCTTGCTTCTAGTTCTGGTCCTTGTTTCTACTTCTACTTCTTGTCCTTGTACTTGCTGCTACTTCTACTACGTTGCAAGAGCTGCATGGGTATTGTATACATGCATCATGTTTTATATTATTGTATATAAAGAAGTTTCTTCTATAAATGAATCCTGCTGAATTATTTACTTGTGTGCTGGCTGGATAGCTACAGACTCTGACAGACTCTGACAAGCCCAGAGCACACCCAGCCACAGTAAGACTGAACTGTAATCATTATTGTTACATTCCAAAATACTATAGATGGGATTAAGACCTTACTTTAGGGAATACATTCTGGGTGCAAGGACAAACTCTCCATGTAGCCCATAGGCTGCCAGATGAGACACTCCTTCCTCACAGTTGCATGTGATCACCTGGGGACTTATCTTATATGAATAATGGCAGTGCCTTCATCTCAAGAGTCCATTATATTTCATTTGGTTGAAGTCTCAATGAATCTGTGCTTTTCAAGCACATATTCATGCAAATCTATGTTAGCTCTGTGATACTATCCATTAGACTTTATTCTGCCATATGGCTCAACAGTTCTGATGAGAAAAAATGACACATGATGCATGAGTCTGTGACAGTTGATGTAGAGCTTTCACACATCTTGACTGCTCACACGATCAATAAACTGTGAATCCACCCATATGCTATTTCCACCCAAACCGGTGTCCTTATCTCTCAAATATTTTCTCACAGTTTTTCCATCATGGTTTTCAGTCATTAAGCTTGACAAAGAACAGCTGGTTCCTATTTGTCCAATATTGTAGACATTTCCTTGCTGTGGTGTCATAGGTTCTGGCAGACATGAAACAATTTCAGGGGAAATGGTAAGAGGCAAAATGGAAGAGAGAGAACGTGCCAGAACGTTCCTGAACTTCTCCATGGTTTCAGATTTCGCAGATGTTAGCCAGGTTGCTTAACAGCCCACCATTAAGTAGATTAAAATGAACCCTGATTCGTAACTGCTTTATGTTCCTTTTTGCCTGTGACTTCTGAATAGATTCAATTGTCTGAGCTATCATTCTATGGTCCTTGGGAAGGTGTCATAGGGTGTTCTGGTTGTCTACCACTAGAGGCAGAGATCTCCATCTTGGTGGAGGAGGTCTGGGCTGAAAATTACCCATCCACCCACTTACTGCTCTGACAGTGGAATTTGACTGTTGGCAAAGACAAGAAGCAGGGAAGATTTGGAACCTCAGAATCTCTTCTGAAGTTTGAATTATATGTCACTCTTGGAACTTTTACTCATATTTTTTCCCCCAGTGGAAAGAAAACATGCAAAACAGAGATAAAAATCCTGAAGAAGGAAGGAAACCTCTTCAGACTTTGAGTCTGCCTTTTCTTTGGATGAAATCGGCTGACTGCTTTTGGATGCCTCTTCCTCCCTAAGTTCTTTAATGCAACCTTCTTCATTATCCATGGGAAATGGACTTTGACTCCTATCATCCCTTGCTAGTATTACCATGTTTATGGTAGTGCCTATGCTGCTCCATAGGACCTGCTCTGTTTGCTGACCTAGAATTCCTGAATGTAAATTAGGCTGCCCGTGTAGAAAAGGAGTTTTGCTTTTTTTAAGCCACACAGCTGCTCTGAGATAAAAGCAACCACTAGCTGTGGTTTGGCTATACTCCTGTACATAAAGCAGCACACTTGGGGGGCTCAGCCCAATACACATCTGAAAAATGCTGAAAGGCAGCTAGGAGGAACTCTGCCAGTTCCATATACCAATCCCCCCTTCATTATGAAGACTGAGGCTTCTTCTCCACTCCTCACTTAACTAGTAACATAGATGCTTAGAGCTCATTTTCCCCATCCCCTCACTTTACAGACCAGGGATTACTTGATTATTTTTCTCTTTTAGGTTTCTTTTAAGAGGGGAAAAAAAAAACCTTGTTAGGCCAGTCACAATTGTCAGACCTCTTGAGACTGGAAGCTCCTTTTGTATGATGGAGGGATCACTGAAATCAAACTGACCAAATCATTAACCTTATTTTACATCATTTTTCCGTAGAAAAATAATATAAAATGGCAGGTACTATAAGGTTTCACATCAGTGTTATGCATGTAAATAGTTTTGTTCTGTTTTTGCATTTGTAAACCTAACCTCCTAAAGTAAGGGAGTTTTCAGGGAGCGAGGTCAGGGTGTGAGCGAAGAGGGAGAGCTAACAGGAGTCTGGCTATGTGGAAAAACTCAGGAAAAATGAAGCAGCATGACCAAAGAAGCTGAATGTTTTCAATGATTCTGAGCTTAAAAGCTATTCCAAGCTGTTGCCGCTGCTTCCAAGGGTTTCTGACTACCCTTTTTGGTGATTGAGTGATAAGTGGAACCTACTGAAGAAAGTGTAGAGGGAGCACAAATGTGGATGGAGTATCAGAATGGGAAGAGTTGAGAGGAGTTTGATGGCCAAGGTCAAAGAGGGAGTCCCCAATAAATTTTCTTTTAAGTCAGCAGGGTATACTTAGATTAGTGGTTAGTGTACACTTTGGCACAATTATTAAAGACATGGGATTAAGAACAGGAGTTCTAGGCACAGAGTCAACTTAGTGACTTTGGACTAGACACTCTCTCTCAGCCACAAGAAGGCAGCAAATTACTTTCAACCTGACTAAGAAAACTGCATGAAACAGTCTAGGATCCAAGATTCACACAAAGGACCGTAACATGCAAAAATACACGTGTGCACTTAGATACTTTGAGGCCCTGAGATGGAGACAAAAAGAAATAATCATTTTTCTCTTGCTAGTGTTAGAAGTAAAGATTTGCTTGTTTATTAAATTTATATGCCACTCATCTCACTGTGAAAGAGATTCTGGGCTGAGATGAACAGCTATGACTCTACAGCAATGTTTGTTTGTTTTTTACATTTTGCATTCAAATCTCCAGAGCCAGTTCGATGATGCCTATTGATTTACTTCTATATTACTTTTTCTCTCAAAGAAGCTAAAAGTAGTTCATTAGAGAACAACAACAACAAAGTTTAAAAAAATAATTCATTTTTAAACAAAGCAATAAATCAAGCAACCTAAAAGATGGTCTGGTCCCAGAATTGTTTTTATTGCACAAATGCCTGGGTGGTCAGGATAAAATGTTATATCAAATTAAGTATCTTTTTGAAGACTATAGTGAAGTCTTAATGTCTCTAAGAAAAACCAAACTGCCTGAAAACTCTAATTTAAAAGTTAGAGTCAATTGACTAGGAACCTCGTAAACCACTCATGTGAACTTGCAAAGGATGAATTTGAAAGGAACAAGGTCTCTCTTTCCTTTTCCTGGTCTTTCACACACACACACACACACACACACACACACACACACACACACAAATTCCACACACCCTTGACAACAACAAAGTCTGGAAAATTTCAGAACCATGGCGAGAATATTTCAGGATGACTAAGTCATAGTTACAGTTGCTATGCAACTTTGTGGCCTGTCATAGAACTTTAATCATGAAAGATACCAGAGCACATTATAAACTGAGGACCCAGGTTTCACAGCTAAATCGAGCAGGAGAGAGAAGAATGTTTAAGGTATCTCTGAGAATACTGTCATATGTGAAATATGTTGGGCCTTCATTAAATTATTGCAGTGTAGAAGGTTACACACCATTTCCACTTCAGATCATTTCTACTCCCTTTTCCCATCTCCCTTTTGCCTCATGATTTGGACAGCATATCTTGGCTGCATTGTTCCCACTAAGAGATTACTCCTTTGGAATTTTTTCTTCTGAAGGCATCCATCCATCCATCCATCCATCCATCTCTCCTAAGCCTATTGATACTTCTGGTCTGTTGCTCCTATGCTCTGGTGTGTAGCTGTTGATGCTTCAACTATACAAATGGGATTCCCAGCCTGATAACTTGGAAAAAAATGCAGAGGAGGGAATAGAAAGGTGCATTAAAAAACTGAGGAGATAGAAAGCCTATACATAAAGGCTGAAATACATTTTTTTTTCAGTTTTCCATTGTAAGTTGATTTTTGTTTTAGTTCTGAAATTGACTGGTTACCTCCTATCACCTACCTCAACTTGGCTGAGCTAGAGATTTCCAAGGGGTCTCTTTTTCTTTCCCTTTTTCTTTCCCTTTTTATATTTTGCCAGAGCCAGGGTGAGGTGAGGAATTCCCCTTCAAACTTCTCCTGATTCCCCAGAAGCTGGTATGGAAAAGAAAAAACAGCTTATACTGAAGGTGTTGGGAGTGGTGGCAAGGAGACCCGATGGGGAAGTTCCTTTTCCCCACAGAACTAGAGGACCTTCAGGTTCCTGCAGCCAGCATGGCTTTTGGCAGCATCGTAAGTCCGAGGACTTAACACCCCTCACCTCCCCGATGGAGCATGCATAGTCGGATAGGTATGCCGGTCGACGTCGGCTCCCCCCAGATCGTCTCAGTTCAGGGGCGGCAGCCGGAGAGGGAGGAGCTGGTGAAGAGTTCTCTGGAACTCCCAGAGACTCTGCAGCAAACTTGAAAAGAGGTCTATTCAACGCTGGAGGGCCAGGCCTTTCAGGTAAGTTGGGCGATGAGAACGTTTTGGTTGTGGGTGTTTGGAAGGGCTCCAGCAGGGCCTGATGGTCCATGGAGTCTGGTGTGGTCTCGGGGCAGGCTTGGGCCTGCTCTGGCTGTCTGTTATCCGCGCTTGGAACCCTCCGTCTTAGTTGGTTTACAGGTCACCGCCATATTCGCCCGTCGTCAAGCTGGACCCTATAAGAGTAGGATCCAGTTAATTGTATAATGTGTCCTGGTAGCCACCTGAGGCTGGTCCCATAATTCTGGGCAAAGACTGGATCCCCGACTGCAAGTGCTCTAGTGTGGCCATTGGCGTTGAGAGTCTGTTCGGTGGCATAGTTGGGGTGCAGTTGGTCCAGGGTGGTCCTGAGCCGGCGACCCATAAGAATTTCTGCGGGGCTTTGATTGGTGGCCTGGCATGGGGTAGTGTGTTGTGCCAAGAGGTATTGGCATATTTTATCGTGCCAGTTCCCAGGCCCTAGGTGGCCTAAGGCCTCCTTAGCTGATCTGATGGCCCGCTCTACCAATCCATTAGTGGCCGGATGGAATGGAGCCATTGTGGCATGGCGAATGCCATGCTTAGCCAGAAACATCTGGAAGGGTGCCGATGTGAACTGGGGGCCGTTATCAGATACTACGGTGTCGGGCAGCCCATGGGTTGCAAAAAGCCTGTCTAGGACCCTTATGACAGCCTCTGCTGTGGTGGATGGCAAGAAGGCCAGCTCTACCCACTTGGAATAGGCGTCCACTGTGACCATGAATGTCTGGCCATGGAAGGGTCTGGCCAGGTCTAGGTGGACTTGTGACCAGGGTGCCCTAGGTATGTCCCATTCCCAGATTGGGGCCGATGGGGGAGCTGGCCTGGACTGCTGGCAAATCTGGCACTTAGCTACCCAGTCCTCAATTTCCATGTCCATCTTTGGCCACCACACATAGCTGTTTTTGCGGTCTTTTGTTGAATTTCTTATAGTAAGTGGGCTCAGCTGGTGAGTCAGAGGCTGGCAGAGTGGCTCTGCAGACTCGCGACAGATGTCCCTTCTTCCCATAGCGGCAGCAGGTGGCAGTTTTGAACCTGCAGTCAGACCTGTCATGGTTCCCACCACAACTTAGGCAACTGGCCTGAGGCGATTTGATGGCCGGAGTCCATTTTCTCTGCGTCGTTTTGAGGCGACTCACGTCCTCCTCCTCGTCGGAGGGGTCGTCATAGTCAGCTTCTTCGTGGTGGATGGCTTGGTTTCTGCTGGCCTGGGTGGTCGATGGCTGGAATCGCTGGATCTCTGTAGCAGATTTTTCTGACAGTTCGGACACCCTGGCTTCATCCAAAGCTGTCTGGAGATTTAGCTCAGTGCGGGCTAGCAAACGGCGCTGGAGCCTCAGATCTGTCACCTCGCAGACAAGCTGGTCCAGCAGAAGGTCATCCAAATCGCGGAAATCACAATTTAGGGCAGCTGTCCGAAGAGAGGCCATGTACTCATTTATGGACTCCCCTTCCCTCTGCGTTCTTTGACGGAATGCATGCCATCTAGCGATGCGTGAGGGGGCTGGAGAATAGTGGTTCTTCAGTTTTTCCAAGAGGGTCTCCCACGGCACGGTATAGACAGGCTGAGGTGCTGTCAGGGCTCGAGCCATCGCAAACATCTCACGGCCGCATGAGCTGAGGAAATAGCCCAATTTCCGGGTGCTGGACAGCTCTGTGAAATCGTTCGCCCTCAGGACGCATTCGAACCGTGTGAGGTAGTCGTCCCAGGTTTCAGTAGCCGGCTCAAACAGCGCGAACGTGGGTAGGGTGGCCATCCTGATAAGGATGGGGCTTAGGAGGTAGCCTTGATGCGACTTCTCGTCGCCTGACTAGTGACCGGAGGCAGCGCTCAGCTCAGCGTGCTTCAGCTCTATCAGTGACTTCAGCTGGCCATTACCTCAGTCCAATCCCACCTTCATCGCCAGTATTCTGTATGGAGAACTTAGGTGGGCAGGAACTGAGGCGAGGCAAGTGTGAGAAGGCAAACAGCATTTATTTCTAACAATTAACACAAGGCAACTCCGAACAGCAATGAACCAAGTGCCGTCTGACAGCTGCTTATATAGGAGCTGTCAGATGGGCGGACCAATGGTGAGGCTCTATTTTCCCGCCTGCCGGCTGCTCGCGTCTTAGCCAATCAGGAGCGTCCTGCAGCCGGCATGGCTTTTGGCGTCATCGTAACACCTTTTCCCCTTATTATATAGTTTTAAAGCTACATTAGTTAAAGAGACCTGGCTAAACCATGGTTTGGGACTGCCTCTTGATTCATGTTATTATCATCATCTTAGCAACTCCTGAAAAATAGCTGATGTTCTACAGCATTTTTCCAAAACTTCAGTTTGGCTGTTGCTTTCTGCCTGCTTGTCTTTTTTTCTTGTAGCTTGAATCCTCCATATAAGCCAGCCTCTAAATGCTTTAATGTTGCTTGATGCTATAATGCTGTATTATTATTACTTCACACAGCGCTTAAGTGTGTTTAAACTTGGCTGACAAACTAAAATACCCTGTCATTCAGGAATTCCCCTTGTTATTTAAAACAATTGTGTTTGTTTATTTATTACTAAATGGTCCCAAACAGGTTTCTCTAGAAAATACTTATCCCTCCATTACTTTTGCAATGTTCCCATACTTTATGTCAACGCCTCTTCATTCTGTAATGTATTTGTAGACAGACAGAAAGGAATCACCTTTTCTTCACTTTTGTGAATAATGAGCTATTCCACAGACATAACTTTTATCCACGCTTGGTTTGTGAAAGAAGATGCCACTTGAAGCTTATTGCTCTTTTGTTAGTATTTGAGTTTTTGTTTCTTTGTATTTTTACAAATATATAGACTGCACATAGTGGAAAAGTATTGAGGGGGGGGTATGGGATCACTCCAGGGGTGGGTTCCAAATTTTTTTACTACCACTCTGTGGGCGTGGCTTAATTTTGTGGGTGTGGCTTATTTTTGTGGGGGTGGCTTGATGGTCATGTGACCGGGTGGGAGTGGCTTGACAGTCATGTGACCGGAGGGAGCGTCTTGACGGTCATGTGACCAGGTGGGAGTGGCTTGGCAGTCATGTGACTGGGTGGGGGTGGCTTGGTGATCATGTGACTGGGTGGTCATGTGACTGGGTGGGTGTGGCCAACTTGATGTCACTCACGTCAAGGGTTAGGGTTAGGGTTAGGGTGCTTGGCCTCTCCTCGCCTCAAAAGCCTCAATGAGATACAATTTCCCTATCTATTTACTACTACTGAACATCCAAAATATACTATTTAATCCTATGTATATATGCGATATATGTACATACATATTACACACAGGCACACAAAAATATACATTAATTACTATAAATACTGTATGTGTATGTACACACACACACACACACACACACAC
>QLTV01003479.1:1044659-1055168 GCA_003457575.1 Thermophis baileyi
ATAAATAAATAAATAACACCATAATATGTAGAGATAATGGAGAAACAGTTAAATATCCCTTCTGTATTTTCACTCATTCCCATCTTGCTTAGCTAAGCTGTGAGCAAACAACTGAGTGAGGAAGCAAACAAACAATTGAATGAGGAAAAAATTGTCCTGTAATAGCTCTTCTTTCTTTGCTAGAACATCAGCTGAGTTATGAGAGATGGAGGAGACTGCAGGGACAACTAAGTTTTAAATTTCACATTCCCCATAATTGTTTCTTTTCTGTTTCTCTTCCTCACTCCCATTCATTCATTTAAAATATTATATTCTGCCCATTGTTCTGAGAATCCATAGCACAAGTCAAAAACCAAGTAAAGCAATTTTGAATACACAATAATGCACAAGTGGTATTAACAAAATGGGATTGAAGGGACAAAAGGTTCTGGATGCTAGATTCCAAATGCAAGAATGAAAATAATAAATCATAGAACAAATAAATCTATAGTTCTTATCTAGAGCACAAATGACCAAGCTTGGTCTTCACCAACTGAGAAAAGGTAAATAAGTTTGACCTTCAAGGGATGGGCATTTCAAAGCTAGTGGGTTACAACTGAGAAGAGTCCCTTGCATCCACAAAACAGGTTCTCCTTGGTTGTGTGATGCTGGCAGGTAATACAGTATTAGCCAACATGCCTTAAGTATCAGAGAAGAAGTAAATTGATAGTGTAGTTCTTTATTCCTTAAACATAAAATAAGAAACAAACTTCTTCAGTTAGATGAGTTAAACCTGCAGTTGACTTGATGCATCTATTAACTATGAACCCCTCTCCTCCAACCTGAAAACATGCTTATCAGACTTCTTCTGCAATGAGAAAGTTAGTCATTAAAACACACCACACTATACACACAGCCTCATCACTTCTTAGCAAGACAGAAATAAAATGTAGTCAGTTGCAAAGGCTCCATTATCTTTTAACTCTGAAGGGAGAGGAGGAACTCCTGGATTTAATAATGAATTCCTGATGGAATATAACAACATGCTCTTGTTGGTGATGCCTTACCAGCTGTGCAACCATAGAGAAACATGCCACTGAAGTTTGTATGATTTCTTTATACTACTACTAACCCTCTGTTGCTTGGTCTTTGATATTTACTTCAGTTATGGATATTATTAGCAGAGGAGAATTATTTGCTCCACACTGTGAACAGTTTCACCTGCTGGTTTCTGCAGCTCATGCTGTTCCAACCAGGAAAAGTCAGAAAGATGAGTCACAATTAACATTACTTATCGTGGAGTATTAACTGAGCGTTCTGTTAATGCTCAGAATGTTCAGAAGATTGTGTAAATACCTGTCAATCATCCTCAAATTTTTACAGATAGTAACCAATAACCATGAAAAAGATAATAACTGTGGGAAACTGGGTTTTCCTGTTTGCCCTACAGACATTTTAAAATAAAAGATTTTTTAAAATCTCTGTATAAAGTCCAATCTCTATAAAGAGCATCTCAGTTTAAATAACAAATAAAAGCAGTACTATTTTAGCAGATGTCCCGCGGGGTGCTTAAATCTGGCCTGTGAGGCTGGCCTGAAAATATCAAAGGACCGGCCCGCGGTGCCTCTGTTGGCCAAAACAGGCAGCAGGGGGCTGCATGCGACCCCCCCCAGCCCGTTTTTGGCCTCCACAGCCTCCTGCAGCACTCTGCCGGCCGAAAATGGGCTTCATGGGGCCTCTGTGCGGCCCGTTTTCAGCCGGCAGAGTGCTGCAGGAGGACTGGATTGGACTGGATTACAATTATGTGGCCTGAAGTAAGTGCCTGATCTGGATAGAAAACAAGCAACATCCTATGTTAATACTACAGTTTAATGGCAGATTTTACATACTGTAGGTCCATTTAATGGCTACAATCAGCAATCTATAATTGACAGCCATTTCTATTTACTATCCTGGAAATTTACCTCTGCTGTTAGATCTTGTATTATCATGTTATTTATGCTATTGTATTTTTTATTATTACTAGTTGAATAATAAAAATACAATAATATAAATAGCCTTTCTGCCTGGAAAAGCAATTTACTATTAAACAATGGGGTATAAATTTAGAAATAAAAAGTTTAGTGGAATATGAAGAATAAGTAAGAAATTTTTATCTGGAAGAAGAGATAGAAAAATGGTTATAGTAAAGAACTGTGGAAAGAAAGAAGAGAAAAAAATGCATCTTGTGTCAAACGCCCACCATGGCCACGCCCACCCCGGTCACGCCCACCATGGCCACGCCCACCCCAAGCCACACACCACCACCACCCCAGCCCTCCGAGGTCAAACACAAGCCTGATGCGGCCCTCAATGAAATCGAGTTTGACACTCCTGGTCTATAGTTAACTGCTAACCAAGAATACTCCTCTTTGCAACTTTAAAATTACATTTATCAAATCATAGCTACAAAAATCCAAAGGCCCACTAGATGGCAGCAAAGAATTCAAACTTTCTGTATCTCTTTGCTACCACTGCTAGTGATTAGGTTTTGGAACAAGTATTTGCAGCAAACAATTGAAAAAAGTAAGATTTTTTTGGAGCCCAGAGTGGGTAGCCCTATTAGAATGTTGCACAAGATCTATGTGTTCATGCATGGACATAGATATTGTTTGGAAGAAAGAAGATCTCTTTTTGACAATATTAGTAAGAAGACTCCTTCATACTAGATATTTGCTGCCAAATTAATTGGATTTTATTCCTAGATTTCTTGAATACTTTATATGGAGTTTTGAATTTCCTGTAATCACAAGAGAAGGCAGCACAGAAAGAATCTAAAATCTGGAAACAATTAGAAGCACTTCTATTGTTCAGAGTGGCAAATGCTCTCTTTTTAACAAGGTATTTTGGATACAAAGCAGGAATGTGGAAACTTTCATCCGTCCAGCTATTCTGACCAATATCCTGCAGACGTGAATTGTGGTATTATCAAATTTTTTGGGGGGGGGGGGAATATTGATGCATTTTGCAGTCATATGGAATTGGCAGCATACCTAGCAAATAATAAGAATATAGTAGAAACAAAGGCAATTTAAGATGCACATCAGCATAGGCATTGATTAATAAAGTTTGGATATGTGTTCAGGATTGATCACTTCTGTGGTAAGATATGCAGCTTAGTTTATTTACCTGTTTACTTACAAACTGGGGCTTATCCAAGAAGATTCTGAGTGGTTATATTGCACAATTCATGTCATGTTAAAATCGAGTAAGAAACCATGTGCATTTAAAAATCACATTAAACAAATTTGGGTGCAGCAACAGACAAGTCAGTGTTGCTTTTTCTCCAAATACTTAGATACTTATCTTGAATCAGCATAAACACCCAAGATGTCAAATTTTCACATCCACATTCACCCCACCCCACTTCAAAAAACATTTCTCTGTCTCTCTTACTATTGGCCAAGACAGCTAGAATGCTGGGAGATACCATTTAGCAATATTGAGGGATTTCAGGTTCCCCACCTTAGATAAATAGACTTTGGTGCACTTAGAGATGTTCAGATAAGCATCTGACTTGTGATTGTGAAAAAAATGTTTTTATTAGTGTGATTACACTTGTATATTTGACTGTATCATGGGATAATCTACAAAGGTGTTAAAAATGTCTAGATGACAACCATGAGAAGTAAGCTCAAGCCCTTCCCCTCTTTATTTTCATCACATGCAAAGTGCATGTGAAAAGGGGCAGAGTTTTGATTGCACAGTGATAGCAGCCATCTTGACTTTTTTGGAATGCTCCCCCACCCCCAAACTCCACAGATTGTGCTGTTGGTTATGATACGGAACATGTACAGTATTAGAGGTTGCAAACAAGGTTGAATTTCCACAAGACAATCTGCATTTTTTCAAATGGTCCAGCAGGTGTCACTCTGTTATTAAGACAATGCAACTGTTTTGTTTTGTCCTCACATATATTTGGCCTAATAGCCCAGCAGGCCTGTTGAGGTTGCAGTTTTGTTTGAGTAACAAAATCCCAATTTAGCATATAGCTATGGCATGTCAGCTCTTTTAAAATGGAAGATAAAGTTTTGAAAATAAAGCTGGATGGAGTAGATAAAAATTTAGCACTGTTTTATAGTCCCACTTCAAGTTTGTAACAGAAGTTTCAAGACAAATCACTTTTTTTAAAAAGGACTTTAAAGTTTTGTAAGAATTTATCTTCTATCGGCACATATTTTGACATCTGCTAAACGTTGAGCAAGCATCTCACTGAAACAGAATGTCAGATACAGCTCAGGTATTTTACATTGCTCCTTAAGAAGATCGAAAAAATTACAAGATACCTACAGAATTGGATAATGATTGTGTTCAACATAAGGAAGCTGAAGAGAAAGCCATAATAATAAAATATGCACAAGTCTGAATGGAAGCATAATGAAAGGATTGCAAAAGCCACAGATTAATACTTGGGGTGATGTAGTCAGCATTGGCAATTATCTCAACCAGGGGTGAAATCCAGCAGGTTCTGACAGGTTCTGGAGAACCGGTAGTGGAAATTTTGAGTAGTTCGGAGAACCGGCAAATACCACCTCTGGCTGGCCCCAGAGTGGAGTGAGAATGGAGATTTTGCAGTGTCCTTCCCCTGCCATGCTCACCAAGCCACGCCCACCAAGCCACACCACACCACGCCCACCAAACCACGCCTACAGAACCGGTAGTAAAAAAAAATTGGATTTCACCACTGATCTCAACCCATTTGACCTGGCAGATCTGGTGCTGACCATCTAATTATGGTTGCTAATCCTCCATGGTTACTTTACACAACTTATTGCTTTCTTTTTAAGAGTTTGGATATGGAAATATCAACCTCACAGATTAAATGTCACATTTGATTGGCCCACAAACATAACTGTAATAAGCATTCCCTCTTAAAAAGCTCAAGAGAATTCAAGTAATAGCTCTGTGCTATGAGAGTGTAAAGTAGAGAAAGTGCATGAGACATACCATTCGCCCAAATTGTGCAAAGGGGTGGTGGTGGAAGAGACAAGAGGGTCTTTTCTTGAATTCAAAAGAGAAATTGAATTCAGGGGCACAAAGGAAAGAAAGAGATCCAGAGGGGAAAAAATACTACAGAGAACAGCAGAGGGGATGATGCTGAAACATGGAAGATGAATTTGCCTGCTTTATTTGATGGTGCTCTATGAGTGGAATAAAAGAATCATAGAATCATAGGGCTGGAAGGAACCTTGGAGATCTTCTAGTCCAACCCCCTGCTAAAAGCAGGAGTCTTATGCCATTCCATTCAAATGGTTGTCCAGTTGGGATCCAAGTCAAAGTTTTTAGCTGAATGTTAAATCTTGCAAAGGATCTAGTTCAGTGGATCCCAATGTGGGGCCCACGCCCCACAGGGGGGCAATTTGATTTTTAATGGGGGCAATTGGAACCTTGTTTAAACCAAGTTAATGGACTTTTAGGCTTCCTCCGCGTGAGTAGAGTTCACTTTTTGAGTAAAGTAAGAATTATATGTCACCGGGGGGTGGGGGCATCAGGATTTTAGAGATGCTTAGGTGAGACATGGCCAAAAAAAGGTTGGGAACCACTGATCTAGTTGTAATTTATGAAAATAGCTGCCACTGAGCATATTTCCTAATATTGCTTATCAAGTTAAGTAGTAGGAAGAAGGGAAACAGTACACTGCACTATCATGTGGTTTGTCTTCTTCTCCTTTACTTCCTCTTTTACTACTTCGGGTGTTGAGGGAGATATAAAGTCCTGGTTCTTGTTTTTCTGGTGGCCTCAACCATTGTTAATTGAGGCTGTTATACTGTAGTGTATCTTTGATGTTGTTTCTCCATCTTCTTCTGGGTCTACTTTGTGTTCTTTGATCTTCTCCTCCTTTTGAATATGCCTTGTACAGTACAGAATCCCACAACATCCTTTCCAGGGGAGAAAATCACTTTATTTGCTGTTTTTGTATGTAGTTTAAGATTGGTTCTATGCTGATTCTTTCTCTTATGGTCTCATTTCTGATTTTATCTCTTCTGGTCACTCCAGCAGTTTTCCTCAAACATCTTGGGTGACTAACTTTCCTTTATGTTTTCTTGTACCTTGTTTGGCGCTGGTAACATAGGGTGGATGATATGCTTCTTTGTGCTGATTGGTACTGCCTTATGTTGTAAGAGTGGAGCAAGCTGTCCCAATACATGGTTTGCCTTACTGCATCGTATGTTAATCTCTTTGTCCATTTACCATCTTCAGTAAATGTTATTCCTAGATATTTGAACTTTGATACTTGTTTTATGCTTGTTCCTTCTATTACTATGTTTAGAGTATCCTTTTTTTTCCTTCCGATTGCCATTACTTCTGTTTTCTCTTTGCTAACTTTCATATTATCTGTCTTGCTTTTTTGGTTCATGGCCATAAGATGTTGTGGCAGTTCCTTAACTGAACTTGCTATCAATGCCAGATCGTCTGCAAAGAGTAGGTTGTTGATATTATTTCCATTCTTGGGTTTGGCTTTTTTGCTTATGCTGTCAATAAACAATAGTGGAAGTAATACATACACATCCCTGTTTTACTCTGGATGTTCCTAGGAAGGTGCTGATGTTCCTTGGTTTGTTCTGACAACACTTCTGCAATCACCCTATAAGCTTTTGCATATTCTAATAAAATGTTCACTTACTCCATATTGGGTCAATGTTTGCTATAGCAATTTCCTATCAACTCTACCAAATGCTTTCTCTTGGTCTACAAATGGGACAAAGAGATTCTTATTGTATTCCATATTCTTTTCTATTAATTGTTTAGTAAGTGTTTTGTAAGCCTGTGAATTTACAGCTATGTTCATTGGCCATGATGCATTTTAATTGATTCCTACTTTTTAAAGAGAAACAGTAACAGTAAATCCTAGAGTTTGGCAAGTCAAACAAAATAATATTTGAAATCACACATTTTTTTCTATGAACAAAATATGAATACAGTATTTTTCTATCAATGAGAGACAGAAGAAGATAGAGACTGTTTCTGGTAATTGGAAAATTATTGAATCAATTTCAGAAATCCCCACGATGCTGCAACAAAATCTAAAAATATTTAGATGAAACCAGATTTTTTAATTAGGATTTGTGGATAGCCAATTAGAAATGATTCGTGGACAGTTGGTTTATGTATGGTAATTGCAGTGAATTTATTATTTGCACAAACATGGAAAAATGCGGAAGTACACACAATGGAAGAATGAACTCTGAAGATGGCAGAATTTGCAGAAATGGCAAAATAGATTAGTTTGGATTAGGGACAAGACAATAAATACTGTTCGAAAAGACTGGAACCTTTTATGGAATTTTTACTGAAAATGGACATAAATAAATAGGTGATTTCTGGATTTACTAATTAAAAAGGGTTGAGTATGGGATAAAGGGAACTATCGGTATATAATGTAATTCTAAAGATGGAGAAATGATTAAAAAATTGAATCTGCTGTAAAAAGATTGTAAATTGTGCTTTAACAATTTTCTTCTTTCTTTGTAATGTTTCTAGCACCTTTTCATATATATTTTCTACTTTTTTATATATATTCTTTTAATTACCGGTATGTAAGAGCTTTCAATAAACAATAAAATTACTGAATCAATTTGTCCAATAAATTAAACTTCTGGTGTAATGATTCCAGCATGATTTTTTTAAACTGTGTTCTATTGGAACTCTGGAATTCTTTAAGAACTTAATGAAGTTTTATGATTAAAGTAAAAAAAATACATGAACAGAGTTAATTTTCTATCATCAGTGTTTTGGGTCTTAAGGGTTCCATGGTTATTATTATTTTTTTAATAACAGGTTCCTTGGCCTGAAGACATTTGAAATCTCTTAAGTTTACATTGCCAATATTGTGAAACACTGATTTAGAATACCCAGCAGTCTGATGGCTTCCTGAACATTAGAATATGCCATATAATGAAAACTCACGTTTTAGATCCCCATCTGCCTATCAACAAGGTGAGATTGCCATATGTTACTCATTCAAACTGGTTTATTTTATGGAATCAAGAAGTTGGGAATAAGGCCATCTAATTCAATTCCCAGGAGAATGAAGGAAAATCTGCAAATGCCTAATCAGCATGTGTGTGGGGGGGTGATTAATTGCACTGGACCAGTTCTTTTCATCAAGAACTTTCTTCTAGTGTAAAAGAAAATATATCTTTCAATAACTAAGAACTTTAACTCCAATCATGATTTCTAGAAAGCAGAGAACCAGCCGTTATCATCTTTGACACTACAGCTATTAAAGTCTGCAATGGGTAGATTGTAGTAATAAAAGTTCCTTTTCTTTTCCAAATGAAACAAATCAACTTCTTTTAACTTTTCTTCATAGGACTTATCTTCTACACCTCTGACCAATTTTGTTACCTCCTCTTTTATTTGTTCAGATGTACATTCCTCTTACATTGCCAATACATAATCCAAACAATGTGAATATTTTTGGCGTGCACAAAATGAAAAAAAAAGTTCTGTTCTCCTGCTGAGAAGAAAACAATCCATTGCATATGCTCAAAATGAGTTGTATTTCCAAAAGAAATATTTTGAAAGTTAAACTCTAGAGTACACTTTAGAAACTCAAGACCATGTGGTCTGGAGAATGAGGAAAGGTTTCGCCCCAGTCCCTTTCCAGGATCAACTCAGGAAAGTTCAGAACATAATATGTGTGTGGACCCAACACAGTATTAGTACATTGAATTCTGTGGAGGGAGCTTGGTTATTAAAGGAAAATATGTTAAGCAAGAAGATTATGCAGACAGTAGCAGGAACTAGGTAGCGTTGAAGAAATTTCCTGAAGTAAACTCTAGTAGCCTTGTGAATTGGCACAACCACTTTACTCCTAAGCTGATCAGAACTGGTCTTTATCAGTGGCACAGCTATTTATGGTATGACAAAGTTAAAATTAATATAGATTTTCAAAACCATTTTGATAGAAATGCCATCTTGAAAGTTTGGAATATATACAAATTAAGATTGACTCCCAAAATTCCATTATGTTTTTTAGGCCAAGAGGCATTTTTTTTTAGAAGAGAAATAATAACCACACAGACCTGGTTGACATATGCTGATTTATTGACTTCCTCTGAAGGAGAACTGAAATTAAAAACCAGTGAAGAATGAAGAAGGATGAATATGTTTGACATTGTATTATCAAATGGGCAGGAAACTTTGGTTATCATATAATGCTTGATCAGTAGGAGACTATGTGGAGTAAAGAACTGAAATTTGCATTGAATTATAACTAGAAGAAGAATTTATGTAAGATGATGTACCATTGGGTCTTACCACCTGATAAATAGTCAACGATGTATAAGGTCTGTCAAATGTATGTTGAAAATGTAAACAATCTGAAGGCACTTTTTATCACTTCTGGTGGACATGTAAGAATGCTAAGAGTTATTGAAATCAGATATGTATTCTAACTCAGAAAATTCTTAAAGCTGAAGCCAGAGGCTTTTCTTTTAGATCTGATGGACAAACAGACTGGAAAAAAACATGATACTTTATTCTAATATATGATAACAGCAGCAATGCAACTCTATGTGCAGAGATGGAAGAATTCCCATATACCCGCAGTGGAAGAACGGATGGTGAAATTAATGGAGTTGGCAGAGACAGCAAAACCGACTGCTTTGATTAAAGAAAAGGCTTTATCTAGCTTCATTTCTACTTGGAAACCACTCTTGAATTTTTTGCTTGAAACTGAAAGAAATTAAATTTTAACCTTGGTTTGATTATTAGACTTGTTTATGATGATAGACATACTGTTTGTTATGGTTTACTCTATTTTCTTTTTGAAATATAACAAAGTTTGGGGGGGAAAGATTGATCCTTATCAATTGTTAAAGAGAGAATTTCTATACTATGTGCTATGAATCTTCTAGAAAAGCAATGTACAGAGTTAAATCAGTATGAATACTGCAAACATATATATTCCACTCTTGTGTCTGTTTATTTTATTTTTATTTATTTATTTATTTTGTCAAGTACGTATTTGATAATATACATAAGTATAACATTATTTGAATACATAAGATAGGTACAAATGAAAGGGAACATTTGGATAGGGATGGTAGGCACGCTGGTGCGCTTATGCACACCCCTTACTGACCTCTTAGGAATGGGGTGAGGTCAACAGTAGACAGTCTAAGGGTAAAGTTTTGGGGATTTGGGGAGGAAACCACAGAGTCGGGTAGTGTATTCCAGGCATTGACCACTCTGTTGCTGAAGTCGTATTTTCTGCAATTGAGTTTTGGAGCGGTTCACTTTAAGTTTGTATCTATTGTGTGCTCATGTATTGTTGTGGTTGAAGCTGAAGTAGTCGTTGACAGGAAGGACGTTGTAGCAGATAATTTTATGAACTACGCTTAGGTCATGCCGAAGGCAACGTAGTTCTAAGTTTTCTAAGGCCAGAATTTCAAGTCTGGTGGTGTAAGGTATTCTGTTGTGAGCAGAGGAGTGGAGGAATCTTCTCGTGAAAAATTTTTGGACTCTATCAATTGTAGTAATGTC
>QLTV01003479.1:1065310-1110479 GCA_003457575.1 Thermophis baileyi
GTGCCACTGCTGCAAGCGCTTTCTTATCTAGTTGGCTGTAATTGCGTTCAGCCGGAGATAAATTTTACACTTTGAGTAAAATGCTATAGGGGCTTTTGAGCCGTTGGGTAGTTTATGGCTCAGTACTGCCCCCACTCTGAAAGGAGAGGTATCACACATTAGTTGTAGGGGGAGGGTCTCACTGTATTGGATCAGGACGCTGTCTGACGAAAGTAGGTCTTTTACTGCGATGAAAGCGTCTGCCTCTCTTTTGCCCCACGTCCACGTGTCCGTCTTCCCCAGGAGTCTATGCAATGGCTCCGCAACTGTTGCTTTCTGTCGTAGAAAAACGGCATAGAAGTTTAAGAGTCCTAGAAATGCTTGTAATTCAGTTTTGTTTCTGGGGACTGGCGCTTCTTTGATGGCCTTAATTTTCTTCTCTGTGGGTCTTATGCTGGACCCATCTATAAGGAACCCCAGGAACTCGACGCTAGTGACTCCTATTTTGCACTTTTCTTTTTTAACTTTAAGCCCCCACTCTTGAAACCATCCTAAGATGAGTTGCAGCCTTTCAATTAATTGGTCATCTGAGTCCCCTGAGATGAGGACGTCATCGAAGTAGGGGACTACTCCGGGGATGCCATTTAATAGCTGTTCCATTAGGCATTGGAACAGGCCAGGGGCTACACTGACCCCAAACTGTAGTCTATTGCACTTGAATGCACCCCTATGGGTGACAATCGTTTGTGCCTCCGCTGTGGCCGCATCGACAGGCAACTGTTGGTATGCCTGGGCCAGGTCTAATTTAGCAAATATTTTCCCGTTGCCCAGGGAGTGTAGCAGATGCTTGACAACGGGCACGGGGTATGCGTTTGGCTGTAGGGCTCTGTTAATGGTCCCTTTATAGTCCGCGCAGATGCGGATGGACCCGTCTGGTTTCATTTGTGTGACAATAGGGGTTTCCCATGTGGCGTGTTCTACTGGTTCCAATACCCCTTGGGCTACTAGCTTGTCCAGCTGCTCATCGACTTTAGGTCTGAGCGCAAAAGGGACTCTATGGGGCTTAAGCCTTATGGGAGTTATGCTGGGGTCTAGGCTAAATGATATGGGCTTGCCCTTATATTTACCTAGACTCCTGTTGAAAACTGTCTGGAAGTCTGCAAGAAGTTTGTCCAGCTTGTCCCCTCACAGTTGGTGCAGTCCCGTGATGCCGATGTTGAATGGCTTGAGCCATTCTACCCCCATCAATGTTGGCCGGTGTCCTTCGACGACGGTGAGGTGCAGGTTCCCTTTAAAGTCTTTGAATGCGATTGGAACTTCTGCCCTTCCCAGAACTTGAATCCGGTTTCCGTAGAAATCGGTGAGGCAGAGGTCTAACGGCTTTAGTTGTTTTTTGGTGATATATGGCATCAATTGCTTCAACGTGCCCCATGCCATAATCGTGAATACGGAGCCGGTATCGAGCTCCATGTCGCATGGTAGCCCGTCTATGGCCACGGTGACCATGAACTTTTCGCTCTGTTTGGTGTTCGCGTGCCCAACAGAGGTGTGGTACGTGTCTCTTGTCTCCTGGGATCCGTAATCATCCCTTTTTCTGCCCCTCTGTGTTCCAGAACGGTTTTGTGCTTGCTTCCCTGGTCCCATGGGTGGTTTGGGCTGCATTGAGGTCGCTTGGTATTGTGCTGGTTGAGAGGCTCTACAAGCCTTGGCGATGTGGCCACGCTTTTGGCAATGGCAGCAAATGGCGTCCCTGAATCTACAGGTAGCCCTGGGATGGCCCCCTAGGCAGCTGGCACACTGGGGCTGCCTTTTATTAAAGTCTCTGGGACTTACCCTCTTGTCTTGATGGATTCTGAAGACTTGGTCGTCGTCTTCGTTGTCGTCTTCCTCCTCCTCTGGTTCCGGAAACTCTGTTCGATGGTCCCCAGCTCTCTGTGTGTGGTGGATGCCGCTGGTTTTCCGGACGCTCACTGCAGAGGTGTCCAAGGATTCGGCAGCCCTCGCTTCCTTGACCACGTCTTTGAAATTGGCTCCCCTCCGAATTAGCAGTTTCTTTTGTAGGTTGAGATCCCTCATACCTAGGATTATACGATCCTTCATCATCTCCTCCGGGTTGATGAATTCGCATCTGGATGCGATCTCCCAGAGGCTGGCAACAAAATCGTTGATAGTTTCCCCTTCTTTTTGGCATCGGTGATAGAAGTCGTTTCTATGCACCATCGGTGTGTCGGAGGGAGCAAAATGGTCTTTTAAAGCTGTTTGTAGTGTGGACCAGGATATTGATTCAATGTCCATTGGTGCCACTAAGGTTTCAGCCAGTCTATACGTCTTGGGTCCGCAGTAGGTTAGGAAGAGAGCCCTCTTCATATTGTCAGGCAAGTCTTGAAAGTTGTTAGCTTCCAAAAACATGCGAAATCTGGACATGTATGTGCGCCATTCTTCTGTTTGAGGATTGAAGAAGGCTGGTGCCGGAGATTGCTGTTGTGCCGTCTTGTTGTTGGCCGATGCAGGTCGGAATGTGCTTAAGATGGCCGATGGTTGCCACGAGGTGCCTTTGTTCTGTCGTCTTCTTCCACTATCTTCGTCGCCAGTGTTAGATAGGTGCGGGAAAGAATAGCCGAGATGAGGAACCGTTCAGCACTTTATTAAGGCTAGCAAGAGCTCACAGCAGACTGCCGGCCGGCTGCAAGGGGAACCGCTTTTAAGGGTTTCCTTGCAGCCGGCTGGCCATTGACAGTGCTTCAATTCTCCTGCCGCTGACTAAGCCAATCAGTGGCGGGCATGCAAATACTCACTCGTATGTCAGTACGTAACAATGATGATAAACCATCTTCTGGTCAATGTAAATCCAACTACAGATTCTGGTTTTTTGCACCTTTGTGTTTTTCATCTTTGCCCTGTAAAACAAATCCTTTCTTCTGCAAGTCACAATAGACCATGTGTAGTTATTTATTTAAAGATGAGATAGTTCAACTAGTGCAAGGCAATCAAGTAGACAATTGAAAGCCAGCCATATCATTAAGTTGAAGGAAGTGGTAACCTTTGGACGTTCTCCTCTATGGCCCTATATGTTCAATCTTTAACATTTTCTGTATATGGAATAGTAGTGATGGTTTATGACAGTGCAGAATCTTCTTCATTTCAGTCACTAGAATATCTTAGGAATATATCTGTTACCTCTGGCATTGGCATTTTCTGTGGACACTGGGTCATGGCATTCAGTCTTGTCCTGTTGGAACAATGGCTTCTGCTTGGGTCATGATGGCAATTTGAACTGGGATTGCCATTGCTATGTGATGCAGTTGTAAAGCCTAACATCAACATGACTGCATTTCTGTCATGGCAGTCCTGGTTGCAGTTGTAAACCCAAGCCATGCAGATCATTAAGCGGAAAGCAGCAGGAGTCCCAGGATGTGGGTGGGGCAGGGAGGCAGCTGGGGCAGCACAGCAGAACACTTGTGGATTGGGGAGGCTGGCCAAGGACTTGGGAGATCTCTGGCAGGTGTGCATAAGCAAAAGAAGTCCAAGCGATTGATGGCATGGTGGGGCACAAGGACAGGAAGGCTGGGGGACACTGCAAGAGCCTGAACTTTGAGGATTGGCTGTGAATATCACTAGTTCAGTGCCATTAAAACTTTGAGTAATCACTGAATGAGTAAGCAAGGGCTACCTATAAGTAATTCCACTCTGTGGGCAAATAGGGAGACTGAGACAAATCCCGAATTGTGATGTCCAGCTGTTTGGATCCAAAATGGAAAAGGTCCTTTGGAGGAGATTTAAACTGGTTTATTGTATCTGTTGGCACCTCCTTAAAAAAGCTATGCCTTTCTCTGGGCTTTAACAGTAGCCAGATGACTCTTAATCCTAAACTAAATATTTTCTTGAGACTGTGCAGCTCTTCTACAAACTGAGGGAAGAAGTCACTATCAGAGGCAGAAACACATCCAACCTCCGTATGAAGCACCTTCTGTACTTTGGATTGAAAAGGCTACGTTCCATTCATTCTACGATTGGACTTTCAGTGGCATGGGACTTTTGGAAACAGTCTGATTCATCCAGGCAAAGAGATCATGTCTGAAAGACCTCTTTTAATATCCAACAAGAATGACTGAAGGAAAGGTGGCAGGAAAGCAATTGTTTGGCTCAGACAGATCACTCTCATCCTGAATAAAATTCAGACTCTGAACTATTAGAACTGTTCTTGCCCGAGTCCAAGCAGCCACAGGTGTTTGTTTTTAAGCAGCTGAAATATAGTTGTGGTCTTACTTCCCTCAATAAAATTTAACTTCTCTCTATTTCCTGAGTCTGATCATAACAGATGTTTTTCATACTCACATTCTTCCCAGCATCTAAAAAAAATTGAAACGTTTACTTATGGCTCAAGCCAATTTGGGTTAAGGATTTAAATATATATAAAAAGACCTTGATTTTAAAATGAGTATTTTCTTTTTAAATCTTGATTTTCATAATTGTTGAATGTTTTTAGTAACAATGGGGAACTGACCAATTCAGGGGGGGGGGGGGAAACTAAAGCAAAAACAAAACAAATTCTGAAACAGCAAGTAAAAACCATGGTAAAACTTAATGATAAAACTAATGTGATCATAGCATGACATATTTTACAATAAGAAAAACTAAAGTTAACCACATTGAAAGAAATAAAACCACACCAATTAGATATTAATCGTAACAACTATTAATAAAATGGATTCTGGTGGCCTGGAAAGCTGACTAGCTGGGGAATTATTAGCTGCAACAGGGCATCTTTATAATAACAGTAATATAACAAAATGTTATATTTTGTTCCAGGAAATCTTTCACTTTAGTGGGGAAATCTTTGTTTGAAGGGGGTGCCCCATAGTTTCCACTCAAAACAGCTGTTGGAAGGGCATTAAATCTCACTGAATCTGAGAATTGTCATTTGGCTTAGATATCTAGTCTTCTTGAAAAAAGGTGACTGACTGCCCAAGAACACATCTTTGGCAATGGCAGTTGGGTCTGACTGAGCTTCCAAATCCTTGGGACACTGTTTAAGGGCTGGCCCATAGGAGCTTTTTCAGGAGGCAACTGAAGTTTCCTGTTTTTCTTTGAAGACATTTAACTTCTCATCCAAGAAGCTTCTTCAGCTCTGACTGGATGGTAGGGAATGGAAGAATTTATATTCCTTGTCATTTGCATTCTTTTAGAGAGTCGTTGAGGCCACTTGGAGGTTTATCTGTGTCCTCAGGATCACCTGAGTAGTGCAAATATGTGTGGAGCCTTCTTGGATGCAGGATGTTTTCTGCCCTGTGTCCCTTCACAGGCGCAGACTGTTGGGGATGAGTCTGTGTTATCTGCATCTCAAACTGAAGCGCAAATTGTTCCTGTAGACTGAATTTTTTCTGGAAATCTGTTCATACTCCCGCACCATTCAAAGGGTGTTCATCCCAAAGCTAAATATTGCCTTCTAAAAAAAGCACTTTTTGGACAACCATGACCTGGATGACTGAGAATCTCCATAGACATGTTTAAGGGCTGCTACTCAGTGTTATTACCCCAGAATCAGGATTGCATCAGATGAGAAACAATAGAAAAGTTAATACTTCCAACAAAGTTCTACCCCAAGGTAGGGGGAAAAACAAATTGATTAAAAATAGAGGTATTAAAACAGTGTTGAAGAGTAACATTAACCAATAGGAAAGCATATATATTCAAATAGGAGCTTCTGTTTTGGTCATGTAAGCCTGATGATGCAAGACACCTTAGGAACACATTGTGGGACTTGGAATATGTCTCTAAAGGGCTAAATGAGCTACATGGTCCTAATTGGGTTCCAAACAAGAAAAATTGTGTGTGGATTTAGCCAGAAATACTTTTAGCATAGTAGGTATAAATAACCCACTTACTGTATAGTGTAATAAAAAGTCTACAGGGCTGTTGCTAACTTCTGTGCCTTTGGGACAACATACTCCAGGTGTACCTTGCATTTACAGGTAGCATGAAACATTATCCCTAAATACTTAAAAAATATGTTTTGTTTAATGAGTGCTTGTTCAGTTTCCAGACATTAATTTTAAGGTGCTTAGCAAATCCTAAAACTTTAGCTTTGTATTTTGAGCACAACTACACTACAAAGATCACTTTAGACCAGTTGGTGTCTAAGATAACAGCACAACACCATCCTTATATATGAGGACTGCAATGTCCTTCTGTCCTTCAGTTTTAGAGGATGATAAGACTGATTATTTTTCTTGGCTGAATGAGGAGTGATATACAGATAGCAATGACGCCAAATGCATCCTTGCCTAACTTCTCTGCTGATATGAATTTTCTTGGTGTAATTTGCGGTATTTGCCTACATACTGCATCTAATTTTTGAACTAGAGTTCTCATAAAGTTTAAGCAGAAGCAGGACCTTATCTACAGTATAGTTCTTAAGGTTACATCAGAATTTATACCTAGAGGTAAGGTCAAAAGGGAATCTGAAAACATCATATAACTTGGATCCTTGTCTAAAAATATGTTTGACTACATGCTGCAAAATTAAACCCAGTCTGAGAATTCATTGTCTGAATGCTTAGTATACAATTTGCTTATTATGCTAAGAAGGCTAATGGACTGATCAATAGCAGAGAGATCCAGTGGCCTTTTTATGGATTAAAATGATCAAAGCTAAATCCCACTGGAATAACAATGGAATAAAATACAAAATATCCATAACATTTTTAAATACTTTAATTGACATCTGGAAGATGTTGTTTCCCTAGCTTTATCTTATTAAGGTTTTCAAGTGAGGATGCTTTGATTGTCTATATAAGGAGTTCTATTATATATGTATATATGCAGTTTTTAAGAGTAATATCAAGTATGGTATCTTTCTGAATCATTTGATAGAATTGGATCTTGGTTTACTGTTTTACTGTGGTTCTGGTTTTGTTCTCATTTTATGAACAGAAGATGGCACTGGGGGACTATCTGGCACATAAACCAATGGCCCCAAGGGTCCATCTTGTCTGCTATGCTGTTTAATATTTATATGCAACTACAGTATTGGGTGCGACCCTCCTCAGTGTTGGAGTAAAATGTTATTAGTATGCTAATGATATTCAGATCTATTATTCCCCACCATCTAGCTCCAAAAAAAGGGGAAGGGATTGTTTCCTTTGGTTGCTGTCTAAGTTTAATAATCAGCTGGAAGAGAGAAATCAGGTGAAATTAAATCCAGACCAAAAAAAGGTATTATTAGTCAGCAATAAAACAGGCCCTGGGATTAGGATTCAGTCGGAGAGGGTTGCATTCCTGCATGAGTAGTTCTAGTCTGGAATGCTTCTTAACCCTCAAGAGTCTCTGAATTCACAATTACATCTAGGGTGCCAGCTGTGACTGTTCTTGAGCCAGTTTGATTGGGCAACAGTTATTCATATTTTGATTACACCTCCACTTTTATCCTGAAATAATGCTGTAAACTGGGTTAATCTTGAGGAGCACCAAGAAGCTGCACATGGTGCAAAATGCAGCAGTTAGGTTGCTAATAGATGCAGACTATTGGGGGCATATTGTACCTCTGCTGAAAGTTTTGTACTGATGCTAACATTTGTAGACACCATTTAAAATATGGGTCTTTATATTTAAAGCTCTAAACAGTTTAGGGCTTTAATGGCCAACTGTCAACCCAATGATGCATACTAGACCAAGAAACTAACTCCAAAGGAAGATTAAAACTGTTTTATTAAATTGGTTGTAGTAGCAACATCTTGCACATCTGATCCCCTTCCCCAACCCTTATACCTCTCTGAAACTAAGGAGGTATCTATCTGAACCCTGACCTCCTCCCCTCAGATTGTTTTGCGCTTGAGTTGTACTTCTTGCCTTATCGCTCTGGCATTGGATCTGGCTAATCTCTGTCAAGGTGAGCTTCTTTACTCTTGACGCCATCAGAGATCAGTTTCAACCAGATTTCCTATCTTGCTTCTTCTCATCAGATTAACAGATTAACAGATGAGTTGGAAGGGACCTTGTATGTCATCTAGTCCAACCCCCATCGTCAGCAGGAGAAGGCCTCTAGAAAAAAAAGCCTTCACTTTCTGAAGTCTATTCGTGCAGAAGAGGGTCTTATCTCTCCAGCTGTGAGATGTATGTGGGATTCTTGAAGATTTATGCTCTTTTAGGAATGGGGACAAGCCCTTCATCTGTAGATCTTTTTCTCCCAATCTGAATTAGTTAAGTTATTAAATATTATAAAAATATTGTAACTGCTCATATTTCTTATTTTAGTAGCCACCTTGAGGATCACAGGAACAAAAGATGAGTTATAAATAACAAATACATGAATATTTTGTAATATTGATGGCTAACAAGTAAAACCAACCTACTTAAACCACACACACACACACACACACACACACACACACACAAAAGATTCCAAAATAAATGAATAATCCAATATAATCTTACCAAACTAACTGCCTGTTTAAAGATGCCTGCCTAAGCTGGTAGGTTTTTACCATCCAACAAAACTTCAGATATTTTTTCCAGCAGGCTTTTCATGGTCCCTTGACCACTGGAATCTAAGATGAAGCTTTAATCAAGTTATTCCTGTTACTCTATGAAGAAACTGATGTCCTTTGGGAAATATGCTTACTGTTTATAATCAAGAGTTGCATGGTTCAGTTGAAGCAGTTGCGCCAGGTTAAAAAGCCAACATGAATCACAGAAAACCACTTCAAGAAGGCCTGGTGAAAACATTCCCTCTAGTTTCATGGTGGGATAGCATGATTCAGCCTTTGGCAAATCAGTTCTTCTACTAGTGGTTTTTCCAATAGTTTAGTTCCAACTTTAAACTAAGTTGACAAAATGTATTCAATTCTGTCAGTATATCTCTAAATCAAAAGACTGAACTCAAGTGGACTTTAGATATTATGTGCTGAGTCCAGTAATGGACTCAGACTTCTTTAGACATGTATTTTAGACTGCTGGATCAAATATAGAAACATTTAGTTTGCATTTATATACTTACTCCCTCTCACACACACACTTCTCACCTTGAGAGCTAAGCTCAATAAAATTGGAGATTTTTACGGCCATTCTAGCAGTGCCATTTTAGCATTAAAGATGGAAATTCCATGTATATAAACTGAAATAGATATCTAATAGCCTGTGGCTATACTTTCAGTGGATACAAATGTTTTTACCCCAATTGTTCTTAATATTTTTAGAAAGTTGAATTATATATAAACAGACTGTATGGGGGTAGGAAAAATTACTACAGACCTATCTGTCTTTCTTTTCAGCAGCACCTTGCAAATTTTATAGCACTTTTCATAGACATTACTGTTATTCAACTTTAGCATGGTATTTAATGGAATTTAAAACAATTTTAAGGGAAATATTGTATTATAGTATTGGCTGAGTTTTTAACTAACAAGAGTACTTTCAGATAAATGTGTAATTTACTGTGTTTGTGAACTTACTTCAGCTTTCCTTTGCTTTAAAGACTTGCAAAGCTTATAAAAGTGAAAATTGGTTGCAAAGTTATTTTTCATCATCATGAAAACTCAGAATGGTCACCGTACAAGGAAGTTGCTAAACAAGGACTACTTGCAACCTTCCTCCATTTTTGCCCATCCTTCTTTTATATGTTGTTTCCACAAAAATGACTTGTAATGGACGAGAAAACAAAACAACAACAAGAAGCCATGAAAAAAGAGCACTTTCTCCACTATTACCAATCTTCTCTGGACTAGAACAATTCACTCTGGTTTAAGACAACATCTAATTTAAATGTCTTCTTGAAATATTAAGATATTTACAGAAAAACTGTTTCCAAAGTAGATTTAGCATGTGAGCTGTGGATCATGATTACATGTTACATGTAATAATACCACATTTGTGTTGTGCACAGGGGTGAAATCCAGCAGGTTCTGACAGGTTCTGGAGAACCGGTAGCGGAAATTTTGAGTAGTTCGGAGAACCGGAAAATACCACCTCTGGCTGGCCCCAGAGTGGGGTGGGAATGGAGATTTTGCAATATCCTTCCCCCAGGAGTGGGGAGGGAATGGGGATTTTGCAGTATCCTTCCCCTGGAGTGAGGTGGGAATGGAGATTTTGCAGTATCTTTCCCCTGGAGAGGGGTGGGAATGGAGATTTTGCAGTATCCTTCCCCTGCCATGCCCACGAAGCCACGCCCACCAAGCAACACCATGCCCACCAAGCCACGCCCACAGAACCGGTAGTAAAAAAAAATTGGATTTCACCACTGGTTGTGCAGCATCTGCATCTCTGCTGGATATGCAATCAGCCACATGCTTGTGAATATGATTCCTGTGTAAACTAAGGAAACAGACATTGTGCGTATGGAAGCACAGCTGGATAACATTTCTGATGTATTGTAAAAAGTGCAAAGTGTACATCTGATCATCATATAAAACAGTCTGCAGATGGGCAGCATTCCTATTCTTTTTGTAGTAGTCTTTTCTAGTAAAAGATGTTGCAATCCCTGAAATGGTCTTAATAGTCTTCCTGACTTGAGCAATGAATCAAATGATTAAATTTGTTGTCAGTTGACATGAGTTAACTACAAAACCTACGTGGCCACAAGGAATCACTTCAATCATTTCCATGTTGTACCAAGAAGTTATGATTTATACATATCTCACCACAAAATTCTTCTTGCTCTCCAAAGGCTTCATATGTGCAGCAGAAAATCCGTAGCAATATTCTTAAAGCTCATTTAATGATTGCCGCACAAATACATCATACTTTTTTCAGCTTTGCCTAACACTGACCTTGGCAGCTGTTCTTCCACTTTTTCAGTTGACTAAATTCAGTCATTTGATGAAATAAAGGTTTTGCCTGAAAGGAATGTTGACTGAGTTCTGGATGACTCAAACTCCAGACATTTAAGAAAATAAAAAACTGTACATTCCTTCTGAGTGAGTCATAGTGTAATTTTGGCTTAGTCTATGGCCAGAACAAAGTTACCATTGTAAAAGATAGGATTTCCGGATCTTCAGCTACTGAACTGTTCTTTCCCGGCAAGGTCCAATTCTATTCTCCAGAAATGAGATTTCTAAGAGAATATGTTTTGTTTTGTTTTATTTTGTTGTGTGTGTGGTTTTTTAAAATTCTCTAAGGGAACCAATTTGTATGTTCAAGAATGGCTTCCAGGAGGCTTACCCTTCGTTCTGAAGTATTTTCATTTAAGTTATCTCATAAATAAGCTAGAAATAAACTACACTGCAGAATGAATTACCTCTTCCAATTAATTCACTAGTTACCAACCAAATAACTAAAATAAGTTGATTATTTATATCATACTTTAGTACTTGGCAGTAGAGTACAGACCACCTGAACTGCCTGGAATATAACCAAAATATCTGGGCAATTCAGGAGTTATATTCAGAAATTCTTTATATAGGCTGCTCAATAACAATTCGGGATGTTTGAAAATGTTGTTTTTAATTGCATTTTTGCAGTATATTTTTTCTCCTGTCAAACAGTAGCATCAAGAGAAAAATAAACTCAGGATATTCTAGGTAATCCAAGATCCATGGGCATATAGCATGTAAACACCAAAATCATGTGTAGAGGAAGGAAGGAATGGGCCCATCATCAACTCTAGCATCTAATTGCAGTCAATAGTTCTACAAAGAATCTCCAATCAAAATGTGATGGTAAGCATCAACTTCTCAAACACATTTCTCAGAAAGGATTTCAAAATCTGAGAATTCCATCAACTAGTGCATGTCAGTAAAATAAAAAGATATGCCTCAGACTAAGAAGATGAATAAGAAAGGAATATAGGGCATTCAAAGCATATAATTATTTCATGTTGCTTAGCCAACACATCATAGTTTCAGTCAAAGGTTTGAATTCTATTCCCATTGCAACCAGTGACAAGACTAACAGCTTTTCCCATAGAAGTGTCAGGATGGAAACTGGAATAAAGTATTAGAATAATGCCATTTTGTTCAATATATCAGGAATATATATTGTCACAGGTTTTGTGACAATGTTCCTTCTTTGCCCCATTTCTTTGTAATTATATACAGTATGTAAGACATTTTAAAAAACGAAATCTGATCAGTTTTAATAATTTAAATATGACTATTTAATGGCCTAGATTTTTGGCCATTGTTGATGTTAGATAGGCACGGGAAGAATAGCTGAGACGAGGAACCGTTCAGCACTTTATTTAGGCTAGCAAGAGCTCACAGCAGACTGCCGGCTGGCTGCAAGGGGAACCGCTTTTAAGGGTTTCCTCGCAGACGGCTGGCCATTGACAGTGCTTCAATTCTCCCGCTGCTGACTAAGCCAATCAGCGGCGGGCATGCAAATACTTGTACGTCAGTACGTAACACCCCTCCCCTCTTAGTTCAGCAATTGTCCAATCAGGATTCGGTAAAGGTAACGTAGTCACGTAAGTAGGCGGGTCGCCGAGTTGTCCGACTGGGCCTGCGCGGTTCAGTTCCTAGGGCGTTCTCACCAAGTGCGGACATGGTCTCCGTCACTCCGTCCTCGCTCCATGGAAATATCTGGAACCGGCCTCCAGGCGTGGTGGCTGAAGACTCCGCTTCCTCATCCTCCGGTCCCGGTTGACGTCGCTGGATCCCAGTGATCTCGGGTAGGTGTTCACGCCCCCCATTCAGGCTTGAGTTAGGCGATCTGTGGTACATTGGAGTCAGGGCCTGGTCTTCGTTATGTATGTCTGTGCACCTGTAATTGTATGGTTGGCGGGGCGGAGACCCGCGTTGTTCTGTGGTTGTCGGAATCGCTCCGGGGTTTGGTTCTTCTTCTGTTTGCCTTAGCCAAGAGTCTCCCACTCTGGTCCGGAGTTGGTCGATGTGATGCCTCCATATTCTGCCGTCTTCCAACCAGACCCTGTAGGACTTCAGGCCAGTCATTTCGGTGACAGTTGCCTTGATCCACTTCGGGTCCCCCGAGACGTTTTGTGCAAAAACGAGGTTGTCTACGGCTAGTGTCCGGGTAGGCTTATGAGAATCCAGTGGCTTGTCCGGGTTGTATGACGGGTTGAGCCGGTCCAGTTGGGATTGTAGCCTCCTTCCCATTAATAGCTCTGCCGGGCTGCGGTTGGTAGCTGCGCTTGGCATTATGTGTTGGGCCAGCAGGAATTGGTCGATGCGTTCCTGCCAGCTTCCTGGGCCCATTCTCGTTAGTGTCTCTTTTGTCATTCGCACCATCCTCTCAGCCTGACCATTGCTCACAAGCTTAAATGGCGAGACGAGTATGTGCCTGATTCCTAGGTTTGCCAGGAATACCTCCATCTGCCAGGCTGTCAGCTGGGCCCATTGTCTGACACCAGGGTGTCCGGTAGTCCGTGGGTCGCGAACAATCTTCGCAAAGCCTTGATGGTGGCGTCGGTAGTCGTTGACAGCATGTTGACCACCTCCAGCCACTTGGAGTAGGCATCCACGACTATCAAGAATGTCTGACCTTCCATTGGCCCAGTGAAATCTATATGGATCTGTGACCATGGTGCGTTTTCCCATTCAACTGGGCTGGACTTCTGGGGCACTGGTCTGGTTTCCTGGCAGGGCTGACACGTGGCTACCCATTTGGTTATGTCTTTGTCCAGGTGTGGCCACCACAGATAGCTTCTTGCCAGCGCTTTCATTCTCATGATCCCTGGATGCCCAATATGTAAGGTCCTGATCACTCTCTTCTGGAGTGCCTGCGGAATCACAACTCGCTCCCCCCATAATAAACAACCTTTTAAAACAGACAGTTCCTGTTGTTTATTTTTGAATGTTCTAAATTCTTCCCCTTCCTCCTCCTGTGGCCACCCCCTCAACACCCAGTTCATTACTTTGGAGGGCACCCTGTCTCTGGCTGAGTGCTCTGCGATGTCTCGGGATGTGACGGGGCTGGTCTGCTCTATGTCGACAAGCAGGATTTCGGCCACAGGAGCGTGGTATTGCACCAGGTCAGGTTCAGGGCAGCAGCTGAGAGCGTCTGCATGGGCGATGCTCTTTCCGGGTCGGTGGAGGAGCATGTAACTGTACCCCGATAGGAAAATGGACCAACACGTCAGTCTAGGGGACATGTATTGAGGAGTCCAGTGGTTGCCGGCAAGTAGACCGAGTAGCGGCTTGTGGTCTGTGATTAGGTCGAACTTGCGTCCATAAAGGTATTCATGGAAGCGCTTGATGCCTGCCACTGTTGCAAGCGTTTCCTTATCTAGTTGGCTGTAATTGCGTTCAGCCGGGGATAGTGTCTTTGAGTAAAATGCTATGGGGGCTTCTGAGCCGTTGGGCAGTTTATGGCTAAGTACTGCCCCCACTCCGAAGGGGGAGGCGTCGCACGTTAGTTGCAGGGAAAGGGTCTCACTGTATTGGATCAGGACGCTGTCCGATGAGAGTAGGTCTTTTACTGCGATGAAAGCGTCTGCCTCTCTTTTGCCCCACGTCCACGTGTCCGTCTTCCCCAGGAGTCTATGCAATGGCTCCGCAACTGTTGCTTTCTGTCGTAGAAAAACGGCATAGAAATTTAAAAGTCCTAGAAATGCTTGTAGTTCAGTTTTGTTTCTGGGGGCTGGCGCTTCTTTGATGGCCTTAATTTTCTTCTCTGTGGGTCTTATGCTGGACCCATCTATAAGGAACCCCAGGAACTCGACGCTGGTGACTCCTATTTTGCACTTTTCTTTTTTAACTTTAAGCCCCCGCTCTTGAAACCATCCTAAGACGACTCGCAGCCTTTCGATTAATTGGTCATCTGAGTCCCCTGAGATGAGGACGTCATCGAAATAGGGGACTACTCTGGGGATGCCATTTAATAGCCGTTCCATTAGGCATTGGAACAGGCCAGGGGCTACGCTGACCCCAAACTGTAGTCTATTGCACTTGAATGCACCCCTATGGGTGACAATCGTTTGTGCCTCCGCTGTGGCCGCATCGACAGGCAACTGTTGGTATGCCTGGGCCAGGTCTAATTTAGCAAATATTTTCCCATTGCCCAGGGAGTGTAGCAGATGCTTGACAACGGGCATGGGGTATGCATTTGGCTGTAGGGCTCTGTTAATGGTCCCTTTATAGTCTGCGCTGATGCGGATGGACCCGTCTGGTTTCATTGGTGTGACAATAGGGGTTTCCCACGTGGCGTGTTCTACTGGTTCCAATACCCCTTGGGCTACTAGCTTGTCCAGCTGCTCATCGACTTTAGGTCTGAGCGCAAAAGGGACTCTATGGGGCTTAAGCCTTATGGGAGTTATGCTGGGGTCTAGGCTAAATGATATGGGCTTGCCCTTATATTTACCTAGACTCCCGTTGAAAACTGTCTGGAAGTCTGCAAGAAGTTCGTCCAGCTTGTCCCCTCTCAGTTGGTGCAGTCCCGTGATGCCGATGTTGAGCGGCTTGAGCCATTCCACCCCCATCAATGTTGTCCGGTGTCCTTCGACGTCGGTGAGGTGCAGGTTCCCTTTAAAGTCTTTGAATGCGACTGGGACTTCTGCTCTTCCGAGAACTTGAATCCGGTTTCCGTGGAAATCGGTGAGGCGGAGGTCTAATGGCTTTAATTGTCTTTTGGTGATGTGTGGCATTAATTGCTTTAATGTGCCCCATGCCATAATCGTGAATACGGAGCCGGTGTCGAGCTCCATGTTGCAGGGCAGCCCGTCTATGGCCACGGTGACCACGAACTTTTCGCTCTGTTTGGCATTTGCGTGTCCAACAGAGGTGTGGTACGTGCCCCTTGTCTCCTGGGATCCATAATCATCCCTTCTTCTGCCCCTCTGTGTTCCGGAGCGGTTTTGGGCTTGCTTCCCTGATCCCATGGGTGGTTTGGGTGGCATTGTGGTTGCTTGGTATTGTGCTGGTTGCGTGGCTCTACAAGCCTCGGCGATGTGGCCGCGCTTTTGGCATCGGCGGCAAATCGCGTCCCTGAATCTACAGGTAGCCCTGGGATGGCCCCCTAGGCAGTTGGCACACTGGGGCTGCCTTTGTCTCTGGGGCTTACCCTCTTATCTTGATGGATTCTGAAGACTTGGTCACCGTCCTCGTTGTCGTCTTCCTCCTCCTCTGGTTCCGGAAATTCTGTTCTACAGTCCGCCGCTTTCTGTGTGAGGTGGATGCCGCTGGTTTTCCGGACGCTAGCTGCAGAGGTGTCTGCGGATTCGGCAGCCCTTGCTTCCTCGACCACATCTTTAAAGTTGGCGCCCCTCCGAATTAGAAGTTTCTTTTGTAGGTTGAGATCCCTCATACCTAGAATAATACGATCTTTCATCATCTCCTCCGGGTTGATGAATTCACATCTGGATGCGATCTCCCGGAGGCTGGCAACAAAATCGTTGATGGTTTCCCCGTCTTTCTGGCATCGGTGATAGAATTCGTTTCTATGCACCATCGGGGTGTCAGAGGGAGCAAAATGGTCTTTTAAAGCTGTTTGTAGTGTAGACCAGGATATTGATTCAATGTCCATTGGTGCCACTAGGGTTTCAGCCAGTCTGTACGTCTTGGGTCCGCAGTAGGTGAGGAAGAGAGCCCTCTTCCTATTGTCCGGCAAGTCTTGGAAGTTGTTAGCTTCCAAAAAGATGCGAAATCTGGACATATATGTGCGCCATTCTTCCATTTGAGGATTGAAGAAGACTGGTGCCAGAGATTACTGTTGTGCCATCTTGATGCTTGGCCGATGCAGGTCGGAATGTGTTTAAGATGGCCGATGGTTGCCACGAGGTGCCTTTGTTCTGTCGTCTTCTTCCACTATCTTCGTCACCAGTGTTAGATAGGCGCGGGAAGAATAGCCGAGATGAGGAACCGTTCAGCACTTTATTTAGGCTAGCAAGAGCTCACAGCAGACTGCCGGCTGGCTGCAAGGGGAACCGCTTTTAAGGGTTTCCTCGCAGACGGCTGGCCATTGACAGTGCTTCAATTCTCCCGCCACTGACTAAGCCAATCAGCGGCGGGCATGCAAATACTCACTCGTACGTCAGTACGTAACAGTTGACCTATCAGTGCATAGGATTAGACAATGTTCCTACCAACCTCATTGAAACTGCAATTCTTTTTATACCAAAATGTTATGGTATCACTGATGGCTCAATGATTCATTAAAACTGATATAGCTGCAGCTGCTGTGCACACTGTAGAAAATATTAAATTTGAATATATGTGTGTGTGTGTGTGTGTGTGTGTGTGTTTAATTTAGCACATACATTTATTTCTCCAACACTGTTTTTCTTATGGAGCAATCCATGACTTAATAAATACTTATATTAACAAATAACTACATAATCCTTTCACAAATGCAGTAGTTTTGAAACAAGTTAACATAGATTTAATTTAACCATGCCTAACACAAACATAGGAACTCTTTCCCTTTGTAATGATGACTGGAATTCAGTGACAGTTTTTGGAGGGAAAAAGGGGACCAGGCTAAAAAACCCTTCTCCCCACATCTCCTAAGACATTGTGAAGAATGTCTAAAACATCATCTGATGGGACATAGAGGGTTGCAAAAAGCAGGATCAACAGTGGTAGGTTTGTTTTTTGGTCCTGTCAAGGATTTGAAATATTCATTTTCAAGTTTGGTTCAAAAACAGATACTAAGGTTCCAAATGCCTCAGAAGCATTTTGGGGGGGGGGGGGTAATGAGAAGAAATGGGTATGCATTTCTCCCTGGCAAAAATATGGTTGTCAGGTTCATCCCTGTAAATGAAATCTGTTAAACCTAGAGTATAAATTTGGAAAGAAGAAATGTTGTGATGTTATGGCTGAAAGATTGTGCATAAATATTGCATAAATTGCTGTGATAATTGATAAAGCTGAAAAAGATGTGCTAATGAACTGGTAAAATACAGAACCAGCTTGGATATAGAAGGAGAAGGAGAAGACATTTGTTAAGTCACATCTGAAGTACTGTGTTCAGTTCTTGGTACTACAAATGAAGAAAGGACATGCAAAGAATGCAGAATGGTAAGGCAGTTGAAAGATAAGTCCACTGAGACTATGAGTTATGGAATATAAGGGAAATATTACAGGAAATCTACAGAACGTATATTTATTCTTAATAATTCTTTTTTCCAACTCTTATTTCCAAAGTATTCTGTCTTGGAGAAAATTCACAGGACAAGTTTGTATTGCAGTTTTGTGTGGGTTGGGTCTGATATACATCAAAATACCTTGGAAATGTTGGATTTACCTCTCTTATTTGTGAACATTGTAGATAGCAAGGCTGACAGTTCTGGCATAGATTATGATGTATCTGGTGGATTTTCCTTGCCACCTACATTAACTGCAATCAGATCCAACATCTGACAAGTTGATCATGATGATGGTCAGGGAAAGAGGAGGAGGAAGAAGCCTCCAATTACAGCATTTCAATCAATCAGAATAGAACTGGAAGGGAAGTTGGAGGACTTCTAGTCCAACCCCCTGCTCAAGCAGGAGACCCTATATCATTTCAGACAGGTGGCTGTCCAGTCTTTTCTTAAAAGCTTCCAGTGATGAAGCACCTACAAGGCAAGCTATTCCACTGGTTAATTGTCCTCACTGTTAGGACGTTTCTCCTTAATTCCAGGTTGTTTCTTTCCTTGATTAGTTTCCATCCATTGTTGATTGTCTTGCCTTCTGGTGCTTTGGAAAATAAGTTGACCCCCTCTTCTTTGTGGCAGCCCCTCAAATACTGGAACACTGCTATCCCTAGTCCCTCTTTTCTCTAAACTGGCCATACCCAATTCCTGCAACCTTTCTTCATATATTTTTGTCTCCAGGCCCTTAATCATCTTAGTTGCTCTTCTTTGTGCTGTTTTCAAAGTCTCCACATCTTTTTTGTAATGTGGTGACCAAAACTGGATGCAGTATTCCAGGTGTGGTCTTACTAAGGATTTATAAAGCTGTACTAATACTTCATTTTGATTATATGCCCCTGTTTATGCAACCAAGGATTGTATTAGATTTTTTGGAGCTGCCTCACACTGCTGGCTCATGTTTAAGTGAACACCCACTAGGACTCCATTTACTGGAATAATTTGGCTGGAAAGAGGAACTAACTGGCAGGGGGAGAACCTACATTTTTTGCAGCTATCTCACAGTAGATTGCTTCAGCAAAAATTAACTCCTGGCATATAGTCTGAGCCCCTACTTGACTTCAAGTCCACAGTACTTTGGGATTGGATCCAAATTTGCAGAGTGCCACGGTTTGATGGTAAGACTGTGTAGTGCTTTGAGAGGCATTTTTATTTGATAAAGATCTAGGTACAGTAAGGGATATGTTAGAAACCACAAAGCAATCCGTCATCTCTAGGAATGAAGCATTCTCACTGTTTTGTTTTGTGGTACCTAAATGTCAGAGGAAGGTTAGAAGAAGCTAAATGTTATATTTTCTTCTTGACAAGGTGATGTACCCCAGCCCAAGATATAGCTTTCCTTCATGTAACTACTGCTGCAACTGTTATTAGTACCATAATTCATAGGCAGGAAAGATGATAGGCTTCAGGAGGAATATTGTTGGGAGTGTGAACGTATGTGTAGTTAAACATGTATCAAATGCTTGTGCATATATACATATGTGTCACAGTGTGTCTATATACCGTACATACAGTACATGAACATGTTAGATTTCAGTGGAGAGCAGACTCTTAAGAAGGCTTTAAAAACCTCATGTTTATGTATTTGGGCACCAAAGGTGGAAGAGCTGCCTTAATTCGAGAGCATTTGCTGATGGTTTTCCTTTCTTCCTTGCCTTCTGTCTTTGGGAGGAGGCAGTACATTTTATAAAATAAATTTGCAATTGGTGGGAAGTTCAGTATTTTATAAAATGTATCTAAAAAAGGGTTAAAAAGAATCCTTTGTAACCTTAGAATGATTTTGAAAAAAATATATTTATGTAGAATAGTATTTTTTACAGTGTGATATGTTCCAACTGCAAAAAACTTTTTCACGGCAGAGAAAGAAAAAACATTGTTGAACTTAATTCTGCCTAGGGACTTTGAGAAATTCTCACTCTGTTGTAAAATTTCAAGTCAGTTTTCTTTATCAAATAAAATAAAACCCAATCCAATCCAACCCTTATAAGAATAACATCAGAAATTAGCTTTTCTACAAGTTATTAAAAAACTGAAGTATAACAAATTGTGTTTGTAATTGTATGGATATCTGGCTAGCTTTTGCAACAAGGCAGTATAATATTCTGTTTTATCCAATAAGCCGAACTGACATTGATTAATAGCTGGAACTCTTCTTTCTTTTCTTTTTCTCCTTCTTTCTGTACTTCTTTTTCTTTCTGTTCTTAAAAACTAATGAAAAACTCCGCTTTCTAATACATGAGAGGGAATCTTCTCCTCTGTATCCCCCAGACTATGGTATACATTCCTCTAGAGTCACATGGCCCCTTTCTTCCAGTTTTTAGGAAAAGATTCTTTTTCACCAAGCTTCTCATTGCTAGCTTAATTTTTATTTTAATTATATTAATTATAATGTGTTCCTGACTTTCATGCCTTGTTCTTGTCTTGTTTTTATTCCAATGCTTTGTCATTCTTATTTTTAATTTTTGTAAGCAGCTATGAATATTGCATAAGCTAAAAGGCAGGATGCTTATTTAATAATTAAAATTATCAATAAATGACAGACTCATGCGCTTTTGGTTTTAAAAAAAAAAGCAGATGAGCTGACTAGTACAGGAATGGCTTGGCCAGCTGCACTGGACAGTGGTATGAGTAAATTCCTCTGAATATGATAATTTGGTCATCTACCAAACTCTCAAAGGCAGAATGTTATTTAAAACAGAATAATGAAACGGGCAGCTAGAACAACAGTTCTCAAAGTATGGTGACTTATTGGGGTGTTGTTGTTTTTTTGCACTGTTTTGCACATTTTTGTCTTTTCCATACTTGGCCAAGAAATAGTATTGAGTAACCAAATAAGTGGGCCAGGTGGGTGTTTTTTTTTTTTTTTAGTATTTAGAGAAATCAATTCCAAATCCTCATGAGCTATTAACCCAAAAATACAGGGTATAGTTAGAGAGTTCAGGATTTCCTCTGTGTTGCTTTTTTATCTATCACGCCATCTGCTCTTTGCTTAACATATTGAAGAAAATCTCTTCCCAGATAGTCATGGAGAACATGCTCTTTAACATTTCTCCTGTCAGGATGTTGCTAGCTATGTGCTAAGTTGTTTCTATACTTATAATGTGTTTCTTTTAAATAAAACTCTTTTCTGTTATAAAACCTGCTTCCTTAATCCTAAGATTCCCAGTCTCAGAACAGAATCATATACAGTGCTTCAACTTCTAACATATATAATACTCAAAAGACCTTTGAGCACCAATGTTTTCTTGTAGCTTTGAAACAGGAAAAAATAAGAGGCATTATATATACGGTCTGCTCTATACTTAAGCTCTACAAAATGAAAATTTTTATTCTTCACTAATGAATACTTTTCACTAATAAATACATTTTGGCTAATGTTTGTTGTGTAACTAACAACTGCAATTTATTATGTTAGCTAAATTTGGAATGTTGCATATCCTTGCTACATTCAGACAATGAACATTTGTGGGTGGGCTTGGGTTGCTTCCATTCATCTGGATTTGGAAGCAGAATTCAGCCTTTCTAAACATTAAAATAATACGATGAACCCTTCAAAATACAGACTGTATTTTGCTCTAGTTGGGTTTCTTTCAGCTCAGTCAAGGTGAATCAGCGGGCTCTTGCAAAATTCTAGGAGCCAGAGGCCAATATCTCAGCAAAATCAGAGTCCCTAGGGAGTTGGGCAGCATAGAAATGCGAATAAAAGTAAAGTAAAATCAATGTGAAGAAAATATAGTAGATGAAAATGTAGCATTTTTAAATAGTTTTTATGAGCCAACTAATTGTATGAAACTCCCTTCCTGCCACAAAATTGTGCTGTGCTTTCAAATATGCATGCCAATGCTTACTCTGAAGGGCCTGTTTAGTCTTGAATCCAAAGCACAGCACATTAATAATACTGGTTCATGTACTCTGCTAAGTCATAACATGGTTGGGTTTGGCTTAATGCATATGAATTCACCCATTATGGTGTAGAAATCACATTTTTACATCTACTATGCTAGGTCAATTAGGCCAATAATGGTTTATCTAACAAATCATAATTATGCTTGCTATTGCTTAGTGCACTTTGTGGACTCGGAGTGTGTAAACCAGAAGTCCACTTACTTTATGGGCGCACGCACAGAAACGCTCTAACGCTGCACAATTCCCCCCCCCTTCCATCTCTCAGGTTCTGGAAAAGATAATTGTGACAAAATTAAGGTAGAGAATGTCATTCACTGTGTTTTTTTTTTTGTTTGTTTATATAATACCCGTTACTATATGTTTATCTGCTTCTCAAGAGAGGAATCCAACTCAAAAATTAATTAGTGAGCTAATTTATAGGCTGAGTTCTATAGAAGGATCATGTAATCTATTTTATCCTCCACTTTTTTCCTCCAGGTGAATGAGTAAGAGAGAGAGAGTAGGGGATGGTATAAATTGCACTATAGTGTCAATTTATAAGAAGTGGCAGTGAAGATATGAAGAAATAATGTCAAGAAGTGACAATGAGAAATGGAATAATGACAATGCACAATATCAAGGATTTGAAAAAAAAATTACTAAAAATGCATTCTATTTATAGCCCACAATCTCTGGATCCCAAATGTTGGATCTCTATGCACTACATGTGCATAAACACAACCTCCTGGTGAGCACTATAACAAGAAATATGTACAAGTGTAAGAGTATTGAAGTTCAAGTTAAATGATTGCATTTTGGTAGTATCCATTGTTCATTTAAATATAATTTAATATAATTTACAATATAATTGTAGTACAGGAAGATAGGACAAATATGATAGTCGGTGTACTCTAGTGATTAAGGCATGGTATTGGAAGATGGAAGACCTAAGTTCCATCACAGAACTGTACTTAATGACTTTGGGCCAAATTCTGTCTCGAAGTAGATCTGTTGCTGTGATGATAAAATGAGAAAGCTGCCTATATGCCATGATTTACATTTTGAGAAGAAAAGCAGGATATACATTCTGTTGAGCCAGGTAGACAAATAAAACAAATAATGATAAATCTTAATCTGTTAGGAAATCTTTAAGTACAAAGAGGAATCAGAAATGTTACCAATCATTCAATAATACCAGCAGAAAGATGGCTTTTCCTGAATCTTATATACCCAAATTCTGCTGCTGGAGAAAGACATTTGGAGTGGATTTTGTCTAGAAGACCAGTAAGTTCTGTTCAGTTCTAATGCTAACAACCAACTGCTGTGCTAAGGATTATTTCATGCAATCATCCATTCCTTTTCCATCTGGCTCTTATGGTTTCCAGTCATAAGACCTAAAGTCTCATCACTTCCGACATAAAGCACCAGATGATGATGATGATGATGGAGAAAGTGGAGAAAGGGTTTAATCGCTTCCACACACACATTTTGGATGATTTTCCTTCTTTTGTCTCTTCTTGTTACTGATACTTGCCAACTATTTTCCCCTCCACATAAGAAAAAGTCCCACTAGCAAGGGGCTGCTTTGAGGCTACTCCACTGCCTGACATTTGATTGCAAAATCTACATTTGATATTTTGACCTGGCATCTAATACACCCAATAGAGTCTACTAGTGGTGGCCTAGAGATGAAGCTCTCACCGCACAATCAGGTGACTGTGAGTTTGATCCTAGATAGCGGCAGATGTTTATCTTGCTGGGTGCAGAGGGAAAATATCTGCTGCGAACTTCGTGTGTTAGGAAGGGCATCTGGCCAGCAAATGCCTGAGCTCCATTCAGCTGCCCAATTCCACCTCAATGCCATCCAGATACAAGGGATTACAGGGCCATTAAAAGAAAAAAAAATCTAGTACACCCAGTAAGAAAGATTTGAAACCACTTCTAAAAAGTGACTGCAGAAATACAGTATTTGCTATGACAACTTTTCCCAGTGTGAATTAAAGATACTTATATAAAAATAATATCTCATATGCTCCTGTTGCTGAATTCTGCCTTAACTTAAGCTGTCAGCATGAAACATATTTTCCATATCTTAATTCATAAAGGGAGTTGTAAAACATACCACTGCATAGTTTTGTATAACTGTGGAGGTTAAAATCCATCAGTACTAAGGAATGCCAGGTATTTACATATCTGGGTAACTTTTTAAACATGTCAGAAATTTTATATATTAAATATTAAATCCTTCTGGAGTTTAAAATGCATGGGACATTTATTCACTATATATTACCAACTTCTTACAGAATGAATCTATAATGAAGATGAATGAGCTGACATCTACAAAGTTATTGATACTTTAATGGTACTATAGAAAAGTAAATATGTGACTAATAGATACACCCACAAATAAATAAATAATGGAGAATTCTACATACATGGGTTATTTCAATGAACAAATAAAAATGAAGTTCAGTGTTACATTAATTTTTCAAAGAAGACACACATTCCACATTTCAGTACAAAATATCTACATATTTAGTCAAATGAAATACATGTTCCAAAGATGCCAATGTAGTCTGAATTATAAAATCAAAGTTGGTGCTTAGTTTGAGAGCTAATTCCTCCAGAGAGTTCCCAAGCAGATGTTGGGAAACTGCCAGCTAGGCTGGAAAGAAGACTCAAGCGAGGACCTAGCTTGGAGTTGTTGCGCAGCTGCAAGCAGCATAAGCTTGACCTCCCCCAAGGTCCATGAAGACTTATCTGGTTGTTTCCAGGGGAAGGCAAGCAATCTGGTGTGATTCTTGTAACATGTCGGGCAAACAATGAAGTTACTGCTTTGGCTATTCATGAGAGGCTATGACTGCTTGCTCTAGATCACAGAATCTCTTTCAGCTCCTAAATATGTATTTTCATCACGTTTGCTATCAAACCTTTCCTTCCTGGGACATCCAGTAACAACAAAAGAATATCCCACCTTTAGTTAAGAATTTGTAATGTTATAGTATCCAAGCATATGGACAGTTAGCACAGGAGTGTAGTAACTTTTTATAACAAACTGTGAAGTCTTAGCCCCATGACAATTCCCTCTGTTCTTTGCCCCACACTTTTTTCAAATGTGTTCTCTCTCATTTGCTTGACAAAAAAGTCATGTAGGTTCCCTCTTTTTGGAGTGGGCATCTAATTTGCTTCTCAACTTCTTTTCCTCTAAGCCTTCTAAGTGATGCTATTCCCAGTCCTTCTCTTGACAGATGAATCTTCCATCAATTCATATTTTATTTTGGCCACATCTGGAAAGGATGCTTTAGGTTTCTTTACACAACATGGTGCACACCTTGTACCGTCTCTCCAGTTTCTCTTGCTCATTAGTGGTCTTCCTGCCAGCAACTGGAAGTCACTCCTCCCAATTTCTTTTTTCAAATGATCTTCCTTTTTTCTTTTCCTCTCACCCTCTTTCCATATCCAGCATTTAGGTCTTAGATGTTTCTGAGCTGTCTCTCAGCCACCTCCCAAAGTAGTTTCCTTTCTTTCATACTGTTTCCCCTCTCATTTATTGACCTTTAGGGATGAGGCTAGTTAAACTATAACCTAAAGCTAGCAAGTTTTGCAGGCAGGAAGGGCTTCCTATATAATCCCAAAATCTGTTCCCCTATTTACCTTCCATCTGACTATTATGTTTCCTGCTTCCTGTAATTTAGTTTTGTAGCTCAACAATATTAGCCTTTCCTGTCTTTCTTACTTGAAATTTCTTACAATAAGGGATCAGTATCTGTCTAAAAGGAGTCTTTGTCAGTACACATACAAATATGTATGGATTCCTTGGTGAGAACAGGGATCCCAGTTTAGTTAGGATCCCTGTTTCCGTGTAGAGAAAGCTATACTTTTACAAGACTGTCACCTTAATATAAACATCCATCTTGTAACTTGTGCTTAATAACCTTTTTCACATGCTTGGTGCCTGTACATATGAAGTGGATTTTATGTGTTTAAGTTCTGCTTGCGAAAAAATGGAATGTGCTAGCATGTACAGAACATATGTATGTAAAACTTACATACATTCAGACTTTTTCACAAATTACACTGAACGTCCTTAAATGTAGAGGTTAAAGTTGGCAAGGCAACAGCCAGCATCAGGAAGACATTATCCCAATTTCTTTTGGAGATCATATCTAGATTTCTTCCCTTCATGTGACTAAGACACTGAATTGCTGAGAATATTTGCATCTCAGGGTTCAACTGTGAGGTCCTTGGTCCTGCAGATAATTTCATTACCCAAATAGGTAACATCATCAGTGTATTCTGCAAGAAAACCATCAAGCTCAGAGAGCACCACTGGATGCTGAGTTTAGTAGATTATTCCTTGTTAACTGGATTTATTCCTTATTAACCAGACTCTAAATATTCCTGCATGACATTTGCATACCATGTCTCTTTCAATAGCGCCATTTGCAATAATATTAATTCCATGGGTTAATTATGTGCCGTGTGAAATAGTGCTTCCCAGCGCTTGTCAACTTTCTCTCAGGATCAATTTTAAAGATGGTCTGTCACATTTTTAATGCTATATGCTAGCAGTCTCATTCCATTTTGGATGAAGCACAGCCCATTTCTCTTGTCTGACTTCAGTTTATCCCAAAATATTTTCCAGGGCCTAAATAATCTAATAGCTTATGTCAGGCACCGGGACCTCATCTATGAATTGAGACTCCTTAGTTCTTTCTTCTGGTTAGCTCTGTATCTGGAACAGATAATATTTTTGAGATTGCTACCTTGGCACTCCTAAACTTCAATCTGATATGTAGTAACCTACATTTGACTTCCAGAACTGGTTGGCTACAGTTCCCAATATCATTGGTGCAAACATGGATCAAAATGTCTGCTTGCTCCCCAACACTATCTAGCAATTACCACAGCTCATGATCCTTCTGGATAATAGGACTGCATTGGCATTTTTGACAGCTGGAGCACACTGCTGGCTCATACTTAAGTGGTGATCCAGCTAGATAGATCCCTCTCACAGTTATTACTGTTGAGCCAGGTATCCCCTATTCTATACTTGTGCATTTGTTTTTTCCTGCTTAAGTGAAAGACCATACTTTTTTCACAACTGAATTGCATTTTATTGGATAGGGTCCAGTGTTCAAGTCTGTCAAGATCCTTCTGTATCTTGAGTCTGTCTTCTAAAGTGTTTGCTATGCACCCAGCATGGTGTAGTCCACAAATCTGAGTTCTCTTTCTATCCACTGATCTAAATCATTTATGAAGATGCTGAGGAGCCATTTGAGAAGTTGACACCGGGCCTAAGAATTCTGGTATAATATATGTCCCTCAGTAGTAGGATTCAAATAATTTAACAACCGGTTCTCTGCCCTAATGACTGGCTGGGTAGGCATGGCCGGGTGGTCATGTGACTGGGTGGGCATGGCCAACTCAACATCACTCATCACACCCAGCCCCACCTCCCGGCCACTCGCCTCAAAGGCAGAGGTGGGATTCAGCTGGTTCGGACCGGTTCGGGCGAATCCCACCACTGGCTGGTCCTGCCCCAGCCCATTTTTCAGCCTCTTTTGGAGTCTACAAATCTTAAAGTTTCCAAGGTTGGATACCCCTGAGCTAGATGTTCTGATGGATCAGTGTTTTTCAAATTTGGCAACTTTTAAGATGTGTAGACTTCAACTTCCAGAATGCTATCCGGGCAATTCTGGAAGTTCACACATCTTAGGATTGCAAGTTTGAAAAACCCTGTCAAAAATGGGCAAATTAAGATCCTTTTTAGGGATCTGTGCTTTGGTCTCCTTTAAAAAAAAAAAAAGCACAGATTATCCTGAGCGGCATATCTATGAAGGAATACTCTAATAGAAAAAAGATTTATGAATAAAAATATAAAAAGGCATCTAAGGATCACTAATCTCCCCACATTCATGGACCATAATTTATGAGAATAAGCTCTTCTTTGCCTGAATATGCAATATCTATGCTCTGTCATTGAGCTGTGATCATTCTGGCCCTAAAAATAGACACAAAGTTCTCTCAATCACAAGAATTGTCCTCCATTCTCTTTATTTATAGTATGGGATCCTAAAAATAGACACAAAGTTCTCCCAATCATAAAACTGTCCTCCTCTATCTTTATTTATATTCTGGAATAGTCAGATAATGAGGAAAAGCTTAGCAGGAGAGATACATGGACAGACATTATTATTGATCTGATTTATCCTAGAACTGTTATCACTGGGGAAAAAGGGACTTTTACACTGATACTTAAGATTCCTTCCCTACCCCACCTCATTACTGGGGGGGGGGTCTCTTGGTTTTCCTTCCTCCTTTCCTTGATCTCTTTCCAAAGAGTCTGCTTGTTGTCCAACTAAATGTGCTAGAGACAGATGTGTGTTTTAAAGCACAACCTGTTTTGCAAAGAGATGTACTGATATGAGGAAAAGGTCCAAGTGGGTGGAAGGATTTTTGACCCTCTTTCAAGCTTATTTTCTCAGAATTGGTTCTAAAACTGGATGTAAAGTTTATTAGTACAGAAATTATAATTGGAGCAAAGAAGAAAGTAGGGGGCTTTAGGAAGACAACATTATGGCAATTCAAGTTTTTGATGAAGTTTTCTTGTTTTCCTTATTTTCATATCTTGGCTTTAAATCAACCCAAAGACATTACATTTGTTCAACATAATCTATATATGGGGTATGGGAACTTATATCAATTTTTTTCACAAAGTTTTGCTATAGTCCAGGTGTTACTGTGCTTAATAGTGTGATTTTATACTATTTCATATGGTTGTGTAATAATCCAAATTCAGAAGGGGGACTATGCTTTGGGGTGAAGGCTCACTTTGTGTTTGCCAGCAAATGTTTAAAAGATTTGTGCAGTGGGGCAGGAAAAAGCACAATGGAGGAAAAAGCACAAAAAGTGAGGTATTGAGAGGTCTGAAGTGTGTGCCCACACAAGCTACGAATTCCTTTTCCCCTTTCAAATCCAGATTGTTGTACAGCTTCAGGACAGGTAATTGAAGATTTGAAATCTTTATTTTTCAGTTTGTTTTTCGGCCATTTTCAGGCCGTTTTTGGGGCATTTTCTGGACCATTTTCAGCCATTTTCCAAGCCATTTTCAGCCGTTTTTCATCCCATTTTTTGGCTGTTTTTGGGCCATTTTGGGGCCGTTTTGGGGGCCATTTTTCAGCCATTTTCAGGCCATTTTTTGGGACGTTTTGGATGTTAAGTAGTAGTAAATAGAGAGGGAAATTGTACCTTGTTGGGGCCTTTGACTCAATTTCCTTCTCTGTTTATTTACTACTACTGAACATCCAAAACAGCCCCAAAACCAGATCGAAAACGGCCATTAACGGCCTGGAAAGTGGCCCCAAAATGGCCCAAAAAATGGCCCAGAAAGTGGCCTAGAAATGGCTGAAAAACAGGTTGGGGCAGGGCTAGCCAGTGGTGGGATTAGCTGGTTCACCGAACTGGGCAGAATTTTAACAATCGGTTCACCCGAACCAGTTCGAACTGGCTGAAGCCCACCTATTGTCCCTCCTCTTAAAGCAGGGGTCTTCAAACTTGGCAACTTTAAGACTTGTGGACTTCAACTCCCAGAATTCTCCAACCAGCTATGCTGGCTGGAGAATTCTGGGAGTTGAAGTCCACAAGTCTTAAAGTTGCCAAGTTTGAAGACCTCTGTCTTAAAGCATTGAAAAAGCAAAAGTTCTAAAACTATTTTTTAAGGAGCCAAACTTGAACTACAGCATGATTTATATCTTTTGAGGTAATATTTAGTTCATTGTTTTTTTCTTTAGCTTTTCTGTAGCACCCAATTTCTTCAACCTCAGGTGGTTTACCATTCAATCCACATTTTAAAAAGGAATCTTTCAAGTTCCTACATATATTCCCAGAGTTACTGTGTGACTTAAAGATGGACTTTTGAAGGCAGAGGTAAAGATCTGATCACAATTAGTAACTATTTGATTAAACTGAAATTTGACACCCATATATTTAGCTTTTCTTATTCTGATAGATTTCCAGCTTTCTTGTAATCGCCTTTTGAAAATTAGTCTCCATATATATGGCTTCACTCCCTGAGCAGCTGCATATTAGGCAAAGAATAAAAGATATGGATCATTCTAAAATTCTATGCTTATTAGTTCTTAACATGTTGCAAAGCATGCAAAAGCAGTTACTCATGAGACAATATGTATCTTTGACAACTGTCTCAAAGTTCCCTGTTTAGAAGCCTCCCTGATTTCAAAACTATTTACCTCCAAGGAAAGATGATTATGAACTTCAGCCACTAACACTTTTAGAATCTCCTTCACAAAGTTCATTTATCAAGGCCCTCTTTTACTTACATCATAGAATAGCTTAGCCTGCTCTACTCCCATTAAAATGAATGATAAATCAAGGAGTCTACCAGTATAAACAGTTTTCCTTTCCATCAGAAGAATTATTATATTCAAGATGTCATTAAGAAATGGATGCACTTGAAGAACGAGAGGAGTTACATTAAACAAAGCTTTCAGGGAAGATTCTTGTATTAAAACTTTTATCCTGCAAGTCCTAGCATGGTGTACCAAAGAGCAAAAATGGTTTTTTTTTTCAGAGCAATGTTAAGGACAGAGCTTAAAGTATTAAGTTAATGATTCCAATTTCTCCTTTTTACAACTTCTATTAACGTTTAATATAAAAAGAATAATCAAGGAGGAGAAGTGACGGTTATAAAATTGGGCATGTCTTGATTGACAGGTTATATTTGTTTATCTTAGTTGTAATAAATGAGGTTTTCTTCTTTAAGTAGATCGGCTTGACTTGGGACAAGAGGTACCATTTTCTATTCTCATTAAAATTGCATGGATCAGCCTATTTGTATCAGACATTTGAGAAGGATGGCTGCATTTCCAATGTGGCTGACATCAAAAAAGGGCAGAGGTTTGCAAAAATACTTAATATAAGTTGCATGTGCTAGGTTATAGCATCAGTGCCCAGATTGAAATAGTGGCTATAATTAAAACAGAAATATGTTTGTTTGGTTTATTTATGTAAGATGGTAAGCCATGGTTTGGTGGACCATAGATCATAGAATAACAATCGTGATTGGTTGATTGCAAACCACAATGGCTTTGAACCCACACAGTACACTAATCCACAAATATGTAAAAGCCCATTTTAGTGTAGAGTGCTGTGGGAATAGTAGTAGCACTTAGTAGCAATAGCACTTAGACTTATATACCGCTTTACAGTGCTTTACAGCACTCTCTAAGCGGTTCACAGAGTCAGCATATTGCCCCCAACAATCTGGGTCCTCATTTTACCCACCCCGCTATTACAGAGTAGGGAGGACACTTTTCAAATGATTTGCATTCTTGCTCATTTTGTTGACCTGGGCTTTAAACCAGACTTAGATAAGACAGTTATTCAAACAGAAAATAGTACATTCAACTAGCAGGGTGAACTTTGTAAAGTAGGATAGATGATCATCCTCTTCAGAAACAGCTAAATAAATTTAAATGTGGGATTTCTATTTCTAGGTTGTGACTCTCTAAAACAGTGTGTTATCAGGAACAACACCCCCCCCCTTTTCCATTTCTCTTCTTAATTCCATTTTGCCTTGAAGGGAGGTGCAAGGGAAGCTGAAGAATCACAGGGCTTTTTATCACAAATACAAATTATGTGGGTGGATGTTACACTATGTCCCAGCATGCAGCCAGACAATTCACACCTGTACATGCTCAGTTTTCTTTCCTTTTTACTCCTGTCTTGCCTTCATCCAAATAGATATGAGATGGTCTGCAATAATAAAACATAAATATAATCCCTATAGCAATGTATAAATAGTAGGGACAGATTAGCAAATGCATTTGAACAATAATATGTAACACAATCAATGCAAGCAGTAAACATGATCAGACGTGCTTAATTTGGGGTGACTATGCCAAGCTGTATGCTTTGATGTGAAGGCCAAAACTCCTTAACATTTGCACCAATTTCCTTAGGGTATTTTGATAAAAATAACTGTAATGTATTTTGCCAACAAATGGTACTTGGAGAAAGTCTTGAAATATTAATGCAGGATATTTTGTATTGTAGGCAATGGATTACAGAAGTACCAATATACATTTTATTATTTTCACTGGTAGAGAGACCCAGAGAGTTTATAACAGGTTAGAATCATTAATCATAGGGACCACCCTCAATTCCACCTAAAAGTAAATGAGGTGTAAAGAGGGAAAAAGTTGCAGAGACTTGCTAGCTCAGTGGTCTTACTTCCAGCAGTGATGAAGTCAAATGACTTGTGCTTTTTTAGCAACACAGTAGAGGCACAAAAACTGTATTACCTATGTGGGAATCTGAGGAAATGGTGATGAATATTGGGCATGCTTATGTTGATAAATAAACCCTGTCTTTTCTGGTATTTTTTTTTTCAAACAAAGACCTACAGCTTTAAAACAGGAAAAGGGCTGTGGGACAAAAAAAAGCCAAAGCATTAGGTTGTGAAAGTAATAAATTAAGGAAATTATAGAAGGGAAAAAAGGTAAAATGCTTGGAAGTTAAATGAAATATATCTTTTAAATATATTATAATTTACAGTGTGTATTTTGTTATGCTTTAGTATAAATATAAGTTTTAATACACCAGGGTAATATCTAATTTTATTTTTGATTAAAGAAGCACCCATGCTTCTCCAATTTTGCATCAAATTTCAATAATGCAAACTCAGCAACAGAGTAGCACCTGTCAATCAAAGCTTCATACTAGGCTTGAATGGCAAACAAGTAGTACTTTTCCAAAAGTTTTCCTAGGTTGTAAATCAATTAAATAAGCAACTAACAGTGGATCATTTAACAAGGGCTAGAAATAAAGCAGGGAAATATCTACAGCAGGGGTGTCAAACTCGTGTTATCACGGCATCGTCACATGACGTATCGGGACTTTTCCCCCCTTCGCTAAACCAGGCATGGGTGTGGCCAGCGCATGACGCATCCGGCCTGCGGGCCATGAGTTTGACAGCCCTGATCTACAGAAAGGAAATCTCTTATCTGTTGCTTGAATGTCTCTGGAAAGGACAAGGCTTGTAGCCATTCAATAGCCTGAGTTGTAGTACTCAAGGTTCATAAGCAAAGATCCATATGCAAGGCAAGGCGTTGGGAAAAAAACAGGATTGAGAGGTCAGGGGAACACAGATTCAATTAAAAATGTTGTTTCCAAGTAGAAGATCTGATGTATTTTCCCCTTGAAGGGTCATGTCAATTACTGCTGCACAGCCCTCTTTAGCTGATGGTGTGATGCAGGGTTTAACACTCTCTCAAAGTAAAACTTTGTCTTTGGGCTATCTCAGTCAGCAGTTTCCTGTGCTGCTTCATTACTTATACTGTAGGTGGCTAAGAGGCTGCAAATTCTTCAACTTCTCAAGAGAGAAGATAGAGTTTCTATATTTTTAATATTTTATAATGATTTTTAAATATTTTCATGATTGTTTTTATATATTTGTTATTTTCTTTAATACATGCTACCCAGGGTCACTTCCTATGAGAGGGCAGCCATATAGAATATAATTCTTTATTGGCCAAATGAGATTGGACACACAAGGAGTTTGTCTTCAGTGCAAAAGCTCTCAGTGTACATAAAAGCTATAAGTGATCAGTCATGATCATAGTCATCATAAAAATACATTCATCATAAATCATAAGATACACTTAGTGATAGTCATAGGATACTAAATAAGCAAACAACATAAATCATAGTAGGAGACTAAATAAAACAATATACATTTGATTAATAAATAAACTTCAAGTTGAATGTCTACCATTTTCTCTTTTTCAGCCTCGGGCTGAAAAAAATCCATAACACATACAAACTGGACCACTCCTATTGGCAATATGTTTGTTATGTGATTATATATGAAGTGTAGACATTTGATTTAGGGTGAGTTTAGTAGCACTAGGGCTTGGCTTCCAGTTTGGGCCCACCAACCACATTCAGATATTAGTAGTTCATACTAGTTCATACAGCCACCTACATCTCCTGGCATGGTATTCAAAATATTAGAAACAAGTTAAAGAAGGTGTCAGCATTGTTAATGTGCAATGCTGGGGAAATGAAAAATGAAATTGTCAGTAAGTAAAACTTTCAGTTTGAGAAGCTGTGTATTTTAGAATCAAGAGGAAACAAACAACAGCAGCTTCCTTTTTGTTGTACTTCTAGGAAGCATCTGGCTGCCTTTGTTGAAACTGAGATGTTGCTGAACTAACCACTCACCCTGGAAATGGTGTCCAAAGAGGGGGGAGATGGCTTTCTGCCAGAAAGTTGTCTGATGACAATGGAATGTGCTGGAGGACTGGAGATTTTGTTTCTCAACTTAACCTTACTTAACAATGAACTCAGTTCTTTCCTCTTGGTATTAGAGAGTTAACAGTGTTATGTCAAAAAAGCAATAAGGCAAACAGGTGTTTCTTTAAATTTTAATCATAGATCAACTTTTCAGGGAACAGCTTGCCCCGCCGAAGACTAATGGGATGACACCTCTTGAGGCAGGGGTATGTCTGCTGAACCCTGGTGAATATAATAAGACACTTCAAAATGTAGTAACTTAATCACACATCTAACTGGAGGAAATACCATGAATATATAAAGATGAGCCAAGATATCGGCTTTCTTTTTTAAAAAATTTCTAGGCATTAGGGGTTTTTTTTTAAAAAAAAATTACTGTGTACAATATCATTTCCTTTTTCAAACATTCAAGAAGAATAAAGAATCAATCTTCTAGTCAAGTTTGTATACATTTTAAATTCCTGGGCAACACTATATGGCTCAAAAACGTGTGTACAGAGCACTTTTGGGTTCCAGAAAGTGTCTGGCATTTCCTATTATGTCAGTAATCTGAGAACACACTGTAGTTTTCTTGAGTTTATAATGCCAATAAAGTAGGCTTTATAGTTGCCGTATTGAGGGCTAATGGTGCACTTCTAAAGAGAGGTGTTCCAACTTTGGTGCCATCTGTATGTTTTTGATTACAAGTTCTATGAACCCTGGCAAGATAAATAGGCTTGGTAGAATGATGGGAGTTATAGTCCAGCATAGTCTGGAAAGCATCAGAGTGGGAAAGGCTGATACAAAATTACTCACATAGGAGTCTTTATAGCTTTCTTCTAAGTACCGGTAATAATTCCCAAAATTTTCAGAACAAATGGGTTATAGGAGTGTTGTGTAAATTTTCTTAGGATACTTACTACCTGTCTAGTTACTTCAAGACTGGATTTCAGTTTTTTAAAAAATCTAGTGAAACCTACAAAAAAATTCTGAACTTAGAAAATATTCAAAAATAGTAATTAAAGATTTTTGCATAAGAGCAGACTTGGCTGAAAATATTTTTCGATAATCACGTTTCTGTGAAGCATTCTTTCTTTGAATAGTTCACAGCACATACCTTACACTAAAAAAGTCCAATTAAATTTCCTGCAGGTAATGAGTCTTAACTTTGCTTGTTATAAATTAGGATAGGCTGGTATTCTCAACCTGGTCGCCTACAGCATCCATGGCCAGCTCATGCAACATTGGATTTTACCTTCATCAGCAAAATGTGATTTCCTAAAACAGCAAAACAAAAATAGAAGAAGACTGCAAGGTGTGGTCCCTGTAGGAAGAGATGGGCCCGTCTGCACTTAAAGCATATTTCATTCCCTTGTTAGAACTTGTCTAATTGCCAAGAACTTCTCAGCATCATAAATCAATCTTCGTAATGCAGAGTGTGCAATTTTGGCTGGCCCAAGGGCTGCACTTTTGAGAACTGTGCTATTTTGGTTGCATTTCAAAAAGTAATGGGTGAGTTTGGGACAAAAAATTCATCTCATTATTTATATGTAATTAAAATTTAATGCATTTAATATGATTACTTATTTACTGTTATGTATTTAATAATTTCCTGTAGAGCTTTGATTCAAAACTTTGATTCAAAGTTTCATTCAAAGGTCATTTTGTTGAATCATGCCTTCAAATTGAATTATGACCACGTTTTCTGGCATCCTTACATTTAGTTGATGTTGCATACAAAAATAGTTCTTTTGAATATGGCAATGGTATTTACAAACAGGAAATACTCTTCTGAATGTGATAATTGTACACTACCACTGTGCTTGTAAACATTCACAGCTTTATTTTAATGTGGTATAAAGAGAACAAAATAAAGATGAGTTGTTAAATTGATGATCCTGCTGAAACAACTTGTCTCATTTTATGACTGTTGAGCAAATGCAATGAAAAAAAGATGACAGTGAAGGCTACTAGCTTTGCAAATACTTTGGAATTGGCAGTTATTGGTGAGAAAATGAAGTGCTAGCTATAAATTTGCCAAAGAATAGACAGTTGGGCTGGACTTATCAAAAATTAGCTTTATTGACACTCTAAATCTAGTTAGTTTACAAAGACACTTTTTTCCCAAATATACTATTAACTTATCCCAGGAATTACGCAGTTATGGCTTTTATACTACTGGATGATAATCATCTTGCAAAATGCAATTTAGGAACCGTTTATCCCATAACTGGAAGAAAATACAGACCTGACTATAGAATTAGTTTTACTGCTAAACTCTGTTTGCGTTCTGCGCATGCGCAGAGGGTAAAAGAACTCAAATGGCGGCGTCCAGGCGGGTGGGCGAAGTCTCCCGCTTCCGTGGCTACCGGCTGTCCGGCGACCCGGAGGCACGGCCGAACTGGGAGCATTTCCAAGATGGCGGGCTAGCGCGCATGGCGACCCCTGTGAAAAGGTCGTTCGACCCCCAAAGGGGTCGCGACCCACAGGTTGAGAACCGCTGCTTTAAGCTTTAGAGGAAGTGGTTACTTTTATTGCACTGAGTTTTCTTATTTTATTTATTCGTTAGATTTGTGTGCCGCCCATCTCATCTAAAAGCATTCTTAGTGTGTATTTCATAAATTTTGTTGAATACGTTGAGCATTTTATTCAAGAGAAAAAGAAATGGAATAAATGTGTTGATAAATAAATACCGTATGTAATGGACCCATGGCTTATATACATTCAGAGTGCTCCAAGACCATAGGTAGAAGTTACAGTAAAGTTAAACGTGTCAAGAGATATGTAATTTGCATCTATTGTATAATTATGAGGATAGGAATGATATTCAGTTCATAACTGGCATCATTTGTATGATGTGATTCATGTAGTAGCACTTGCCCCCCTATGAGTAAGAGCTTTTATTCATAGAAGATAATATTTGTAGCTCAAGGTTGAACTGTGGGGTCATTGGTGCTCTCTCAGTGCACTGATGATATAACCTAGTTTGGTAATGAAACATCTAAAAATAACCAAGAGAACATCAAGAACCCCACAACCTTTACTCAATTTAGAGATTTGGGAAGATTATGGTGACTTAGTGATGGTGGCCATGACATAGCTAAGGGCTCCGACTAGGGAAAAAGCAAGAAAATTCTGAAGTTTTAGGGCAGAACTATATGAAGCAATCTACATATAGTACCAGGGTGCCTTAATAGACTTTATGGTTTTTGGATTTTTAAAGCAGGAGGCACTGGGCTGGTTGTTGCAAAAGAAGAATGACTAGGATTTCAGTGTTAAATTCTTTTTCTAACCCAAAGGCCTCTTTCCTGGGTCTGGGAGGCAGGATTGCCAGGTGCCTTAGCTACAGAGTACTATTGATGAATACCTCGCTTATTTATTATAAGACCAAGTTTGCCCATGAATTAGCATGAATAGCCAAAATCAATCAGATCTTTTGAGAAAATTTGACTTTGGTTATGGCCAAGGTTGCATTCCCCCTGAAGATCAGGTCTGTGACCTGAATGTTCTCCTGCACTCATATCTACTATTTGATCAGCAAGTGGAAGTGCCTCTTGCAGTTCTTTTCAAGACAGGAAGAGGTGACTTATACTCTCGTGTCCTTGGAGTTAAATTTGATGAACACTGTGATGTCATATGGATGTATGATAAGAGCAAAAGTGCAATTGCAAAAATGCAGAATCCCCTTTGGTAAAATGTGTGGCTATATAAATTTGATAAATAAATAATAACTTCTGGGTATCAAAAGATAGGTCATCTTTTTTTCAAGTGGAAAAATAAGCTTTCCATAAGTATCATCAGTCAGACTTAGTGACAGCTGACTATTTTGGAAGCCTCCAAGATTGAGAAATGTCATTTTCAAATCAAGCAAGTCACTCCAGTGTGGCATTTTTCAAATTTGAGTCAATAATTTTGGTGGCTTGCCCTACTGTTGACAAATGAACTAACAACCAAATACTTATAAAGTATTTCCTTCACTTAATGCAGATCCTTTCACTTCTCACTATTCTAGATGCTATTTTTAACCCAAAATATATTATCTTTTTGTGTTTAGTTATAACTTTGATTTATAATTTGTTTATTCAATCAAAATGGAAAAGGACAGAGCTGGCAGGCTTCACTTGTCTTTGCAGAAAATCTTCCACTATGAATCGTGTGAGGTGATATTCCTCTCCTTGAGCAGTGCAGATAGAGTGGCCGATGAGGGAAACATTGTCAGCCCTTCTGTGATAATTCCATTAAGAGATTTTTGAACATATTAAAAATTAATTCTTAAATAACCTCAAACTATATTTTGGGAATGAGTGCCAGTAAATCTGGTAATCACTAATCTAAAGAAGATGTGAGAAGGTTGGTGTTAGATTCGTGCGGGAAGAATAGCCGAGACGTAGGAACAGTTCAGCACCTTTATTTGTAGTCAGCAAAAGCTCAGTATGAACTGCTGGCTGGCGGCAGGGAAGCCGCTTTTATGGGTTTCCCTGCAGCCTGCTGGCCAGTGACATCGGTTCAATTCTCCCGCCGCTGACTAAGCCAATCAGCGGCGGGTATGCAAAGATGTACTCGGTGCGTCAGTACGTAACACCCCTCTCCTCTTAGTTCAACAACTGTCCAATCCTGGAATTAGTGTACGTGATGTAGTCACGCAAGTAGGCGGGCCGCCGTAATGTCCTACTGGGCCTGCGCGATTCAGTCTCTCTGGAGTCTTCACCCGATGCGGACATGGCTTTTGTTGCTCCGTCTCTGCTTGATGGAAAAATCTGGAACTGGCCTCCAGGTGTGGCAGCTGAAGGTTCGACCTCGCTGTCCTCCGGTCCCGGCTGACTTCGCTGGAACTCCATGGTGTCTGGTAGGTGTCCCCGCTCTCCTTCTCGGGTTGAGATAAGTGTTCTTTGGTGTTGTGTAGTTAGGGCCTGGTTTCCTTCGATGTTGTCTGGTGTACTGTAACTGTATGGTCGGCAGGGCGGAGACCCGCATTGTGAAAAATTGTCTGTTTGACTCCACGGCCGTGGCTCGGCTTCTGGTTGACGGAGCCATGATTCTCCCACTTGGTGTCTTAGCTGGTCGATGTGTCGCTTCCACGCTCAGCCATCTTCTAACTTGACCTTGTAGGACTTGGGCCCGGTGACATCTATGACAGTCGCTTTTACCCACTTGGGGTCTCCGGCGTAGTTCTGTGCGAACACTAGGTCGTCTGTGGCTAGTGTTCTGGTGGGTTTACTGGATCCCAGAGGTTTCTCCTGGTTATACGTTGGATTTAATCTGTCCAGTTGGGACCTCAGCCGACGTCCCATTAGCAGTTCTGCTGGGCTCCGGTTGGTTGCTGCACTCGGAGTTATGTGTTGGGCTAATAGGAACTGGTCAATCCGTTCCTGCCAGTTCCCTGGTCCCATTCTGGTGAGCGTCTCCTTCGTCATTCTCACCATCATCTCTGCTTGTCCATTGCTGGCCGGACAGAAGGGTGAGACTAGGGCATGTCTGATTCCTAAGTTGGCTAGGAATTCTTCCATTTGCCGAGCTGTCAGCTGGGGTCCGTTGTCTGAGACCAAGATGTCTGGCAATCCATGGGTCACGAACACCCTCCTTAGCACCCGGATGGTGGCTTCTGTGGTAGCGGTAGGCATGTTGATCACCTCTAGCCACTTGGAATACGTGTCGACTATTATGAGGAATGTTTGACCCGCCATTGGCCCCGCAAAGTCAATGTGGATTCTGGACCATGGTGCATTGGGGGTCTCCCATTCTGATGGGGTTGTTCGTGGGGTGCCGGTCTGGTCTCTTGGCAGGGCTGGCAAGTCTCTACCCACTCTGCGATATCCTGATCTGGGCGAGGCCACCACAGGTAGCTCCTGGCCAGTGCCTTCATCCTTACTATCCCCGGGTGACTGATATGCAATGTCCTGATCACCTTTTCCTGAGGTCCTGGGGAATTATCACTCGCTCCCCCCATAGTAAGCAGCCTTTTAACACTGACAGTTCCATCTGTTTATTCCTAAATTTTCTGAATTCTTCCCCCTCTTCCTCCTTTGGCCACCCCCTCAACACCCAGTTCATTACTTTGGAGAGCACCTTGTCTTTAGCTGTGTGCTCTGCGATGTCCCGGGATGTGACGGGGCTGGTCCGCTCTATGTCCACGAGCAGGATTTCGGCCACAGGAGCTGGGTCTTCCACCAATTCGGGTTCTGGGCAGTGGCTGAGGGCATCTGCGTGGGCGATGCTCTTTCCAGGTCTGTGGATGAGGGTATAGCTGTACCCTGAGAGGAATATGGGCCATCGGGTTAGCCGGGGGGACATGTACTGTGGTGTCTGTCTGTTGCCGGCAAGTAGCCCCAGTAGAGGTTTGTGGTCGGTTATAGCAAGTAGACCCAGTAGAGGTTTGTGGTCTGTTATTAGTTGGAACTTCCGCCCATATAGGTATTCATGGAAGCGCTTGATGCCAGCTACTGCTGCAAGTGCTTCCTTGTCCAATTGGCTATAGTTCCGTTCCACCGGGGATAGGGTCTTCGAGTAGAATGCGATGGGGGCTTCTGAGCCATTGGGCAATTGGTGACTCAGTACCGCTCCCACTCCGAAGGGAGATGCGTCGCACGTCAGCATTAGGGGGAGGGTCTCGCTGTATTGCATCAAGACGCTGTTTGAAGAAAGTAGGTCCTTTACGGCAGCAAAAGCGTTGGCCTCTCTTTGTCCCCAAGTCCACGTGGCCGTCTTCCCCAGGAGTCGATGCAGAGGCTCAGCAACGGTCGCCTTCTGTCACAAGAAAATTGCAAAGAAGTTTAAAAGTCCCAAGAATGCTTGTAATTCCAATTTATTCCGGGGTGCTGGGGCTTCTTTGATGGCCTTAACTTTCTTATCTGTGGGGCGTATGCCGGACCCGTCTATGAGGAACCCCAGAAATTCGACGCTGGTGACCCCAATCTTGCACTTGTCCTTCTTAACTTTTAACCCTCGTTCTTGGAACCATAGTAAAACCTGCTGCAACCTTTGCATTAATTGGTCCTCTGATTCCCCTGATATGAGCACGTCGTCGAAGTAGGGAACCACTCTGGGAATGCCATTCAATAGTCTTTCCATGAGGCATTGGAATAGTCCCGGGGCCATGCTGACCCCAAACTGAAGGAGGTTACATTTGAATGCCCCTCTGTGTGTAACTATGGTCTGGGCTTCTGCTGTGGCTTCATCTACAGGCAGTTGTTGATATGCCTGAGCCAGGTCTAATTTTGCGAATATTTTTCCGTTGCCCAGCGAGTGTAGCAGATGCTGGACAACAGGCACAGGGTATGCATTTGGTTGCAGGGCTTTATTAATGGTCCCTTTATAGTCCTCGCAGATGCGGATGGACCCGTCCGGTTTCATGGGTGTGACAATGGGGGTCTCCCACGTGGCATGTTCTACTGGCTCTAAAACCCCTTGAGCGATCAGTTTGTCCAGCTGCTCATCGACCTTGGGTCGCAGCGCGAAAGGAACCCTTCAGGGCTTTAGTCTGATGAGCGTTATGCTGGGGTCTAGGTTAAACAATATAGGTTTGCCCTTATATTTACCTAGACTCCCATTGAAGATGGTTTGGAAGTCTGCGAGCAGTTCATCCAGCTTGTCCCCTCTGATTTGGTGTAGGCCGGTGATACCGATGTCGAGCAGCTTGAGCCATTCCACCCCCATCAGTGTTGGTCAGTGTCCTTCCACTACTGTGAGAGGCAGATTTCCTGTGAAGTCTTTGAACTTAACTGGGACTTTTGCTCAGCCGAGGACTTGGATTTGGTTTCCGTGGAAGTCCGTGAGATGGATATTCTTCGGTTTCAGCTGGTGTCGGGTTATTCTGGGCATGAGCTGCTTTAGTGTGCCCCAGGCCATAATTGTGAACATGGAGCCGGTGTCTAGCTCCATGTCACACGGTAGTCCATCAATGGCCACTGTGATGATGAATTTCTCGTTCTGTTTGGCAGTTACATGGCTCACTGAGATGTGGTAGGTGCCCCTTGACTCCTGGGACATGTGGTTGTCTTCTGCCCCTCGGTGGCCTGGATCAGTTTTGGGCTTGTCTCCCTGCTCCCATGGGTGATCTGTTGGCGATTTGGGCTGGTTGGTATTGAGCTGATAATGTGGCTCTGCAAGCTTTGGCTATGTGGCCGCGTTTCTGGCAACGGCGGCATATAGCGTCCCTGAACTTGCAAGCCGCTCTGGTGTGGCCCCCTAGGCAGCCGGCACAGCGTGGCTGCCATTGATTAAAGTCTCTGGGGCTTACCCGCCTATCCTGTTGGATCCGGTAGACGTAGTTGTCGTCGTCATCATCACAGTGCACTTCTGTCTCTGGAACCTCTGTATGCCAGTCCGTCTGCCTTTGCGCTTGATGGACTCCGCTGGTTTTCCGGATGGTGGCTGCAGAGGTGTCTGAGAATTCAGCGGCTCTGGCCTCTTTGACCACGTCCTTGAAGTTGGCTCCCCTCCGGATTAGTAGCTTTTTCTGTAGGTTGAGATCCCTCATACCTAGGATGATTCGATCTTTCATCATTTCCTCCGGATTGATGAACTCGCATCTAGACGCGATCTCCCGGAGGCTGGCAACGAATTCGTTGACCGTCTCCCCTTCGTTTTGGTGCCAGTGGTAGAATTTGTTTCTGTGCACCATCGGGGTATCGGAGGGGGCAAAATGATATCTCCCGGAGGCTGGCAACGAATTCATTGACCGTCTCCCCTTTGTTTTGGCGGCGGTGGTAGAATTCATTCCTGTGCACCATCAGGGTAGCGGAGGGGGTGAAATGTTCCTTCAATGCTGTTTGCAGAGTGGACCAGGAAATTGATTCGATATCCGTGGGTGCCACTAAGGTTTCTGCCAGCTTGTAGATTTTGGGGCCGCAGTAAGTTAGGAAGAGAGCCCTCTTCCTATTGTTCGGCAAATCCTGGAAGTTGTTGGCTTCCAAGAACATGCAGAATCTGGACATATAGGTTCTCCATTCTTCAGTTTGAGGGTTGAAGAAGGCTGGAGCTGGAGATTGCTGTTGTGTCATCCTGTTTGTTGGCCGATGCAGGTTGGAATGTGCTTAAGATGGCCGCAGATCACCATGAGGTGCCTTTGTCCTGTTGTCTGCTGTCCACCACCTTCGTCGCCAGTGTTAGATTCGTGCGGGAAGAATAGCCGAGACGTAGGAACAGTTCAGCACCTTTATTTGTAGTCAGCAACAACTCAGTACGAACTGCCGGCTGGCGGCAGGGAAGCCGCTTTTATGGGTTTCCCTGCAGCCTGCTGGCCAGTGACATCGGTTCAATTCTCCCTCCGCTGACTAAGCCAATCAGCGGCGGGTATGCAAATACGTACTCGGTGCGTCAGTACGTAACAGTTGGTCCTACAGGAAATTTAATCCTTTTTTTCTTAGAAGACTTTGGGAAAACTCTTTGAGTTTGGAAAGGTGGAAGACTGCACTGTGAACTTCTTGTAATAGTTTACAAGGAGAGTGCGAGAGGGACAGAATGTGACCCAAGTTTCACAATATTACCTCAGCTTTCATGCAGTTGATTGGAGTTTAAGAAGATAGTCTGTGACAATGAATGGTGACGACAGGCTCTTAGAACACTCTGGCTCATGTTACAGTCATTGTTGTTGTTTTTTACTTTGTGTGTGCATCACCAATCGTGTGAGGTAGGATAGGCTGCCAGAACTCTTTTATCATCTATTTCAAAGTACACATCTTGCCAACCCTCATGTGACTTAGAATAGCCAGTAAATCTCACCCTGATCATATAAGAATCCAGGCCTAAGGTATAACTTCCAGAGAAAGACATATCTCTCTTTTTAGAGTTTTCTCTCCTTAAAAACTAAGTAAGGGTGTCCACCCTGCAATCGGGACAGAAAGACTAAATCTACTCCACATCCCAATGCAAGTACATTTATTGAGGAATCCAGCCAAGAGGAATCAAAAGTGGTTGCAGTTTAAAATAGGCACAAACATTGGCAACTAAAGCTTACTAGGAATCTTAACTTTTGAAGAACCTTTACAGGTAGAGCCATTTACAAAGATAGTCAGGGGGGAGGAAAATAACAAGCAGCATTGCAGTGTTGTGATGCAAGCTCTGTCCATTTTATACATGCATTGTGATACCATGTACACATATGCAAGGGAGAGCTTGTGTCATAGCAGAACAATTTTGATGAAAACTTCCAATCCTAGAGATGTCTCCATTACATGGTAGTTTCAGGAATTCCACAGCAGGCTCTGGCTTTTCTTTTCAGTAGCTTTTTGAAGACAAATTAATTTCACCCAAAGAAAAATAAGAATAGCTTCCAAGGAAAAAAAAATCACCTGACTGATCATTACTTTGGTTCATCTAACCATGTGTCTCCCAGGTGATTCTTTTAATACCTGATTAACTTGTCTAAATCATAGGCACATCAGACTTAATTGTTGAATCAGACAAGTTTCATTCTAAGTATGTCTTTCATTTGGAGAAATGGTCTACCTCTACCATATGGAAAAGAGGAGCTTAAGATTCTAAATACAGGTAGTCCTCGACTTATAACCACAATTGAGCCCAACATTTCTGTTGCTAAGAGAGACAGTTGTTAAGTGACTGCAGTGATTCACCTCAGTCCCATTATGCCCCATTTTATGACCTTTCTTGCCACATCTGTTAAGTGAATCACTGCAGTTGTCAAGTTAGTCACACGTTGTTAAGTGAATCTGGCTTTCCCATTGACTTGGCTTGCCATAAGGTCGCAAAAGCTGATCACGTGACCTTGGGACATTGCAACCGTCACAAATAGGAGTCAGTTACCAAGGGTGTGAATTTTGATCATGTGACCATGGGATTGCCATAGCGGTTGTAAGTATTAAAACATATGTCACTTTTTTGAGTGCCGCTGTAACTTTGAACGGTCAGTAAACAAACTGTCGTAAGTCGAAGACTACCTGTACTGCAGATATCCATCATTGAGCCTTTGCTCTTCCAAGATTAAAATGATTCCCCCCTCCCTTTAAGCATCCCACAAACTGCAATTCTCACATC
>QLTV01003479.1:1110629-1123103 GCA_003457575.1 Thermophis baileyi
CTGAAGTCTGTGTCTGTCTTGTTGGGTTGCAGAACCAAACCAGACAGTTATAGAGGTGCAGATGACAGACTCAATAATTCCTCTGTAGAACTGTGTCAGCAGCTCCTTGGGCAGTTTGAGCTTCCTGAGTTGGCACAGAAAGAACTTTCTTTGTTGTGCTTTTTTGATGACGCTTTTGATGTTAGGTGTCCATTTTAGATCTGGCTTTAGAACATTGTTACTAAGTGAATCTGGCTTCCCCATTGACTTTGCTTGTCAGAAGGTCACAAAAGGGGATCACATGACTCCAGGACACAGCAACCATCATAAATATATAAGTCAGTTGCTAAGCGTCTGAATTTTGACAATGTGATCACGGGGATGCTGCAACTGTCGTAAGTGAAAAACAGTCATAGGTCACTCTTTTCAGTGCCATTGTAACTTTGAACGGTCAATAAACAAACTATTGTAAGTCGAGGACTATCTGTATAATACATAAGTATAAGCCCTATAGTGGTCCACCTATCTCAGTGGTTTTCAACCTTCCTAATGTCGCGACCCCTGCCCCACGCGTGCGCGTTGCCAGGTGAGAAGCGATGAGGTGACAAAGGGAGCGTGGCACCAAGATGGCGGGCTAGCGCGCGCGGCCCTTCCGTCGGCACTTGCGCATTCGAGGGCCACCCGTGCGTCGCACCATCCCCGGGTACTCGTATGTGGACGGATAGAGGAGTGGTGTCTCGGTTCCTAAGACCATCAGAAATATGTGTTTTCCGATGGTCTTAGGCGACCCCTGTGAAAGGGTCGTTCGACCCCCAAAGGGGTCGCGACCCACAGGTTGAGAACCACTGACCTATCTGGACTACAGGATTTTTATGTACTCCATGAATCATGAAGCCCTCAATTCAAGTATTGTCTATACCACAAATAAAAAGTAGCCTCATAGAAACCTCTGCCTCTGATACCTTTGAATATGTAAATAATAAGTCCAATATGGAGCCTTACAATATGACTTCTTATAGTATGGTATGGTATGATTACTTAAAACAAATTCACATTTGAAACCTATACCAAAATCCTATAGGATACAGCTGTATACAATTGATGAAAGAGATGTGGGGAGAAGTGAGGGGGGTTGAATTTCAAAGATTGAATCAAAATGAGAAAACAAATCTTTGGCATCAGGTGTCTTGTAATCACTATATTTATCCTGTAAACTTCAGTAACCTTTTTATAGAGCTAGAACAGCATTTCCCTAAGGGCAGGAAAGCAGCAGAGCTACTGTTCCTTCACAAATGGCAATATGACCAGCACACATACTAGCCTATAAAGGCACATTCCTTCTACAAGTCACAAAAATAGAATATATAATAAACAGAAGCCCTGGCAATGAGACTTATATCTGAGTATAGAGTCTAGATGAGCTTTTACACTATCACAAGTATCATTCATATTCTCTTTTCTAAACTGGCAATGACAAGTTATAATTTTGTGAAGACACTGGTCATGTTACAAGCTTGAGCCAGTGCATATATACTCATAAAAAATATATGGAAATGCAATGCTTATAAGTAAGTTCACATTAAGAAGAATATTGATTTTCATTATGTAAGGGAAAGGCATCTGTATCAATTGATATTATTATGAAGCCGATTATTTTATTGTTAAAAATAAGCTTCTTGATTATTGTATAATGCAACTGAGATATTACTGTAAATAAGCCCTTGATATGGTTACAACAGTGGAACATCCAATTCTTGTGCTGAATTCATTTGGAAATTATTTAAATATTGCCTCTTATCATCCCCTCACCTCCCAAAAATCAAAGGAACAAAGAATATTTTTTCTGAGCCAATCCATTCCTCTAGTTCAGTTATTTGTTTACTTACAGTATTCAGTTATAATCTCACTTTTCTACTCTGGCAAATACTCAAGATAGCCAACATATTTTATAAAGGTAGAAAATAAATACAGATACTTGAAGGTCAAAACATTGTTTACTAACAAATTTTCATTTTGTATGGCTGCTACTACTGTCTTCTAGGGGTATGTCTTTTCTGGCATTCTAGATTAACCTCAGAGTATGAGAGAGATAGGATGCCATCACTGGTGTTATCTTTCTGGCAAATTAAAAGGGAAAAATGGAGGGATGGAATCCAAAGCATTGTTTCTTGGCCTTGTAACACTGAGGCATATGAGTAGCTGAATTAGCCTTTCTTCCAGTCCTTCCTTTGGGAGGTGGATCAATCTCACAAGTGATGTATAAAGCAAAATTTAGCTTTAAAAAAGAAATGAGAGAAAGAAAAATTCCTATTTGGCTTTGAGTAGTTTTATATAAAGCATTAAGTGGCAACAATGATAAAAGCATAAAGCTGTTAAAGTTACACATGTGATTATTTGAAAAACGAACCTTAGCAGGAGATTAGATTAAACAATTCAGTCCTATGATTCTATGACCATTTCCTTTTCAGTAATTTTTCTCAAACTTGAGTATTTGACATTAGCCTACAATTGCATAATTGTACATGGCCAAAGGAATATCTCTCTAGTGCAGATTTTATTATTCAGAAGGTCATACCATCACTTAGGTAAAGGGGGATACTTCTCACAAGGATACATCAACCACTTTATTTACAATGGCCTGAGTTCATTCTGGTAAATTTAATGATCTAGGAGGGATGACAGGTGATGATCATCATGTCATCACATAGTCTGCTACATCTTCAAGAACTACTAGGTGAAAGATAATCCAAAATACCAGGACAAGCAATTAATTTAGGCAACTGATCAGCAAGGAAGCATGCATATAACTCACAAGAAGCAAAGTGTACTTGAGCCGCCCTGTTTCAACATCTTGATGGAGATGTTGCACAATACAGAAAGGCAAAACTAGTCTTTTTGTTTCAGAGACAATAGAATCATTGCTGTCTCCACTGCAGTGGATTATATGTTAAATAAAGCTTCAGGCAGGGTTCTTTCCATTCTTACGGAAGAATCAAGAATCCATCACTTGTTCTTCAAATACAATACTGGATCGTCCATTTTATCATTCAGCTCTTAATAAAAAAAGAGGCTGATTTAACTCTGCAACAAGAAAGGTAGCATTTATGAATGATAATACCAAGCAGATACCTTCATATTCCATAGAGCAGTCAGGACATAGATAATATCACTGATGTGGAAAATTTCCTGTTCAGATCTATCATGCACCTCGGTCAAGCCCTACTGTAGATCGAATGAGAGTGTGCTGTCTTAGGTTGGCTGAAACAAATATTTGGGTAGAGTCCTTGACTCAGTTTATTCTAGTAGGAGAAGGAGAAAATAGCTTTTGATCTGGCTTAACTACCGACCAGTTCATGATCAAAAAAAAAAAAGGGCAATTGTTGAGGATAAACAGAGAGTGCTGTATTTAGATTTACAACTTGACAGATCTAAAGCTTCAAATTTTAGCTTAGAGACGCCATTACTGCTACCATTTTGAGTTCCTTTGTTGGGTTACCACATGGAAGGAAGAGAGGTCAACTATTGTTCCCTTTTCTTATATCTCCCTCTACTGGTTACTGTTCAATGTTGACTCCCCAATTTACCCATACATATCATATTTAATGTAGTATCCAGACTAAAAAAGAATGCTGATAAGATCTTACTGGCTATTTTGAAGTTTTTGTATGTATATTGTTGGTCCTAATTCAGTTATTCTGTCCATGGTGTAGCTAATTCATTCATTCGAATAACAGGGTGGGCATAGAAGAACCTGCAGTAATATGTGAAAATGAAGGAATGGGTCTACTCCACTTTACCAAACCTTTCATTCCAAATCCACTTTGTTTTTTAAAAAACCTTCAATAATCTCAGATGTCTATTTAAAAAAACCCCAATCCTTCCATATACAAGGAAATATTGTTAAATTCTTGGCCAACCAGTTGCAAAACATATTTTTATTTATTTCTATCAGGAACCCTAACCCTAACCCTAACCCTAATTTTTTTTCTAGATTTGTTTTATTTATCTGGTAATTGTTTTATATTATTTTTGGATTATATTTTTTAGACATTAAATTAGTTTTGCACATTCTTTTCAGGTATGCACAACCTGAGGTTAATAAGAGGCCCCTAAAAGATTCAGGAATGCCCCCCCCCATGGCTCTATTGATATTTTTGTATACTAGAAGGGGAATTCTGAGAGTTGTAGCCCAACAGATCTGGACAGTGTAATATCAGGAAAGACTAATATAGAGACTGGATGTAGACACCTTACCTACTCAGCTACAATTGTCTTGCTGATTCTTTTGATCTACATAATGACAACTGGATAGAAGCCAGGGGTGAAATTCAGCAGGTTCTGACAGGTTCTGGAGAACCGGTAGCGGAAATTTTGAGTAGTTTGGAAAACCGGCAAATACCACCTCTGGCTGGCCCCAGAGTGGGGTGGGAATGGAGATTTTGCAATATCCTTCCCCCAGGAATGGGGTGGGAATGGAGATTTTGCAATATCCTTCCCCCAGGAGTGGGGAGGGAATGGAGATTTTGCAATATCCTTCCCCCAGGAGTGGGGAGGGAATGGAGATTTTGCAATATCCTTCCCCCAGGAGTGGGGCGGGAATGGAGATTTTGCAGTATCCTTCCCCCAGGAGTGGGGAGGGAATGAAGATTTTGCAGTATCCTTCCCCCAGGAATGGGGATTTTGCAATATCCTTCCCCTGCCACGCCCACCAAGCCACGCCCATAGAACCGGTGGGGAAAAATTTTGAATTTCACCCCTGATAGAAGCATATGGAAAATACAAAAGATTTCAAACATGAGTAAACATTTTTTTTTAAAAAAAATATTTTCCAAGAAAATTAGAGAAATTATTAAATTGGGTAGCTCTTAATGTTGCTTTATTCTATCATGCCACCTCCCCCAAATCTGACCTTTTCCTAGATTTTGTCTTTTTGACTTTTTTTAAAAAAAGTTTTCTGTTCCTTTAAAATAAGAGTTTGGAGATTCTTGAAAAGACTTTGGATTGTTCTGGCCATTAGAATTAAAGTGCTTCCAAAGGAATGCATTTTTATAAACTTGGGTAAGATCATGCACAATGGTTTAATTTTTGTATATCGGATCTAAATTAAAAGATACATTTTCCCAGTTCTCTGGAGGTAGCAAGAATGAAAACATCTGTCTACTTAGTGCTGGGAAAATGCCATATCAATAAAAGGAGATTAAGTTAGGATTTGCCTTTTTAAATATTTTGAGAATGAAGCAGATCATTTTCAGCTATAGCCATGAATCAAGTAAAATAAGTCATTATCCATCTCTCCACCTCCATAAAATGCAATGAAAAACTATGTAAGATTGCTCACAGTATTCTGAGATTATTTTTTAGCATTTATGAGAAAAATTACATTTCTGTTTATGAACCTTATGAGATAGTTGCAAGAAGGGAGGAGCTCATTAACTTATTTATTTTAATATTGATTGTGTACATTTATATCTCAACTTTCATTCATTATGGAACTAATCCCATGCAAGAAGGAACATGGGAAATGCAAGACCATTGCTCCTCTCAGATGTCTCTCAGTAGCATTGACTATGGAATCTTTCTAGATAAACTAAACTAAGCTATATAGCTTGAATGAAGGCATTATATATTACACTGGCTCTTCTCCCACTTAGACAGCCAATTCCAGCAATCCCTTATTCGCTAATACAAATCCTAAAATCTGTATATGAAGCCCTTTCCCAGATACATCATCAAATGATGTAAGAAGAGTGTATATAAGGGAAAGATTGTTTTCCCTTATATTTGTTCCTTCTGTGGAGAGATTAATCTAGGCCTCCTTTGGTGCCAAATGCTGTTTGTTCCTCCCAATAATCTGGCAAATCTATGCTCTATGCAGAAGTTCAAATTAAACTAACCTTTGTAGACAGCTGTCCAGCCTCTGTTGAATACATACAGTAAATGGAAATCCACCACTAGTCTGAATGATTGGTTCCTACACAGAGATAATCGCTAATTGGGGTTATTGATTTATTTTAGAATCCTTGTTTTGCAGCAATTTTGGGCAGCTGGAATGATTTTTACTCATCAAGATATTCTTATTACCTGAACATGGATTTGAGTCCATATTTGGGTCTATATCATGGTGATACATGGAATGAGATACTGAGTAACTATTGATATATCAAGGTCCGATATTGTCATCAGAGTTACTTCTAGATGAGCAAATACTACCAGATTGATTTCTTGGGCATCTATCTGAACTTAGGTTCCAGCTAGACCAGGGGTCTGCAACCTGTGGCTCCGGAGCCACATGCGGCTCTTTGGGCCCTCTGCTGCGGCTCCCTGTCACCCTGTCGCAGCAGAGGGATGAAAGAGCCATCATCCTGTCATGGCAGTGGCATGGCCAGAGCCTTAGTGCGGGAGCGATGTGCCCCTCTACTTGCCTTTGCACAGCAACAGCATTCCGCCTTCATTGTGGTACATTTGCTGTTGCCGCCAGCAAAGAGGGCTGGGAGAGAACGGCAGGGGCGGATCTTGTGGGGTGGGGGCCATCCCCCAAGCCTGGCCTTCCTCCTCCCTTGTCGGCGGGGCCAAGAGAAAGAAGGGGGCAGCATGGGGAAGTACTCCCTTCCCCCGCTGAGCACCAAGCACAACAGCCCAGAGAGAGAGAGGGAGAGATGAGAGAGGGAGAGAGAGAGACAGAGAGAGGGAGATACCTATTTCCCATAGAAAACAAAACACGGGAGCCACAAAACCTGGGTAGGTGTGGCTGGGTGGGAGTGAGTGATGTCGAGTTGGCCACGCCCACCCAGGTTTTGTGGCTCCCATTGTTTTGCTTTCTGTGGGAAACGGGCCCAAGTGGCTCTTTGAGTGTTTAAGGTTGCAGACCCCTGAGCTAGACCAACGAGTGGAAGATGGTTTCCTGAGAAGCTCCTGAAGAGCAAGATGTTTTGGAGGTGCTTCCCCTAATTTTACTTTGCTCTCTCTTTTATTGTACCTTCTTTATATTATTGTAACACTGTTGTAGTTTTACTTTTTCTGTTGGTTATGTTTTATGTTGTATTTTTTCTATATAGGGCAGCATTTTGATGGTGGTGGCACATAAAAACAGTTGGTGGATGGCAGGGGGTGAGATTAAGCACAGGTCAGAGGTGGGATTCAGCAGGTTCTGACCAGTTCTGGAGAACCGGTAGTGGAAATTTTGAGTAGTTCGGAGAACCGGTAAATACCACCTCTGACTGGCCCCATCTATTCTCTGCCTCCCGAGTCCCAGCTGATCGGGAGGAAATGGGGATTTTGCAGTAACCTTCCCCTGGAGTGGGGTGGGAATGGAGATTTTACAGTATCCTTCCCCTGCCACGCCCACCAAGCCACGCCCACCAAGCCACACCACACCCACCAAGCCATGTCCACAGAACCAGTAGTAAAAAAAATTGAATCCCACCACTGGCATAGGTACTTCAGTTGTGGGGCACCACAGGAGTCAACACTCTCCTTATTTATATTCAACTTTACATAAAACTGCTAAGCAAGATATTCCATCTGCATGGGTTCTGCATCAGTTGCTATTGTTCAGTCAGGAGTTGAGATGTAAAGTTGAGTATCATCAGTGTAATAAGGAAACCAGGGGTGAAATTCAAAATTTTTCCCTACCGGTTCTGTGGGCGTGGCTTGGTGGGCGTGGCAGGGGAAGGATACTGCAAAATCCCCATTCCCTCCCCACTCCTGGGGGAAGTATATTGCAAAATCTCCATTCCCACCCCACTCTGTCAGCCAGAGGTGGTATTTGCCAGTTCTCCGAACTACTCAAAATTTCCGCTACCGGTTCTCCAGAACCTGTCAGAACCTGCTGAATTTCACCCCTGAAGGAAACCTGACCCCATACAGATGGATTGCCATCCACCAACTGTTTATGTGCCACCACCATCAAAATAACTCTTGCTGCCCTACAGAGAAAAAAATCAACATAAAACATAACAGAAAAAGTAAAAATACAACAGAGTTACAATAATACAAAGAAGGTAGAATTGAAGTGCTATTCAAAAGAAGTGCTATTCAGCTGCCTGGAGCTGTTCGGATCTGGATGGGGGAAAAATGAGATTGGGATTAAGATTCAGTTCCAGCAAGATGGGTTCAAAGGCCTGTGGATTCAATGAAGATACCATCTTTAGCTCTGTGTGGGATAGCACTTTCCCCAAACAGAGCCAGTTCATAATTTGGGGATTCTCTTGTATACAGAACTCTTGCTCAAAGAAGATGTCAGGCCCAGCCCAAGAATGACATAAAACATCCCAGCCAAAGTTCAATTCTTTATTTCCTCATACCATATAGACAAAATCTTGTCAGACTAAATCTTTAGTACTATAACCCTAATGGATACACCCTGGGAAATTTTAGGGAGTGACTATCCTAAATCTCTTTCTCTAATTCATCCCCAGGTTGTGTCTCTTGACTTGCCCTCCCCTCCTTGGAATGTGCTCCCTCCATCCTGGGAAATTGCTGCTTTACTGTGGTCCATCATACCATCTCCCCCTTCATAGACTTATTCCACCACAGAAGAGGTGGTATGGGTCTGCAAGAGCTCCATCATGTGTGCCATTTGTTATATTTCCCGAAATTAGAAGCTTTATTCCCTGTCACTCATTCCTTAGCCATTAGTTGATTGAATTATTGCAACATGATCTACATGGAGCTGCCTTGAAGAACTTTTGGAATCTCTTTGTAGGGGCTGAAAAGGTTATGGTGCATGGGTGCATCTCAGGGCACTCCTGTAATACCTTGAGAGCTGCACTGGTTGCCAGTTGGCTTCTTGATATAATTCAAGGTTGTTGCCTTTAAAGTTCTTTATGGTTCAGAAGTTGCATATCGGGAAGTAAATTGTAAATTGTGAACAGTGATCATATGATGCCTTGCTTAATGACCAAATGCAAAGTAGTGCCATAAGACTGCTGTAGTGATGTGTTTTTGTGCTTAGTGACAGAGTTGCCTGTCTCAATGATTGCCATTAAGTGAGGACTACCTATAATGTATAGAGTTTCAGTTTTAAAATGGGATTTTCTGTCTGTTTTAATCCTAATGACATGGTTCCAAGTAATGGTCCCAATCAATTCGGGATTCTGAGGCTGTAGCTTTTCTCAAAGATCCATTTTATTGGGTACATCATATCGGCACATTCAAATGTGAAACCAGCTCTAAATAAAACCCGCGCTTTAGTATAATTAAAAGAATAGACATCATCCACCCCACTTGTGTCACAGGCCATGTTAACCAATCAGGTAGATGGCAGACTGTTTAGCTTTTCCCTATGGCTGTTACTAGTGCTCGTTGAGATGACCTTGGTTCACACGGACCTTATCGTTCTTATGTCTGGCACAGTGGAGGGAAATATCCCACATCCCGTAGGTCTCCCTCCCCCCCCCCATACATATGGCAACTAAGAAACAAAGAAAGGAAATATGGTTTCAGCCAAAGTCGTTTAGAAAGTTGACACCTAAATTATGAATTTGGAGAATTGGATACTGCTCAGGATTGCTGAATGGAGTGACCTATAAGCTCTATAAAAAAAAGTAAATAAATATTTTTAAAGTTGGAGTGGGTCAGAAAACTTCCCTAGTTCTGGGGCACACATTCTGGTGAGAGAGAAGTTCCCTGGGGATTGGCTCCAGCATGACTCCGAAAGCTCGGAAGACTAAACCTCTGGTCCCAGTGACCGACCCAGATTGGATCCTGCAACATTATCCTGGGACATGTATATTCGCTTTCATTCCCTAGTTATGCCTGAAGTTCACCTCCCTGTCCCTCTTTTACCAAGGGAGATATCCATTAGGAATTTTCCCTGATTAGGAGATATCTGTTCAGGATATTTCAAAAAAAAGAACTTGCTTCAACTTTACAGCTGTTTGCGTCAACTTGGGTCCTTCCTTTGACTGTTATGGGAAAACCACAAAGGGCTGTGGGGTTTTTTTTTGTTTTCAACAGAATAGGGTGAAATTAATAGAAACATTTGTTACTACTGAGGGAACAACAACTGCTTAGTGTTTGGACAGCTAGAAAAACATATGAATTGTTGGATGCTATGGCAACTCAGAAAAGATGGTGTAGTGATGGATGCATATTAGGCAGTATGAATGTCTGTAGAGATTCTCAGTCATCCAGGTCATGGTTGTCCCAAAGGTGCTTTTTCAGGAGGCAACTGGACTTTCTTGTTTTTTTCTTTGAGGACGTTTCGCTTCTCATCCAAGAAGCTTCTTCAGCTCTGACAGGATAGTGGAGAATGGAAGGATTTATATTCCTTGCAGACAGCTGGTAATTTGCATCCTTTTAGAGGGTCGTTGAAGCACTTGGAGGTTTATCTGTATCCTCAGGATCACCTGAGTAGTGCTCCTGGTTCCTGTAGTCTGCAATTTTTCATGGATAGTAATTTGTGGATATATTATAATTTTTAAAATATTTACATCTCACAACCCAATCCAACTAGAGAACAACATACACTGTGGAAAGCTTTAGTACAAGTATTCCTCATTAAATAGGAAAATTCATCTGAAAACATACTAAGTGCATAGCCAGTAAATCAGCCAGCCTATATAGTTCTACGATATCTAGATTTATTCCATCTGGTGAAATTTCTTAATTGGCAGATGGAACAGAAGCTCATAGTATAAATGTAGTTTGTGTGTCTACTACCCACACAAATACACACACTTATGCATCTATGTACATACAAAAACATAAACTCAGCATCATTCATGTGTTGTAGTGTAAATAGGAAGCAGATGAGCTGGAGAATACCGGTAATAATATCTCTGAAATATAACTGCATATACCATTAGCCTATCCACAAATATTTCTGAAGGTTAAACATTCAGGGAAATGGATTAGAAGCTCCAGGTTGTATATATGTACACACACACACACTCAGCATCATTCAAGTATTGTATTGTAAAAAGGAAGTGGGTTGAGATTCTGAAAGAACAAAGCCAAGATGCTACAATCAATCAGGAATAAAAAGTGCAATCCTGCTGGAGAATTCCGGTAATAATATCTCTGAAATATAAATGCTTATGCCATTAGCCTGACCACAAATATTTTTGAAGGTTAAACATTCAGGGAAATGGATTAGAAACTCCAGGTTTACAGTAGCAGCAGTGAGTCAACTGCAATTTAAAAAAAAATAATTTCATCATTTCTGTCTCCTGGAAGAATTTGTAAAATCAAAATTTTGGCAACGTATTCCCTCCACCCACTCACTCCCTTATCTTCCTCATTGGAATAGCTCTTTAATTGAGAAAATGTATTATCTGTGAGCACTTTAAAATAAATAAACTTCTACTCTCTATGAGACTGGAGAGAATGGATGGAAAAAGAACAGAATCGCCATCATATCTCCTGGTTCTTCCTCTGCACTCAGGATTGCGGCTGACCATATCCTTCACTTTACCCCCACATTAAATGGTGAAGGAGAAAGGGACTTATGCACATGGAAAATGTGATGAATAGGTCAGGATGGAAAAGCTGTGGCTTTCTAGATGATGTCAAAAGTATCCTCTTCTCTTATCATTTGACCCTACAGTTCAAGTCCATCTCTACCTGAAGAGTCTCAAATCTGGCAAAGGCCTTATATACAAACTAAAAAGTGATGGTTTTAACTATTTGTTTTTGGGCAGAGTTTTTTTTTTAACTGGAACTTTTTCAGTTCATTATTTTCAGTTCATTTAGTTATTCTTACAGAGCACAAAAGCTGCATGAAACATTCATTTGGGTTCAAGCAAGATTTATACATCACAGTTAACCTCGGAGGTTTCCATCACTGCAATGATGTGGTGATGCATAAATCTGAAAGCCTATCACTCCTACCCAGAGAAATGTGTTACTTCACTCTTTTTATACAAAGATATACAAGTAGTCCTTGACTTACAATCATTTGTTTAGTTACGGTTCAAAGTTACAACTGCACTGAAAAAAGTGACTTACACAATTGGTCCTCACAGTTACAACTGTCACAGCATCCGAATAGTGACGGTCACATGATTAAAATTTAGGCACTTGGTAACTGGCCTATATTTAGAAAAGTTGCAGCATCCTCTCTGTGTGTGTGTGTGTGTGTGTGTGTGTGTGTGTGTGTGTGTGTCATACGACCACCTTCTGTCAAAATCAATGGTGGAAGCTGGTTTTGTTTAACAACCTCATGATTCATTTAACAACTGCAATGATTCGCTTAACAACTATGGCGAAAAAGGTCATAAAATTGGGTGCAATTCCTGTAGCAACTGCTTTGATTAGCAATGGAAGTTCTGGTCTAATTGTGGTCATAAATCAAGGACTACTTGTAAACATACATAGACACAGACACATAGGAGGTGGGCTTCAGGCTCTTTGGGGTAGAACTATAAAGTTGGAATAGAATAGAGTAGAACAGAGTAGAGTAGAACAGAGTAGAGTACAACAGAGTAGAGTAGAGTAGAGTAGAGTAGAGTAGAGTAGAGTAGAGTAGAGTAGAGTAGAGTAGAGTAGAGTAGA
>QLTV01003479.1:1126220-1142905 GCA_003457575.1 Thermophis baileyi
TTCCTTTACATCTTGCTTTCATTTCACACCCATTGCTTCGGACCAAGGGCTCCATTTTTAGGGAAAGAGAGTGGGTGGGTGGATGGGGCTTTGGAAATAAAAGCACCGCAAGAGAGAAGGGGAAAGGCACGCTCTGGATTCCGGACTCCAAGCCCTCATTCTCATTCTTCCCAATCCCTTCCCTTCCCACACCCGGATCCTTCTTCTCCCCTTCCCCCCCCCCGTCGCTTCCTTTTGCTTGAAGCTCCTTTCAAGGTGGGAGGGAAAACCAAATAAAAACAGGAAGGAGGCAAGGACAGAAAATGGTGCATGGCTGCAAAACAGGAGAAGGGCATTTTTCAGCCGCTTTCTTGGACTGAAAGTTGAGGGGACCCAAGCAGGGGTGGGTTCTAACTTACCTCGCTGCTGGTTCGCTTCCTCCCACATCACGTGGGAGCGTCGCGTGGGCGCGCCTCGTGGGCGCGCGCATGTGCAGTGCCAAAAAAATCTGAAAAAATAAATAATAATAATAATAATAATAATAATAATAATAAAGTCGAAAACAAGATGGCAACCGCATGCACAGTACCAGAAACTCGGCTTCTGCACATGCTCAGAAGAAGAAAAAAAATAAAAAAAATTAAAAAGAAAAAGAAAAAGAAAAAAAAAGAAAAGAAAGCCGAAAACAAGATGGCGACTGCATGCACAGTGCCGGAAACTCGGCTGCTGCACATGCTCAGAAGAAGAAAAAATTCAAAAAAAAAATTCAAAAAAATTCAAAAAAAAAATTCAAAAAAAAGATGGCGGCGCCCACGGACCGGCACCGACCGAACCGGTTCCGTGACATCATCGTGATGTCACTAGCAGGTCGCTACCAGTTCGGGTGAACCGGTCCGAACCGGGCTATATCATTCTGTATTATGATTCACATTGCTTTTGCTTCTTTTAACTCCTTTATAGTAAACTGCCTATAATCTCCATTGATTGGGCCAGTCAACAAATATTATTAAATACATGTGAACAAAAATATTTTATTTATTAGATTTCTATTCTGCCTTTATTAATTCATAATAAAGGTATAATAATAAATTCATGCAGCAATCCTACATAATACTCTTCTTTGCTCCTATTTTTCCCACAATAACAACCCTATAAGGTGGCTGGGCTGACCCAAGGTCACCCAGATGGCTTTCATGCCTAAATCAGGATTAGAATTCACAGTCTCCAGATTTCTAATCTGCTGCCTTAACCACTAGACCAAACCAGCTTCTTGTTTTCAGAATTCTACCCATGGTACTCTCATCTCAGACGAATGTTCCTAAATGAAGGATGCCCAATTTTTGTGTTTTGAAGGGTAAGAATAGCATTTTGACATATAAAGTAGCAACTTCAGTACAGCCCAGATTCCACTAATGCCATATAAAATGAAAGGTTCATGGTAATAAATACTATCACATATAAATACATACACAATTAATATGCATATAATATGCAATGCATTATAATATCATTGCATATGAATATGCCTTTATAAAATAAATATATTTATTTCTTGCAACTTCCAAATACTTTCCTTGTGACTGTACTTAAGAATAAAATTTTAATCAAATCTAAAATAAAATTCTGGGTCTTGTTAAAACTGTCTAAAAATCAACCAGTTCCACAGGCGCTCATTAATAATGAATAATAGCTTCTGATCTCCCCACATTCAAAAAAATAATATAAATAAAAATTATGCTGTTTACTTACATGCCAAATTCAATTGACACTGTGTACATCCAATGCTAACTTAAACTGCAACAATAAATATTGAAGTTACGGTTCATTTACTGGGATGAGAGCCATTGTGAATGCATAGTTTCCCAAGAATTCATGTGGAAAATTTCTGTCAAAGAGATGGATTATGAGATCCTTCCCCAGATGGTAGAGGATTATGGATTTAAGAATGTCTTTCCTGGCCTTGTATTCATAAGTAGAATTTGCCATAATAACCAACACTTTATAAAAAATGAATGGTATCCTTCCTCTCCTATAAAATGCAGTTAAGCCCTATGAGGATTTTTCCCCCTGTACATAATTCTTCCATGGTAGTTTACCAATAAGATGCAACTACAGAGGATACATTAAACTCAGCAGCAATGGTGACATCCGTGGCAAAAAAGCAAAAAAAAAAAAAGGTTTGACTTTTCTTCTAATAGAAGAAAAGAAAGTGAATTAGCCAGGAACTTCCACATCTCCTTTTTATGCTGTAAAACTCCTGCATTTCCCACAAACTTGAGCAGAGCTCTGAGCTCTCTCTATAAATAAATAATATATAAATAATATGAAAGTAGTAGTAGAAATTGCCACAAATTGCCTTGGCAGATTTTGCATTGTTGAATCCTTTCATTTCCCATCTTTTCTGCAGCTCCATATTATAAACATTACTAGAGGGGCAAGGTTACCTTTAGAATGTTGTGAACCAAACCCTAAAGTGCTACAATGAAAGGGGGTAGGGGTGGGACTGGAACTCTCAAAACTAAGATAGTCACCCAAGGGGTACAAGACTCTACTGCCTGATTTTGGACAATTGTCCCTTTATATCTGCTTCCTCCTCCTCACATACAGACCTCAGCCATGAAATACATAGCCCCTAGGATTTGAGAAGTCTCCCCAATCTTTTGGAGGGCTTCTCCTTTAGGGATGAGGGGAACAAAAAGTTGCAGGTAAGACTGAAAAAAAGGTGCTTATCCATCTGACATTTGAATTGAAAATTGCACGCAATTAGTATATTAGTCAGAAATCTTATAGCTTAAGCCTGTTTTAGCAGATGCTGAAAGTATTCAGTGATTATGATTACTTGGATTGAAGCCAGGGTAAATGTAGGCTTTGAGTACAATTATTCTGACTTTGGGGCTGAATTAATATTTATAAACTTGACATGATGCCACTTTCCCCTTCCTCCCCTCCACATCTGATCTCTCATAAACAGAGAGAGATGCAAATTATGCAGGCCTTTGATTGTACAGAAGAAATGTATACTGACTTTAGCAATTATCATTTCCCACTCTTATGCACCACTTGCAGCCTGAAGTGCTTTTGCTTCCATATAAAATATACAAAGTCTTGGCTAACATTTAAAAATGTGCTATTTTCACTTCTGCTCGTTATTATTTCATAAGCAAACCATGTTGTCCGACTTCCAAGATCAATTTAATGAATACTGTACTCTCTCCTTTTAATCTTTCAAATTAATGACATGGGTATCCTGTATACCAGTGGTGGGTTGCTAGCGATTCGGACCGGTTTGCGCAAACCAGTGGTGGAAATTTGGCCCCGTTCGCCGAACCGGTAGTGATGGCCGGCTTGCCACGCCCCCTAACCGGTTCCCCGGTCGCCGCTGCTTGAAAGTGGCTGGCAACGAACCCTCTGTGCATGCGCAAAGGCTTCTGTGCATGCGCAGAGGGTCAGTACACAGATGTGACTCGTACGCACACCAGGGGTGGGTTCCAACTTACCTCACTGCGCAGTAACGAAAAATCCAATTTGTTTTTTAAAAAAGCCAAAAACAAGATGGTGACCGCATGCACAGTGCCGGAACTCGGCTTCTGCGCATGCTCAGAAGAAAATTCAAAAAAAAATTCAAAAAAAATTTAAAAATTTTTTAATTAAAAAAAAAAAAGATGGCGGCACCCATGGACCGGCACCAACCGAACTGGATCGGTGACATCATCATGACGTCACCAGCGGGTCGCTACCGGTTCGGGCAAACCGGTCCGAACCAGGAGGAACCCACCCCTGACACGCATGCACACTTCCGATGCAACGCACGCACTTCCGAACCAGTAGGGAAGGTAAGAGAAACCCACCCCTGCTGTATGCAATGCAATGACAATACTAGTTAGTGTACAATGAACATAGAAAGATGTGGTTGGAAAGGGCAGTTTTCATACTTTCAGATAGAAGGCTAATCACTCTGGAAAGAAATAACATATCCACATGGGCTTGGCAAGCTTTAAAAAGTGGGGTTCATCTCTCTGTTAAGAGTTTATTTTGAGACAGAATTCCAATGATATTCAGCTGCAAAAGTCTATCTCTACCAAAACAATTACAGAGGTGTCATTAATCTTGGTATTCATATGTTTGGCTGGAAGTCTTGGGATCTGTGTGTATTGCCTCAACCTATGAACCACTGACCTGCAGGTGGCAACTTCTTAGGAAAAGCCTTCTGAACTAGATTAATTGTGCTGGTCCAGATTGACATTGATTTGAATGTTTCTGTAGGTAGGAAAAAATATAAGAGGGCCTTGTATTATATTTAGGTTAAAGTCCTACATACATAAAGTACATACATAGCTGAAGTAGATTTGTTCTATTGAACTCAGTGAGATTAAGTATTGAGAGGTGATACAAAAAACCCACAACATTTTCAGATACAAATAGATTAGTGAGTGCACAGTAAAAAAATAGAAATAATTTTAGATTCAAAAGTCTGCTCCAGATTGCTAACATTCATTGAAACAAAGTAGGTGGTGGCAATGCATAGATCAATTATTTTGATTATGTACCATTAAGTCTGTGTTATGACAACCAGTCTCGAATCTGGTCCTTCAAGTCTTCCAACAGTGCATCCATTGCCACTGTCTATAACTGAGTCCATCATCTTGCTGCTAGTTGCCTTTTTCTTTGCTTTTTTTCTTTTCTTGCAGCTTTCCCAGTATTAGAGCCTTCTACAGAGAGCTAGGTACTTGTTTAATGTGTCCAAAATATGATAATTTGAGCTTGGTCATTTGTCCCTTGAGTGAGAACTTTGGGGTGATTTATTCAACGATCCATTAGTTTGTTTTCTTGGATTCCCTCAGTATTCTCTGGAGTCTTCTCCAACACTATTTTCAACATTTGTTTCAATGTGTATCAACACTAATTTCAATATGCTTTTCAATATGTATTAGTTTGACAGACCATGGATGCTAGGAAAGGGATAGTGGGCAATCCAGATAGGAACTCCCATTTCCCATTTAAATGCCAGATGGAGTCCCATAGTTAAGTGGGAAGGAAAATCATATCTCTAGGAATCCCTAAAATCAAGCACTCACCAATGTGCTGTTATTACTTGGGAACCACAAGTGTTGTTCTCCCTTTCTGGACTCCATGTGCGCCTTTGTCTGAGACTCACTACAATCTCTTACAATGCATAGTCAAATCCTAAAATAGCATGTGCTTACACATTTTGAAAAGAAGAAAGCGATTAACTGATCTTTGAACTGATTGCCTTAACAAGTTCAGTATTTTTTAGATATTGCAGCCCCATATGGGTACAGCTTCATATAATACAGCAAGCTATTCTGAAGCATGTGGGACAAAAGTTGTAACTGTAATTCTTTATATAACAGGCATTGCCAAGATGTTTATGATAGTTCATTATTCCATTACTCACATGTTTTGCATATTTCAGATGCTTTAGCCATTTTGACCACAAAGGAGTTTACTACAATCTGATCCAATACTGAATTAGGTCTATATCCAATTTCGGTGTACTTTTAGCATATTTAATACTGCATAGAAGTAGGAGAATGTTGTTTTTCTTTTTTTCCCTCTCCCCTCCCTCCCTAATTAGGTAGGATCTATTGAGTTGTCTGCTTAGGTGTAATTTTGAATATGTAAGAAGAAAAAGGTATGTAGAGAGTCAAGAGTCATGCATACTGTCTCTGATTTCAGTATCCTCATACATACCAGTTCTTCTGTTTCCTTTCCTAACTTTGAACACTTTATGCAAACATCTGAAATGGAATTCTAAACATTCAGCTAAGCGTGCTTAAAAGCTTTCTGGGATCAGGAATTCTATATAATGAAGAATCCCACCTGCTGGGAATTGGATTGGTGAAGGCATGCATAAGACAGAGCCTGCACATACACCATTGGCTTCCTGTGGCCTCACACATTTAATGCCAGTGCTTAAATATGGACAGTATTTCTTCACTCCCAGGCACATGTATTTTTCAGTTCAGCTATCTATATATTCTTTATAACTGAAGATGTCAAGGAATAACTAAATTCTAAAAATATGTGCGCTACTATCAGGTTAAGACTTGTTTTAAAATCCCTCTACTGAAACCATTCTATCCAGATAGGCTTTCCTAGCTATAGGGTTCCATGGGGGATGCCTTGGTTTTTGCCCCATGGTTTCTGAAGTTTATTCAAAGGTAGACATTTTCCATTGCAACACAGATCAGGTAATATCACAATGTAAATCTTTCTTCTGACAGGTGATTGATTGGTCTATTTGTTTCATTAAACATGTATGTGCACCGTCACAATCAGCAGGTGACTCTCAGCAACTGATTGTACATCTGGCTCCCTAGACATTTTTATTACAGTGCTTACTAACATCCAACTAATAATACCATCTAAATAATAATACTTCATATTTTCATTTTCATTTTATTAGCAGAAAATAATATATATGGAAGCAGCTGTTTGCACACTTCCCACTTAGATGGATTGGGAAAGTGAAGAGTTTTGTGGTGAAGAAAGTGCCAACTGTTTTTCATCTAGCTTGGGATTTTGAGTTTGGGGTTGCCCAAAAGCAAACAGATGAAATCTGAAGTCCCACTAAACAGGGGCCCAAAATTAAGACTTTTGTCTTACATTAATCATAGCTCAATCATATGACTGTAATCAATGGGTATTTGGGTTGAAAACTGTAAGGAGACATTAGTATTGAAAGGAAAATTATGTTCTATGCAGATGTATCACAAAATAAAGAAGCAAAATGGATTGAATGTTCTCATATAGAATATTCGATATAATATTTATGACCATAAATATTACTTCAGTTGTAAAGTTCTATTAATATTTCTTTCTCGGTATTGTTTACCATGTTTTACAATTGCTTTTGGCTTTTGTTCTTTTTTCCCTGCTACTAATGTTAAAATCTCATATCCAAAAAGTTTTTGCCTACCACAGACAAAGTCAATCTTCGTGATTACTGTCTGGGTACATAAATTTGCTGAGGTAACTGTCAACCATCAATTAATAACCCCAATCCTAATTCCAAATTAGGAATCCTAATCAAGACTTGGTGGAGGGAAAGCATAAGATAGCAAAACAAAATCAATTGGTATGTGAAACTCACTGGTGGAGAAAAACTTTTTGTCAGGTAAAAAGGAACAAGAACCTTTATATTCTTGATGAGAAAAAGCAAATAATAACAAGCCATTTTGTTTTGCTAACATTTTTAAAAAGAGCGCATGTAAAAACTTCAAATTTTAAACCCAAAGACTACACTGACTATAAACAGTTGGCTCACGCTGCTGGAATTATTTTCTTGTAAAAAGCTGATAGCCTTCAATTCTGGAATTGCCTTTTCTGGCACCAACTTTACTGACTTTTTTGGTGCTTTTGTGGCATCCCAATGGCTGCTCTTATCTATATCAGGGAGACACAGTAAATCTTTCAAGGTTATCTTAAAATTACAAATGTCATTCCAAATTTCTCATACACACAGACTTACAGGAAGACAGTATCAAGCGGAGCAGACAGGGAGAAGTCAGAGATGAGACAAGTCAATAGCACTTAGCAATAGCCCTTAGAGTTACATGCCATTTCATAATCCTTTACAGCAGTCTCTGGATGATGTCAGCATATTGCCCCCAACAATCTGGGTCCTCATTTCACCAACCTCAGAAGGATGGAAGGATGGGTCAACCTTGAGCTGGCCAGGATGAACTCCTGGCTGTGGGCAAAGTTTGCAATACTGCATTCTAAATCATGCACAGTCACAGCTCCTGAAAGTTTTAGGATTTAGGATAGTTCTAGGAATAGTTAGCCACAAATGCCTTTACAGATTGGGTTTGTACCAACAGCTTTACAGAGCCTGCAATCAGGATGAGATATGAAATGTTTCAAGGATGCCCCCCACCCCATCTCCTAAAATCTGGTGTTGGAACTTTGGCAAAAAGTTGTGCATATAGCAGAAAACAAATACAAGTTACTGTTATATTCTGATAATATTTTAGATATTTTGGACAATTACCCAAAATCTTCATTTACAATTATAGAAATGGGAGCACAACACAATAAATATTCTAGGTACACAATTAATTGAAGTAAGTCTAATGTTATGCAAAATGAAAGTAGCGTTTCTATAAATATGGGTAAAAAAGGAGAAATTGCTAAGATTATGTTAAATATCTGGGAATAATTATTCCTTGGAAACTTTTGCTTGGTGAACATGAATATATCAAATTTTATTTCTTAGATAAAAGGGGATGTCATGGATAATTAAAAATATTGATGAGTTTGTGGAAAGAAGAAATGCAGCAAAATTAATATGATTTCAAAACTGGCATATATTTTGAAAGGATTGTTTATTCTGGTTCCACATATTCAGTATTTTGAATAGATTAACAAGTTAATGGAAGAGTTACCTAGAATTTAATTTTTAAAGCAACTCATCTCAAATGATAATAGTGGTTTCAATTTTCCTAATTTAAAATATATCACTTGGCATTTTGTTAACTTCAATAATGTATTGGGAAGAAAACGGAATCAAGTATGTTATGTTTACGGAAGAGTTATTTGATATCTTTAAAATATACTTGATTTAATTGTAGTAGAATTTCTGTGATTGTTCTAGCACTTCAGGCAGCCAGACATATTTGGGCATTATTCGGAAAGAAATTAAAATTTGAACAAAGTTTTCCTAAGAAATGTGATGTTTTGGAATAACCTACTTTAAAATTACACGAAAAATAATATTTTGGGATGATTACTCATAATAAACTAATTACGGTAGTAACAAAACTTTTAAAACCTCTGATAGATTATAAAAGGAACATATTTCACCAAAAACAGTTGAAAAGCAATATATAGAGTTAAGATATCTGATAAGTAGCTCATTTGATGATTATGCTATTGCAGCCTCTAAAACTCCAGTAGTTTTTAATGTACTAGAAAAGATTTTTAGAAATTAAACCAACAATGTAATCACTATCAACAATCATTCTCTCCAATAACCTGGATAATCTAATATAATTTTGGCATAGAGAACTGCAGTATCCTATATTACACTATACTAAATGGTTTTATATTTTAAGAAACATTAAGTTTGTTTCTTAAATTATTTCAGCAAAAAAATCTTTTTCATGTTTAATGGACTCTTTCACAGATGTTTAAAAATACAATCCAATTGCCATGCCTATTTCAGACTTGGAAGACTCTGTTGCTGAAGATTCTGCTCTGGATATACTAAATGAGTATCAGCTTCAGGAGTCAGTAAGCAAACTAGCATCTCAGACTGAAGCTGCCAGCAATCCTCAAGAGCAGCTGTATCCATGGTGAGATGATGAGGATCAGGATGCCCAGCCCTTGAGCCAGGGGTGGGTTCCTCCCGGTTCAGACCGGTTCTCCCGAACCGGTAGTGGCCCGCCGGTGATGTCACGATGACATCACCGAACCGGATCTGTCGGTGCCGGTCTGTGGGGGGGCGCCATCTTTTTTTTTAATTTTTTTATTTATTTTTTATTTCCTTCTGAGCAAGCGCAGAAGCCGACTTCCGGCACTGTGCATGCGGTCACCATCTTTTTTTTTTGGCTTTTTTTTTCCCGGATTTTTTGTTACTGTGCATGCGCGCATGTGCAAAGCGCGTGCGCGCCCACAAGGTATGCCCATGTGGCGTGGGAGGGAGCGAACCGAGAGCGAGGTAAGTTGGAACCCACCCCTGCCTTGAGCTCCTTATGCTCTGCACCAAACAGAGATATGTGCCTTTTCATTTGGCAAGAATGTACCTGGACTTGATTGACTCCCATCTGGTAGAGGCTCTATTGAAGAGTCACCATTAACTTATAGCACTCCCCCAGAAATAACTATTTTACTGAACTCAATGCTATTTGTGTAATCATAACATTTCTTTTCTTACTGCAACAGAAAAGTAGAGAAATGTTATTGTACTGTTGCATTTGTGGGGTTTTAAAGTTTTTCTTCTTCTTTCCCCTTCCTATTTAGTTGCTGCTATTGTCTTTGGAAATATAGAGCTTTTGGAATGAAATAAATCAGTCTTCTTCTCAATTGCTATTATTGTATTTATAATGGTCAGTAAAACTATTGTTATGGGGAAAAGGAGGGAATGAAAAGTGGGATATAAATTAAATTAATAATAATACATTATTTTTAGTTGCTCTCTTAAGTTTTCACTAGTTTTACCTAGTTCAAGCATATTTTACCTTGATTGGGCTTCCTAGCTATGTCCTCTGATGCAGCGATTCTCAGGTGGAGCCAAGCAGAGAAAGTCTTTGTCAAGTCTTTGGATCTGAAAGAGGAATTGATGGAGCAGGTTCCAGCTGCTGGTTCAGCAGTAAGTAATATTCTAATTTGAAACATGTATGCTGCTTAAATGCATTTTATTGCTTTATTTTTTTAAAAAAATGATTATATGCTAGAATTACTATATTTTACTGTGTTTTAAGTATATGCAAACGAGAAAGGTTTTACTATATTATAAATGAACCTGGAAAAATTTGGTATTGAAAGACAAGATATATAACATTTTTTTAAAAAACTAAAATATAATAAAAATAATAAAAGTATCTGTGTTCCTGCATATGTCTAATCCTGGTTCTGGGCTTGTTTACCTGTTTCCACTGTCATCTGACACTCTGAACAGTCACTTGGTAGAACTTCTTGGGCTGAAAGTCCAGAACATTTGTCCTAATGGACCATTTAATACTTGTCTCCAGAGGTTTCTGAACAATCCCAGAAGTGTGTAAAAGCCACTGTGTTTAATTATACAATCTAATGCTGGGATACAATGGAAACTCTGACATTTCCTCTGACATTTTATGATGGAAACTCTGACGTGCACACAAGAGCATAAATACATGTTTTAGTAAAAAGAGCAGTCAGTGGACTAGATTCTGTCTTCAGTGACAATAGAAGCCACCTGGAAGGATTATTTTATTTTAATCTTTAAAGTTCTCTGAATTCAGGGATGTCAGTTTATTTTTCACACATAGAACTCATTCCTTTTAGCCTATAAAATGTAATGTTTGCAAATGTTGAGACACTGAGTCTTTCATAAATAAACGGATTTGCAAACAAAAATTCTTCTCTATAACCTTGCTGCTAGCTGGATGTACATTTCTGCTTAATCAAAAGAAGAGAGAAAATTTAAGGAAAAGACAAGGGCCACTTTTTTCACAAAAGGAAAATGTGATTAAAAGGTATTATACTTCTTGCAGGACTTTAAGTGCTTTATCAATAAAATCAGAGTGCCAGAAACATTTCAATGCTCCTTTTACTTATGCTTTATTCTATTCAAAATCTGTAACTAGTATAAAATGTCTATGTTAGTCAGGTGCATTTCAACCCAGGATCACAGATCCTTACCACTGGAAGATTTGTAGTCCTCTAACATCTTATGCTGCTGCGCTTTGAAAAGGGACTTCTAAAAAAGTTGTCTTCCAAAATGGGAGAGGGAAGAAAGTCAGTTGACAGACAAGTACTTGGGTCTGAAGGTCTTTATTTAGAGGAATACAACCGAAAAGGTTCAGAACTTTGAGCCTCTAACAGTGCAAAGTCTAGGGAGATAGAGTTCCTGAGAATACGATAAACATCAGTCCATTTGTTCATGCTCCTGAAATGGATCCATTCTTATGGAAAAAGGCTGAAATGCATTAGGAACATCTTCAAGTTTCACTTAGTAAGATGTTTTGATGTCTCAGTTGATTCACTTGTTTACTTCTTTTGTATTAAGAAATTGAGTTATTAGGCTTTCATGGCACTTGAATCTTTACAACATGCAGGGTAACTTCTCTCTGCATTAAACTAGTGTGTATCTTGTGGATAAACTAATCTTTTACCAACTAAAAAAAATTGCTTGATTGTGAGATTTGTTTTGCAGTGAAAAATTGAAAATGCCAATGATTTTCAAGCAAAGACCTGCCTTTTTAAATGAAAAGCCCAGACAAATGCAACCATGTTGTCTTCTGAATGGCATGATTAAAATGAATTATAGGAGACAAAAGGAAACATTAAATATATTAAAAGATCAGTTTACCCTACCTCTATAATAGAAAGTTTTGATAATCAATTATGTTCCACACCCAAACATTTTTAAGGGTCTCAGATGATTCATTTAATGAAACAAGGACAATTATGTTGTCACCATAATCCATATTTAGTAGATTGCAACCTAAAGATATGACATTATTTTCATAAACTCTTGGAATGTTGCTTATATAAAATGTACACTTTGTTGGCTTTCAAATGCATTTCAAATATTGTATTGTTACTTGTGCATAGAATTGGTATTTTGATTGTTTGCATAACATTTTTCCTCACAGAGCAGACATCTCTAGAGTTACTGAAATGGCCTTGAATACCATGTTGTTACTTGTTTCTTAATTAATGTAGCTCTGACTGACTTATCACAACTTGGAAGTAGCTTAGAACTGTTTTTCTTTGAGCAAAAGCCAGATAGCTTAGAAGAAAGGTGGATAAGAATTAAAAGTACACTGTATACAAAATTAGGATGAAATGGAAGATATGGGCAAAGAAAACTTTTTCTCTTCTCTTACTGTATTAGAACAAGAATTCAATTTTGTAAAATAAACGCAGATCGATTTAAGACATAAGAAGTACATCTTTGCACAACAATTCATAGTAAAGTACTGGTGGTATTGCCTTCAGATCTTGTGATGGTTCTAGTTTAGATTTAGTTCCCAGAGAATACAGCCAACAAGAATGCTTTTAATGAAAAGAAGGACTAGGGGAGACATGATAGCAGTGTTCCAATATCTCAGGGGTTGCCACAAAGAAGAGGGAGTCAAACTATTCTCCAAAGCACCTGAGGGTAGAACAAGAAGCAATGGGTGGAAACTAATCAAGGAGAGAAGCAACTTAGAACTAAGGAAAAATTTCCTTACAGTTAGAACAATTAATCAGTGGAACAGCTTGCCTCCAGAAGTTGTGAATGCTCCAACACTGGAAGTTTTTAAGAAGATGTTGGATAACCATTTGTCTGAAATGGTGTAGGGTTTCCTGCCTAAGCAGGGGGTTGGACTAGAAGACCTCCAAGGTCCCTTCCAACTCTGTTATTCTATTCTATTCTAAGAGTTCCTAGTCTTGAGTCCAGTAATTCCTAAATCAAAGGCAGTATAGAAACAGAGAATCCAGGTTTTGAGGAAATATTACATCTTAGCTAAAAACAACCAAGATGCCCTTGATTAGCATTCTGTGACACCTTAGCTCCATGGTGACCTTAGTATCTGTAGTTATAATATGTTAGTATCTATAGGAGAGGGCAGAGAGAGCAACCTACAAACTATGCATTGCAATGTCATGATGCAAACATTATCCCTTATGTCCTTGTGTATGACACAAGTATGAAAAGTTGATGGTTGTATCAGGACATCAAATGTTTCATCAACTTTGTGTCATTCTGATTAAGAGTTGATGCTGTGCTCTAATGCAGCAAATCTCCCATTTTAATTTGATTGTATGAATTTTTGTAATGCAAATATACATGTAGTTTGTAGTCTGAACTAGTAAATATTCAAAGTGGTAGTTCTTTTTACTGGTCTGATGGATCTGTTTAAAACTTTTGGTCAGTAGTTAATTCTAAAATGCCATTTCTTCAACTTCAGGAAAATATAACATAACTTATATGTTATATAACAGAGGTTCATCAACAGAATTGTCCAATCTTACTCCAATAATGCATAAAACCCCTACTTTCCCCATTCTTGCTTTATTACAGCATTACACACACACACACATACACACACACACACACACCAAAGAACTTTCTCTTTGTTTTAGGAGGAATCCTGTAGATCAGACCACAGGTTTATCTAATCCAGTATTCTGTTACCATGATAGCATTTGGGAAGCTACAAAGATGATAAGAACAGTTTATGATTATAAACCCCTTAGAGTTACCCTGTGGTAAGATGGGCTGCGAATAAATTTTATAAATAAATAAATGAATAAAAAACAGTCTTTCTCATGCATATAGACATACCATAAAAACTTCTTTTCATCATTCATAATACTATTCTTCCATCTCAGGAAGATCAGCAGTTGAAATGGAACTTAAGAAATATACATACATGCAATCCCCCCCCCTTTATTGCACAATGTATAGCCTCCAAAAATTAAATGACAATCACTAGTAATTGCTTCTCTGGAAGCAACTTGAGAGTTTGCATTTTTAAAGTTACCTGGAAGGTTAAACAGGAATTAAAATGGATTAAAATGTTGCAGCACATCTGTGTTTACACCTTTGCCATTTCATACAGTACTTGATTTAGAAAAGCAAAGCTGTGTTTCATTTCAGAGAATATATATTGTCTTTCATCTGGTGTGATCACCATAGAATAACATTAAATTGAATTCTGTATTCTACAGCATGATGATTTTAGGCACATAAGATGAGTAACAGCTGCCTATTGCAGAAGAATGCAATCACATAACAAAAGCTATATGGCACGAGATCACTGAAATTCTTCCTGCAGCTGCCTACAAAAACTATGCACAGTATTAGTACATTTTTCCCAAGTTATGAATTCATCCACCTGTTTTCTTCTTTAAATGTGTTCAAGAGCCTTTTTCCTCAGATAAAAATTACAGGACCAAACATGGAGAAATCTGATTGACTTGATTATCCCACATTTCCAGTGCCACATAAATTCCTCTCATTTTTTTATACCATGGATATTGTGCACTTATATAGAGTTATGCAGGTGGTATAATTAAAATAAAAATATTAATCCTGGATCATAATAAAAGTGGCAACCACTACAGTCTTGGGACAAATTTCTAATTTGTATTAAAGTCTTCCAGAGATCCTAAAAGGCCCTGTTGATTAGATTAAAATCCTCAAAAACATAGGCACATCAGAAAATAAATGCAATAATGTGCTTCAAAGCGCATTTTCATAAAAGAGATTCAATGAAACCCAAAAGGAAGTAAGACAAGGAATATATATATTCTGGCACGCTATATCAGCAGGCAGGCCAAGAATCTTAAGAGTGACCTAGTAAAGAATTAACAATATATGTTAGATACCAAACTAGTGTCAAGGAATTGGTAGAACTATGTCTGGGAGGGTGGGGTGGAAAGATGGTGCAAAAAAGAAGGGCAGAGGATGATTGGCTGAATAGTTCATAGCTGCTTTTTGCCTGGTACATGAATCAGTTAGGACTGAATCAAGGAAGATTTTTGGTATATATAAAACACGCTAATCCAGTGTTCCCATGTACCGCTTTGCTACAGAATTGTCTGTTCAGCATAAACAATGGAGAGAAATTTGTGTGTACATTTTGCTGGAAGTGCTTATAATAGACCTCCTCCTCCACAGACACACACATGAAAACCCTGCACAGAATTTCTACGCTGGTATAATATGAGAACCAGTATGGTGTAGTGGTTAAGGCATCAGGCTATAAACCAGGAGACTGTTAGTTCTGGTCCCACTTAGGCACAAAGCCAGCTGGATGATCTTCGGCCAGTCACTTTCTCTCAGCCCTAGGAAGAAGACAGGGGTGGGTTCTAAAAAATTTTACTACCGGTTCTGTGGACATGGCTTATTTTGTGGGTGTGGTTTGATGATCATGTGACTGAGTGGGCGTGGCCAACTTGATGTCACTCATGCCCACGCCCACTCACATGACCCCCCACCAAGCCACGCCCACAGGAAAAGGTAGGAAAATTTCCCCTCCTTTAGCAGCCCCGCCCCACCCCATCCCGTGCCTCATCTGCCACCCCCAAATTGCGCCCCACTGCGAGATGCGCACCTTACCAGAGACTGGCAGCTCCATCGTGTCTCTCAGACGTTGCGTGCAGGGCGAGAAATTGTTAATTGCCTCGCACTCATGAGACATTTTTTACTTTGCAAGGTTTTTCCCTGTACGCAACGACTGAGAGACGACCCGGAGCTGTCAGTCTCTGGTAAGATGCGCGTCTCGTGGCCCTCCCGCCCAATGTTCCCTCTAATTTTTTTTCAGTGTGTGTGGAAAAGTATAGTGTTTGAGCGGCACATTTTCATGCCTGAGCACCTGAATTTTTTTCACAGATGTCACCCAAGACAACAACGAAATCAGTGTTATTTGAAACTCAAAGTTATGTTTATTCAATGTACCCACTTAATTAAAAGTGTTATATATCAGTATCACTTATAATACTGCAAGTCTGCAATATTAAAATACTTGTATAGTGTTTACGGTAATGTACACTATTAATCACTGAAAGTCTGTCTCATCTTACAGTTTCTCACGTCGGAAACCTCGCTAGCAATCGGCCCTTGATGCTTGGAATGTTGCGCAAATATCCAGCAGATATTTGCGTTAGAGTTATAGGTGAAGGTTATTGAGTGTGAGATTTGCTCCTTGTTTACATATAATAGCTTGCCCTGCCAGTGTAGTTTGCTCCTTGGTAGTTAATTTGATTTGGAACTACTTAATATTGTCTGCTGCTTGGTTGTTTTTCTGGTGTTAATCCCTGTTTATCTGGGTGTTGGTTTCTGGAAAGGATGTTCTGGTTTCTTCTTCTTCTTAACTGTTTTATTGTCTCTTTTGAATGGTGTGCAAATATGGTTTATTTCTATATGCCTATTAATGACTGATTTGTCTGAATGCCAATTACTGGCAAGATGCTTCATAGCACAACCTTGCACATCTCCTCAGGCCAGTCCCAATCTTTTACATTTTAAGGAGGTTGTTCTTCTGCTG
>QLTV01003479.1:1143680-1155873 GCA_003457575.1 Thermophis baileyi
CGGGGGGGGGGCCGGGGGGGGGGGGGGGTGTTGTGGGGGGGGGGGGGGACCGGAGCCTCAGGCGACCGGCTGAAAAGCTCCTCTCCGCCGGAGGAGCGGCTGAGAGACAGAGGCGGGGAAGAGCGCCGGGGGCTGTTCCCCACGTGGCGTTGATGCTGAGCCACTGAACCGCCAAGCCGATCGGGGGCTATAAAGTGAACCGGGAGCTCAGAAGGGCTGAGCTTCAGCCAGAGAGCGAGCACTGCCTTCCTGGAGGAGGAGACTTTGCATCCCGTTTCAAATCACTGCGTGCAGTTGGAAACTGCTGCGCGGAGTTTTCTTTTCACATGCGCGGCCGCGCAGCCGCGCAGCTTAGAGGGAACATTGCTCCCGCCCCATCTACCACCCCCAAATTGTGCCCCACTGCGAGACACGTATCTCTCCCACCCCCCCACCCAGCTTCCCTTTTACCTTTCTTTAATGCACCCCGCTTCCCTCCCCAAACCTCGGGAGGCGGCCGCTCCCGTCCTCGCGGCCTGTGGAGGAAGAAGCCTCCATGCCGCAAAGCCCTCGCAGTGGCAGGAAGGGGAAAAGAAAAAAAAGGCTCGGCCTCTGAAGCCTCTCGAGAAGATGTCCTTGTGTGTGTGTGTGGCGGCGCTGTGAGGAGAGCCAGGCGAAGGGAGCCCGGGAAACCACGCCGGCTGTGAAGCGATCAGCCCCTTTCCTTCCGCCGCCGCCGCCTCTGCCTCTTCCTTCTCTTTGCTAACAGAAGTCGGAGAGGAAAAGGCAGTTGCTTTGTCGGGCGTTTCTCCGCATTTCCATCCCAAGTCAGCCGCAACCGCCACCTCCCACCTGCTGTTGGGAAGGCGATGCTTGTGGCACTATGCTCCTCGATGTGCGGAGGCAGGAGGCAGCAGTTTCGTTTGCTGCCTGCGAGCTGCGGGCGGCGAACAGCAGAGCGAGTAAGCCAGCGATCTGCCAGCTGCCTCTAATCTGCAGTTTACTCGTGAGCACCATGCCGGCTGCGGCTGACTTGGGATGGAAGCGTGGAGAAACGCCCGGCGAAGCAACTGTCTTTTCCTCTCCGACTTCTGTTAGCAGAGAGAAGGAAGAGGCAGAGGTGGAAGTGGAAGGAAAGGGGCCGATCGCTTCACAGCCAGTGTGGTTTCCCGGGCTCCCTTCGCCTGGCTCTCCTTACAGTGCCGCCACACACACACACAAGGACGTCTCCCTCGAGAGGCTTCAGAGGCCGAGCCTTTTTTTTCTTTTCCCCCTCCTGCCACTGCGAGGGCTTTGCGGCGTGGAGGCTTCTTCCTCCACAGGCCGCGAGGACGGGAGTGGCTGCCTCCTGAGTTGCGAGGGCTTTGCGGCGTGGAGGCTTCTTCCTCCACAGGCCGCGAGGACGGGAGTGGCTGCCTCCTGAGTTTTGGGGAGGGAAGCGGGGCGTGTTAAAGAAAGGTAAAAGGGAAGCAGGGGGTGGGGTGGGGGTGGGAGAAATGTGCATCTCGCAGTGGGGCGCAATTTGGAGGTGGCAGATGGGGCGGGAGGGCCACGAGACACGCATCTTACCAGAGACTGGCAGCTCTGGGTCGTCTCTCAGCCATTGTGTGCAGGGAAAAACCTTGCAAAGTAAAGAAAAACTTCTCATGAGTGCAAGGCAATTAACAACTTCTCGCCTTCGTGAGAAGTTTTTCTTTACTTTGCAAGGTCTTTCCCTGCATGCAATGGCTGAGAGACGCGACCGGGGACCGGTTTGGGGGCATGGCTAGCCAGAGATCACTAGTAGTTTGGGGAACTACACCAAATTTCCACTAACAGTTCTCTAGAACCGGTCCGAACTGGCAGCAACCCACCACTGGAAGAAGGCAACGGCAAACCACTTCTGAAAAACTTTGCCAAGAAAATTGCAGGGGCTTGTCTAGGCAATCTCCAAGAATCAGACAGAATTGAAAGGAAGAAAAAAATGTCTTAGAGACAGGCAAGAGTTTGGCAGTTCTGAGGAAAATATGAAGAAGCTGACTCAGCATAAGATGAGAAGAAGTGTTTCTAGAGAATCTGATGACATTTCCACATTACTACTCCAATCTCTCCAAGCCATTTCAAAAGCCACCTACTGCCTTTTTACTTTTGCCAAACTTGGAATATAACAAACAGGCATCAAATATCATGTTACAGTTGACCAATAGGATAGTGAAAAATAACAGATTTCAAACAATGCCCACCCCCACCACAGCCCTTGCCCCCATTCTATGCCAAAGGAAAAAGCTGCATTGTTGCCTCCCCATCCATGTTTGGTAGTGAATTTAATGTCCATTTGTCTGTTGGCCACAAAATCTGAATAGTTGTTAAAAAGAAGAGCTACAAAGAACCAAAACTTATCTACTCCACTGTGCCTTGTGGCTTTAGCAAGCTAGGATAATGAAAAGAAATTATGTCAGTATTTTTTATCCAGAGGAAGGTACAAGCAAGAGTTTCTGCCAAGGGGAGAACAGACCACATAGAGAGTTTGCAAAGTTATACAAGAAAATGTCAACATTGCTCTGGTTTCATATTGCAGCACAATGGAGTTCAGGAGAACAGATTTAGGTGACAAATATTGACCATATTGTAGGAAAACTGGGGTTTAGCACCGATTCTGGATCTAGACGGGGGACAAGAAGCTTCAGCTGAACCCTGGTAAAACCGAGTGGTTATGGGTGTGTGGAACCTTGCGATCTGTGACTTTAACATTTGTAGTTTTGGATAGGGCACACTTTCTCAGACAGACTGAGTACACAACTTGGGGTTCTCTTAGCCACAACTGGCTAGGAGAGCATTTGCACCCATTCCTTGTGGGGAATTGTGAGGCCCTGCACTCAGTCACTCATGCCTTGGGCCTTTTGTGTTTAGACTACTGCAACGTGCTCTACATGGGGATACTCTTTGAAGAGCATTTGAAAGCTAGAACTGGCACAGAATGCAGTTCTAGGGGTCCCTAGGATGGTCTATGAAACACCACTATTAAGTGAGCTGCACTGTTTGTTGGTCAGCTTCTGGGTTCAATTCAAGGTATTGGTTATCACCTTTAAAGGCTTTTATGGCATGGGACCAGGGCTATTTGAGGAACATTCTCGAGTGGGATTGACCTGCCTCACTTGCTCTGGCAGAAGGTGCATGCTAAGGATCCTGTCGGCCAAGCAATTTCATCTGGTGGGGTTTTCTGCTGTTGCTCCTGCCCCCTGGAATATCATGCTATTGGAGGTGAGATCCACCCCAATCCTCTTGGCCTTTGAAAAGACCTCAAAATCTGGCTATGCTGATGGCTTAGGTCCTGATGGGGGTCTTCCACATTGGAGCTGGTTAATGGATTAAGAATAATTTCCCACCCCCATCCCATTTATGTTCTGGTTTCTAGTTTATTAGATAATTATTAGGTATTAGTTATTTTTAATGTTTTTAGGGTTTAATGTTTATTTATCCTGGTTTTTTATGGTGTTGTAAGCTGCCCAGAGTCATATGATTGCAAGATTGATGGCATATACATTTAATAAATGTATTAGTAAATAAATTAATAAGTAAAATTCTGAACTATTGTTGCATATGTGAATGGAAGGAATGAAAGGAAGAAAAATTAGATACAAGTGGTTGGAAAAGAGACTCTGAGATTAAAAGGTACTGGAGGAATAGAGACTAAGAAGACTAAGAAAAAGAGGTACCTCTCACAATTATAATTCCCAAATTGCTTCACATCAAATGAGGCTCATCTATAGCTACTTTTTAAGCCTAGATAGGTTTTAAAAATAAACCCCTCATCTATGGAACACTGTATTGCAGAATTAACTTTTCTGTATTTGTTCTGTAGAAACATTACGTAAATTATTTGCTCATCTCAAATTACCTACCATTTCCTTCCTCTTTTCCTCTCCCTGTTAAATAAACCATACTGTGCATATACATTATATTTTTATTTTATTTATTTATTTATTTTGTCAAGTACGTGTTTGATAATATACATAAGTATAACATTATTTGAATACATAAGATGAGTACAAATAAAAGGGAACATTTGGACAGAGACAGTAGGCACGCTGGTGCGCTTATGCACCTTACTGACCTCTTAGGAATGGGGTGAGGTCAACAGTAGACAGTCTAAGGGTAAAGTTTTGGGGATTTGGGGATGAAACCACAGAGTCAGGTAGTGAGTTCCAGGCATTAATCACTCTGTTGCTGAAGTTGTATTTCCTGCAATCGAGTTTGGAGTGGTTCACTTTGAGTTTGTATCTGTTGTGTGCTCGTGTATTGTTGTGGTTGAAGCTGAAGTACTCGTTGACAGGTAGCAGATAATTTTATGAACTATGCTTAGGTCATGCCAAAGGCAATGTAGTTCTAAGTTTTCTAAGCCCAGAATTTCAAGTCTGGTGGCGTAAGGTATTCTGTTGCAAGCAGAGGAGTGGAGGACTCTTCTCGTAAAATCTCTCTGGACACGCTCTATTGTATTAATGTCCGATATGCAGTGTGGGTTCCAGACAGATGAGCTGCATTCAAGGATTGGTCTGGCAAATGTTTTGTATGCTCTGGTTAGTAGTGTAATATTACCGGAGAAGAAGCTACGTAAGATTAGGTTTACAACTCTTAATGCCTTTTTGGCGATGTTGTTACAGTGGTCTTTGGCACTTAGATCATTAGATATGAGTACTCCAAGGTCTTTGACAAAGTGAGGGTCGTCAGCAAGGTTGTGTCCATTCAGCTTGTATTTAGTGATCTGATTCTTTTTGCCAATGTGTAGGACAGAGCATTTGTTGGTTGAGATTTGGAGTTGCCAGTTGTTCGACCATTCTGACACAAAGTCGAGGTCTTTTTGAAGGGTAGCAGTGTTGTCGATGGTGTTGAAAAGTTTTACATCATCGGCAAAGAGAACGCAGTTGCTTATAATGTGATCGCAAAGGTCATTTACATAAAGTATAAAGAGTGTTGGTCCTAGTATACTGCCTTGGGGAACACCGCTGTTAACAGGTGCAGGATTTGATAGGGCGCTCCCTATTTTGACCACTTGTTGTCTGTTTGACAGGAACGCAGCTATCCAGTTATGTAGGGGTCCAGAGATGCCGTAGGATTTTAGTTTCAGAAGTAGTTTGTCGTGTACCACTGAGTCGAAGGCTTTACAGAAGTCTATGTAAATTGCGTCTATTGTTTTGCCCTGGTCAAGTTTTGAAGTCCATATGTTTTTGCAGTGTAATAGTTGTAGATTACAGGATAATTTTTTCCTGAAACCGAATATGTGCGTACATATACATATGTGTATGTCTGTGTGCATGTGTATGTGTATGTATACTTAGTACAATCACATACTGTCATTGAAGTAATAGCAGCTGTAGTACAACATACCTCAAGAGTGCTAAATGGGGAAACTTCTACTAATTATTAACTCATGACCATAAAGGATGGCTGCAAATAAAAATGAATTAAAAACAAAAATATTTATGTTTTGTCAGAACAAGTTGTACTTGAATGCTTATGCTCTACAGGCACTAGGGACCTAAAACAAACATGAGATAGCCATTTTTAAAGATAGAAAGATTGTTTCTACCTTTGTCCCAACTATCATCAAATTAAAGTCAATAACAGAAAATGATAGAAAACAGGCAGGCCCATTTATAGATGTTTGGCTAACAAATCAGGAGATTTTACATCATACAAAGACTTTTTGAACTCTTTCATTAAATGAAAGAGTTAATATGGAAAATGTGTAGCTGCATTAAAGTCATTTTGCAGTCTTGCAATTTATAATTCTATAATCTCGCAAATTTTTAAGAATTAGTGCCTGAATATTTCTGTATTCTTGTATTCTTTTTCCATGCAAAATCCGTTTTCCATCTGTGTCTTCCTTTTCCTAATCTGCTAAGCTGCAAATCATGAGATATTGCTCTGTAAGCAATTCTGGGAACCTTTCAAGCTGAAAAATGGAATAAATGCTTTGATTATTATCTGTCGACTACTGAATGACCATTGTAGTTCAGTTTGGAAATGAAGGCTCTTTGCAAATTGATGAAACAATTTTAGCTGCACAGGGAAGAGTCTCTTGGATACAGGGCACACCCCAACAGTGAAGTTTTGTTAACCAAAAGAAGAAGGTATGGAAGATACTTTTATCACTATGTGCATTTTATTAGGTAACCCATCTAAACTACCCTTTGATTATTCTAACTTACCCTAAAATGCTCCCTCCCTCTTTAAATAATCCTTCCTCAGTTATTTGCTAATGATGACCTAAAAGTTTTATGTATGTCTGTCTTTTAACCTGGATTTTCTGGGTGGAATTCATTCTCTCAGGCTCTTTTCTTCTTTCTTTCTGTCATGTCCTCTAACCTCCACCAAGTTTGGTAATGTACTCTATGTGGTTTTGAGTTTGGGGGGGGGATCTATTTTCCACATTGAATGGAATATATGTTCCACTCCAACGTCCAAACAGATGGTCCAAGAAATCCCACCAGCATATAGACACAGGGTCATAGATGGGATGGAATTCTGATTGTCATAAAGTGTCAACCAAGGTGCCTTTTTCTTTATATAACCCCTACCATTAGTTTGATTGACTGAGTAGATTGACTGAGTCACTCTACTTTTTTTTTCTTCCAAGCAAAGCACTTTAGTTCCTGTTGTCTTCTTAATTTGTGTTTCTGAGCTTGAGACCTTGCTTAGTTCAGTCTCTATATCACCAGTCTCCTCAGGTTCACTCCCTTCAGCTAACTCCTGCAGTCCAGGCTGAAGCTTTATCTGAATCTGAAAGATCCAGATGTACCCTTAATATCTCCTCTAGAATAGCCTACTCTAGAAACTAATATCATTCCCATCTCTATTGGCATCAATGGGGAGAGAAGGGGATGGGAGTGAAGACTTGGCTCATCAGGAAAGCCTATGGACATTCAACAGAGTTCTGAAGGACTGATAGCATACTCTGATAGGGAGACATGTGTAATGTATGTTTGTACTGTATGTTTTTTAAACTTAATACTGCATTGCACTTGTATAAGTTTTTTGACAGGACCAGCATAAAACATTGAGTAATTAATTAAATGATCTGTATTTAGTAAAATAATCGATAATGTGAATTGTAATGTTTGACTACAGTAATTACAAATTCTGTGTGTAGTTTTTCTGAATACTAAATTTGATTCTGGGTTTATTATGCACTTATTAGCTATGGCTCCCACTATAGAAACAGGCAGCAAATGAAACATACTGTTTTTCCATGTACTGTACCTACATATATGCCATGTATATATTTGATAGCTCTGTAGGGAAATCATTCACAATGCAACCAAATTGTTTTCAAACTCTCTGCAGCTGCTTCTAATTCTTGAACAGGACTATTTATATGAATCTAATTTTAACACAAAGCAAATCTTCTGTAAAAAGTTAGCTGCACTGGTAGATACCTCATATTTGATCAAATCTCAACCAATCAGTTTGACTCTCCCCTCACTTCCTGTTGGGTCTCTAAATGTTTTGGAAGTGATGCAACGAGACTAGAACTGCCACAATAGCCAGGCAAGCACAAGACATGAAATTATTTCTTTCTCTTTCTGATTAGGCAATTGAATGCCGATAGAATTTCTTTTGGTACCACAGTCATTCCAGTGGCAATTCAAATTCTCCAACTGAAATGAACTTGAAAAAGGATAAACTGTCTTCATAATCATTTAATGAGCAATAGACTATTAAATAGAGGCATGTGATTTTCCCTGCCCTGACTCATATACTTACATATTCTTTCTCATTTATTTCAGCCAAAAAGTCAAGCTGAATTCATTTAAATAAAAGGTAAGTTGATATGGAAAATTACAGGCAATATGATTTTGTATGGAAAAAATATAGCAGAGCCAATTGAAAGAGCACCAAAGTCATTCTATTCACATGGCTTGTCCTGTTTCTTTCAAAATGTGCTTCTTTCTATGCCTCAGGTCACTTCCATAAGATCCATCATTCCATGTACAGTATATTCAAAATCAATTTTGCATACCTATGGAAAGGCTTGGCATTCACACTAGCATAAGGAAAGGAAGATGAAGGAATGTATTTAACAAAGAGTGCATTGTAGACATTTTCATATGAAAAACTTTTCATACAATTTTTGGTGCAGCATATAGGCAGCCACTGAAATAGCCGATAAGCATACTTTTGGTATACCACCATGCTCACTTCTTATGAGCTGTCTTCTATAACTTAAAAAGTATGCAAGCTTTCTTCAAACTAAAGTCACATAAATCATGCAACTATTGACTAAAAAAATGAACTGTAAATAATGTGCAACAATAGTGCGTATGTTGTCCTAAATCGTGCACTAAGAAAGATGCAAATGACTTGAAGCAGAGATAGGGGAAGTTTGTAAGACACAAACTATACCAAAGATAACACTGCAATTCATTGTAAAGCAGAAACCAGAGCAGGAGCAGGAAAAAAAAAAGTGAGATGGGCAGAAAATGACCAGAACAAGAGTCCAGCAAACAACTTCCTTTAACTTCCCTTGGGCTAATAAAGGCCTGCAGAAGGCCTGACTGGGGCATAGAAAATGAGTAATGCTGGGGTAAATGGGTAAAGTGATTCCTTGCCACAAGAATTTGCTGGCCTTTTAGTTCCCTACTTCATTCAATACAGAGATGTTTAGTAGTGTAGTTTTTCAATATATTCGCAGCAAGCCATTTTGGATTTGATTTTGAGATATGGCCAATAGCACAAATGACTTTCTCCAAGCTGGTACTTAACCTTGTTCATTGGTGCTGATGGTACTATATTCTGGAAAATCTGGAACAGAGGTGGGTTCCTCCCGGTTCAGACTGGTTCGCCCGAACCGGTAGCAACCCTCTGGTGACATCACGGAGCCAGTTTGGTCAGTACCGGTCCGTGGACGCCGCCATCTTTTTTTATTATTATTTTTTTAAAAAAAAATTGGGGAGGGGATTTTTTTAAAAAAAAAATTCTTCTGCACATGCGCAGAAACCGAGTTTCCGGCACTGCGCATGTGTCGCCATCTTGTTTCCGGCTTTTTTTTCTGGAATTTTTTTGGATTTTTCGGCACTGCGCATGCACGCGCACGCAAAGCGCGTGTGTGCCGAGGCGCAGCCACATGTCACGGGAGGAAGTGAACCGGCAGCGAGGTAAGTTAGAACCCACCCTTGATCTGGAAGATACAAGGATATAAAAGGCTGACATGGTGAAGGCTAAACAATTATTTGAAGCATATTTTAATTTTTTAAAAAATATCTAGATGTAGTGAAAATTAAAGTTAAAACTTAAAATTTAACATGGACCTAAACTTTCATGTATAGGAATGCAATTGATCTGAAGAATACAATGTAATCCTTTGTTGGCAGATAAATAAACATGAGTCCAGAGAGAAAAATGTAAACTGTGGAGTCAAATGACATGAAATGGAAAAAGACTACAGTTTAGAGTAAGTCAAATATATTGAAATCTATGGGAAAAAAAACTTTACTATGGCCATTAAAAATAGTAATTTGTGATTGTACAAGCCTCCTTAAGCTACGTACTGCAAACAAAACCAGCAGCTTACATACCCAGCCCTCTTTTGGCCTTCATTTCATTTAGGAAAACACTAAGAAAATGTGTAGACGGATAAAAGTGAGATAATATTTGTGTATGTACTGTATATATGCACACACATACATAGAAAAATTTTGGACAGACTGATTAAAATGAATTCACATTTGGGAAAAGAGAAGCATGGGAAAACTGAAACTGATTCATCCTTTCCCACTCTGGACATAAGTAAACATATTTTGGATATTACAAACTGTATCTCTATTCACTCTTGGTAAGCTGAACTGCAATAACTAATCTCAGTAAGAAATTCCTCTGTTAAAACGATGCATTTTAGATCAGAAACAGATTCTTTAGGGTGTTGTTAGATAAGTACGGTATTTAAGATGTCATGTATTACAAAGTTACTTTGATTCTGGTTGCTTCTATTGATCTCTGCAGCAACTGAGGTTGCTTTTCAGCAATATTTTGGACACTGAATTGTAAACTTGTAAAGGGCAATTATGTGTTTATTTGATAGGAAAAAATGAGCAACCTTGTATAAATGGAATGTAAATGCGCCAGAGTCAAGCCTGGCACTTTAAAACTTCCAGCTTAATAACTGATGCTATAAATCACGAACCGTTAAGTTAGGCAAGGGGGAACATAGTGGAAATGAATACATACATGCATGCATACATACATAATTTTTTATCAGAGAAGTTTTTTAGAAGGTAAAACAATACAAATCTAAAGAAAGTAAAGTAAAATAAAAGTGAAGTACAGTAAAAGAATAGAAACAAAATGAAAGACAAAAGACAAAGGATAAAAGATGTAGATATAGAGAATTTCTTTACAGCACTTATACAGCACTTTCTCTCTCTCTCCATCTCTAAGATTAGATCTTACTTCCCTTCTTTCCATATTCTGTCCTTTCTAAAAATTAAACCATAAAACACAAGGTCATTTTTTCCTGTTTTCAGCAAAGTCTATAAAGGGTTTCTAGTCAGCAATAAACATATTGTTTTTTTCTGTAAACAAGCAAGTCAATGTTGAACAATCTTTCCATCTTTATGCTTATAATAATCTCCCTGCAGTTACCATGTATAAAAATAAGCATCCATAAATACTTTCTGGTTGTCTGTCCAATCGTCCCAGCAAGAGAAGTTCTGGTTTTATCTGAAGGTTAATCTTTAAAATTCTTTACACCACGCTGTGTATTTGAAATCAGAAAACATATATTTTTCATTAAACAATGTTTCATCCACCCTTAACTTGATTTAACAGCTGTACAGTATTAGAGAAAAGGCCACAGTAAAAATATTAAATAACCTTTAATGTTAGGAGAATAGCTTGTACAAAGCATGTACATTAGAATAAAGTGGTCACAAAATGATTAGTTTAGAGAAATGTGTTCCAAATGTATTCATGGTTCCTGCTGGTTTTCAAAAATAAAAGGGAATGAAAAACAGACTGAATTTAGTAAACATTAGAAAGCAAATTCAGATGTGGCAGTAATTTTTTAAAACTTCCCAATGGCTGTAATTTCTATTTAGCATTTCTGTCACAGCTAATTGTCTGTCATGCTCTATAGTGGAAACTAAGCTTCCTTTGTGTGGAGAAGATGAAAGAAAGCAGTGCCATCTTCTCCTTCATTCTCCTGCCCGCTGAACAGATTTGGCTCAGCTGCTTCAGAAGCTCTTAAATGGAGACAATGATAATTTTCTTAGACACACAAAAAGACAGGGAGCTCTTCCTGCTTTATACACCAGGCTCCAATTGATGCCACTTAGGAGATGCTGCCAATATTTCTGTATTTTCCTACTGGGCAGGCAGTCATCAGACGGAAGGAAGAAAAATAATCTTATTTAGCAGGAGCAGCAAGATACTTTGATCTGTTGTTAGCAAATTCAGTGGCTGGAGTATAAATCCATACAAGGTTACCTCAAGGGCACAGCGCATTTCTCAGGGTGTGACTGATTTGTTTCCTGAGGGCTCTAAGGGAAGAATGCCATTCTTCTAGGGAGGGAACCAGCCATAGAAAAGCTACTGTACTCTTTTGTTTCTTTGCTGTGGAGTCTCAGAGAATTTGGTTTTTCTACAGATTTCTACAGGCAGCAGATTTCTGAAACCAGGTACCATCCAGATCCTAATTACCTGAATCATAATTTAAAGTCAGGCCTGGCATTTGGAGCCAGCATGGTGAAGCATGGGGATGTGGAGAGGCTCTTGGCTGATGCTGATTTCCTCCTTTTTCAGATGTGTGTCTATTTCTGTCATATGTGCATTTAATTGATTTCTGTCCCACTCTTCAGAGAAATATTATTGATCCATGATTGAAAAGTGGTCTTGGGTTTGTATAATATGACGAAAGATACAAAGATCATTTGTCTGAAATGGTACAGGGTTTCCTGCCTGACCAGGCGGTTGTACTAGAAGATCACAAAGGTCTCCTCCAACTCTGTTATTCTGTTATACAGTTCCAAAGTAGACTTAGAATAACTTTATTGTCACTTTAAATGTGCACTAATCAGGATACATTAAAATGAAATTTCGTTGCATACAGCTCTGAAAGGGTCACCACCTCCAATATACACTACATCAGTGGTTCTCAACCTTTCTAATGGCACGACCCCCCCGTGACCCCCTGCCTGCCGCTGCGACCTCCCCTGCCGCCGGGACCCCCTCCCCGCCCCCG
>QLTV01003479.1:1166578-1223843 GCA_003457575.1 Thermophis baileyi
ATTTGGACATTATCACTTAGGGGTGTACTCACTTTTGTTGCCAGCAGTTTAGACATTAATGGCTGTGTGTTGCGTTGTTTTGAGGGGACAGCACATTTACACTGTTATACAAGCTGTATACTCACTACTTTACATTGTAGCCAAGTGTCATTTCTTCATTGTTGTCACATGAAAAGATATACTTAAATATTTACAAAATGTGAGGGGGTGTACTCACTTCTGTGACATACTGTATGTATGAACTCATTTATTATGGCTACAAATTTATGTACATTTATTCTTAATAAAGCAGGGAAGTGACTGAAATATTTACATGAAATAGCCACGATTCTTTGATATGAAGTTGCAGTTATGATAAATGAGAGGAGAAAAATTAGTATGCTTCCCATGAGGTACTGACAGTATAGAAAGAGATTGTAAAATCTAGGTGAGACATTTAAGATTAAGAATACAATATGCATAATATGATGGCAAAACATTTTTCAATGCTTCCGAAGTTAATCTGATTAACATGCTGACTTAGAAGAGACATTATCTCCCTTATCTCCAGGAAACATATTGGTAGGAATTTTGGAATGCCATCTTGGGAAAGCCCAGATTGCAGAGTTCTGCAACGTAATAATCCTGTTTATCAATGGTGTTCACAAAGCAGGATCCTCAATTAAAAGAGAAGCTGAAAAGAAATGAAATGTTCCTTCTCTGGATGAGCAGAGTTCATTCAAGAAATTGATGTACAGTATATCTTCAATTCCAAAGATTTAGAAATTAATTGATATTTTACTTATGGTTATGTAACAACATTCATGCAAGAGGATCAGATGGCAGATGCAAGGTTATCCCAAAGTTTGCAACAACCACCACAGCATAAAAGTGAAGGAGAAATCCCAGTTTATGAACATGAAGCATCTTTAGTGGTCAGAGAATGCTGACTGATTGTTGAAAGCTTTAAAATCCTCCAAAAAGAAAGGGGGAGGGGAGAAAGGACAGGAGACTGTATGGTCTAAAATGAATGGAGGAAAAGGCACACAAGTCTAGCAACAGTCTTCTTTTTCACTTGCTTTGCATTCCCTTTCTTTGGTAGACTGCTCTGTCGAAAGGAAGACATTGGAATTCCCCAACAAAGCTCTCTTTACTGGACACGATATTTCAGTCTTACTAGGATATACTTTTTTTCTCGCCATGTACATGTATACATCCGAAGTAGACTGTGTTGTTCCTCTGTGTCATGTAATATATGTGGGTATGTGGGTATATGCAGAATTTTGTATTTATTTAGTCATGTTTATGTAGTGTATATTGGAAGTGGTGACCCTTTGAGAGCTGTATGCAACAAAATTTCATTTTAATATATGCCGATTAGTGTCCATTCAAAGTGACAATAAAGTTATTCTAAGTCTAAGTCTAAGTTTAAGTCAAAGAACAATCTAAATTCTAGTAAGTAGTAGTGCTACAATGCAAAGGAGGCACATACAGGTAGTCTTCGACCACAAGTGAGCCCAACATTTTTGTTGTTAAGTGAGACATTTCTTAAGTGAGTTTTGCCCCGTTTTATGACCTTTCTTGCCACAGTTGTTAAGTGAATCATTGCAATTGATAAGTTAGTAACCTAGTTGATAAATTAATCTGGCTTCCCCATTGACTTTGCTTGTCAAAAGGTTGCAAAAAATGATTACATTATCTTGGGACACAGCGACGGTCATAAGACCAGTTGCCAAGCATCTGAATTTTGATCACATGATCATGGGGATGCTACAAAGGTTGTAAGTGTGAAAAATGGTCATAAGTCATTTTTTTCAGTGCTGTTGTAACTTTGAATGGTCACTAAATGAACTGTTGTAAGTCGAAGACTACCTGTACACTAGTTTGCAAAAGTACAATAGTATTTAATGAAAAAAGAATCCTTTAACAAGGACCATATTTTCAATAATGATATTCAGCAGATATAAGAAAGACAATGTTATTATTGAAGAAAAATGGAACAGGAGGGTGAATGTTAAAGTTTGCAATGTCAGAAATCCTGAACACAGCAAATATTTTATTGAAGGATCCTTTTGCAATATTTAGAAGGAAATTGCCCATTTATGTTTTATTCCTACTTAAGGGAAAATGATTCCAATGAAGCAATAGATACAGCTCTGTATATTGTACTGTATGTTGTATGTGGGTGTGTGCATGTACATATGTATGTGTATACATACCCACACACTGCATTTGCATTTAATTGCAGAAACCAAAAACCAAACCAACTGCAGAAGCCATAAACACACACACAACTTCATTTAATTGAAGAAGCCAAAAACTCTTAAGAATGGTTGTTTAAGGCAGATTGACCTTCTGAGCCCACATTAAGAGAAACATTACCAGCAGGACAATCAGGAACTGGCACCCAGGAGGCTTATGCATTTGCTCTTTCTCTGAAAAGGACAATGAGCTCTTGTTTTATGCTTGTTTCTATTTCCCATCCTTCCTATTTTGAAAGGTGATGATAAGCTGTCTCTTGCTCTGGTATTATATCATTGTTTATTTTGAGTTTTTATATTTTGTGAGTAGAATTATTCTTGCAAGCCGTATAAACTGAATAAATAATCTCCCCTGAATGAATTTTGGGCTAAATGGCCAATGGGCCTCACACATTTTCTTAAGGCTGCATTGCTTCAGAAAATAAATGATGCAGAAATTCAGTGGGGGTAGTAGACACTTATGGCACCTTTACTCATCATGTCAGAGGGCTATATTAATACTTCCATGAAGAAAATGGTTTCATTCAGTTAACTCTGCCAAAAGCTTTTGCTGACACAGATGGTATTCCATGGTTCTTTACTTGATTTCCTGAGTTGCCCACATTCAGAATTTCTGCAGTATTTGCTACCTGAAGACACATTTTGCGAGTAATGTGTTCCATTAATTTCATCAGCCTGCTGCTTTTATAATTCTGCTACTAGAAGAAAAAAACGTAAATTTCTTAAGTTGTTTTTTAATCACAGTTTCCACTGGCAAAGAGTATTTTTAATAGGAGAAATATCATGGAGACTCACCAGAATTAATCTAACGTGTGCAAGTGCATTATTTGTCAACAATATGTAGTTTATTTCTTTGCAAAAGTCCTGGACACCTGCTACGCTAACTAGAAACACTGGAGAATATTCTTATGTATGATTCCAGAAAATTTACTATGATTTTATTAGAAAAAAATGTTAACCATCACAAAACATCTGCCTCACTATTACCTTCTGTTTAATAACTTCCCTGGGCAAGTTTGAGTTCAGTTGTTTCACTTAATACTTGTTAATATATTGTAGGCTACGTGGATTCACACTCAGTAAGACTCCTACAGGTCTTTTAAAATTTCCTTCATACATTTTTGGAGGTATTAGAATACTTTTAGGATTATACAACTTTAAAAGTCAGAGATTGTTTTTGGGAATGTTCCCTCATACAAACATTAAAAAAAAACTTACTTTGGTAAAGATTACCCTTATTCCCCAAAACAGCAACCACCCTTTTTGGAGCTTTGTCATAATACTAACAATGATATCAGCTTGACAAGATAGATCCCTAAAAAAGGCAAGGCAAATAAAAGACACACCACAATAATTTTCCCTTGCTCTCACCCTGGCATCTATGGAAAGCTTCTAACAAGGAGTGCTTTAACAATTACTATTAAAATAAATTCTTTTTTAAAAATTAATGCTTGTTGATACTGCTTGTAAGTTACTTTGGTAGGCTGTGAATATATTCAATCTTCCTTCCTTGTATGGTATGCTTATATACATTTTTGTTTCAAAGAGATTTTCCAAGTATTACAAGTATTCATCACTTGTATCAGTAATGCCAGGTATACTATTGTTGATGGGCACTCTTGTTCCTGTGTTGAAATATGCATACACTAGGGCAGTGATGAACCTTTTTTTGCTCAGGTGCCAAAAGAATGCGCGCGTGCACGATAGCGCGTGCCCACTCATAATGCAATGCCTCCCCCCCCGTGCATGCACACACAACCCCCCCGCGCTGCCCCCCCGCGCATGCGTGCAGATCTCACTGAAGCCTCTGGACTTCCAGTAGGCCCGTTGTGCCATTTTTTTGCCCTCCCCAGGCTTCAGGAAAGCCTCCAGAGCCTGTGGATGGCGAAAAACGGGCCCAACAGGCCTACCGGAAGTTCGGAAACGAAGGGCGAACTTCTGGTAGGCTCGTTGGGTCCGTTTTTCGCCATCCACAGGCTCCGGAGGCTTTCCTGAAGCCTGGGGAGGGTGAAAACGGCCTCCCCCGCCTTCCAAAAGGCCGAAAACCAGCTGGCCAGTGCGCACATGCACGCTGGAGCTGACATAGGGCAACGCCTCGCGTTTCCTCAGATATGGCTCTGCGTGCCACCTGTGGCACGCATGCCATAGGTTCGCCATCACAGCACTAGAGGTATGTGTTTGTATATTAATATACAATACAATAATATCTCTACCTGGTGGTTAATAAAGAATCCTTGATGCCTATGCCTATGATCAAATAAACTTATACAACTACTGGCATAGTCACAATATAATATGCAGGCAGTAAAGAGATATTGAAATGCTTCCTGAAAATGGTAAATTTAGGCATCTTGCATGTCAGTGCATTTTAGGAATGTTCCATGATATTTTATGGATTCTTGAAAATGCTTTCTTGAAAATGCTTTCCAGAGTTTGTTGTGTCGTAATTATACAAAATACCTTTTGTGGCCACAGACTATGGTCACAGACCCCCAAAACTTAAGATTTAAATCATAAAATTTCTTCAAGCTTTTGCAAACCTCCTGTGACATTGTGACCTCCCAGGGGTCCCCGGACCACAGGTTGAGAACCACTGTTCTAGACAATTTATCTTGGTAACATATGCCAACAATACATCATTTTATAAAAATTCTATTTAAGATGATAACATAATGCAAATGTCAGTCCTTTCAGCTACATATATTCACATAAAGCCTCTGGAGCCTGTGGATGGCGAAAAACGGGCCCAATGGGCCTACCGGAAGTTTGGAAACTAACTTCCGGTAGGCCCGTTGGGCCCGGTTTTCGCCATCCACAGGCTCTGGAGGCTTTCCTGAAGCCTGGGGAGGGCAAAAACGGCCTTCCCCACCCTCCAAAAGGCCGAAAATCAGCTGGCCAGCACGCACATGCACGCTGGAGCTGACATAGGGCAACGCCTCATGATTATATTATAATCAAAATTACACAAGTGAAACAAGAGGAAGAATAGTTCAGAACTATGTTTCGGCATATTTTATTAATTTTTTAGTATTAACTTCTTTGCAAATTTCACAAAATTATGGTTAAAAGCAAAAGGTACAGTTTTTCAGGTTTTTTTAATCTATTAGACTAAGGGAAGAGAACTCCTGCTTTTTCTGAAATGGACTATCCTTTAAACAGCTGTGGATCGGATTACTAACAGAGGTTTAGATCTTTCCCCTGGAGCAGATTTAGTAGTGTTTGCATGTTTCAATCAAAAACCGGTTCTCAAGATCATTGCAAAATACACTAACACTATTCCAAGACCAAACTATTATTTTGGTCCTGGAATACTGTGTGTTAGATTGTCTATTACCTTGCTTTTCTTTTTAATCTTCACAGCTTGGCTTTTCTGAGAGTAAGGGTGGTACAAAAATTACAATCTGGGTTTCCCAGGTTCAAACCGATTATCTCAAATAGTGTGCTACACTGGTTCTAATCACATTTAGGCTGCACTTAAATCATGGCACAGGCACAGTCAACTGCAACTTCTTCTTTTAGCCCCTGAAGGTACATTTAAATAAGGGAGACTATCATAAATCATTCTTAGTTTTACTGATTATTAGTGTTTTCCCTTTTAATCCACTATGTCCAGCAGCCACAGCCTTATGGTATTTAAAATCTGTAATGCTTTGCTGCCTATGACATTGGACGAGCATTGGATGTGTTCAGAGAGGCACCTATTGGGTATTTCAGGCAGGGGATGTTTTAACAGTGCCCATGCTTTTTTCAAGAGGCAACTGGACTTTCTGGTTTTTCTTTGAAGATGTTTCGCTTCGCATCCAAGAACCTTCTTCAGCTCTTCAGGGACAACCATGATCTGGATGACTGAGAATCTCCACAGACTTTTAATAACTGTCTTGCTTTTTGCTATTGCAAAGTAAACTATGGAATGCATGTTTGCTCACTAGTCTAAAAGAAGTAACTTTTTAATGTAAACTTGACCAGATATGGAAACACCTACTGTGCCTTCACTTGAGATGATTTGTGTTACTGAACTGGATTGTACAACTGGTATTGTTAGGTGTACTTCCTCAATTGTTTTTGCTGGCTTTGCACAAGAATGTAGTGGTGTAATAGTGAAATGACAGGTCTAAGAGATACTTTGAGGAACTCAGAAGTTACACATTTTGCTAAGCCTGTGCTGAACAAAATGGGGGTATGGGAGAAGAGTACAAAAAGACCCTTGACAAAATCCTGGTGTCAGATCCCACTGCACCCTCACGACTAGCAAATATTCACAGGTGACATTCTAAAGAAGGAAGGCTGCAAAGCTAGAAATTTCAGCCCCTTTCTTTGCCTAACATGGGTTTAAGGCAAATAATCTAGGCCAGTATACAAATGTCTGAATTTTTTTAAAAAGGGAAAAGAAACAAACATCATTTGACAGTAGTTCACAACAGACTAAGCAGAATCAAGATTGGCAATTGGGACAGCAAATTTTACGAGGGTATAATTTTCCGCAGACTCAAGAAATCGGTGAACTGCAATCCTGAATCCATTCCATCTGGCAGCTCCCCATTAAATTACTTGGGTTCCTCTCGAATAAGTCTTTCTTTAATTGCAAGCAACACTAAGAATAAGAAGTTAGTTAGCTTTTACTGGGATGTTGTTATACCCGAGAAAAGCCGCTGGACTAACGCCTTACCCCGAAACACGCTACTGCCCCCAAATCGCCCAGGCTCCAGGGCAGCTTGGACTCAAGCCTCCCTGTTATTCGGCGACATCTGACTCTAAAGGACCGGGCCTCAGGCGTACCAAAACTGAGGGCGCCGCCGCGCCGCCACCAGATTCCCCTCTCCAGGCCGGCCTCGCCCCCAGACCCTCCGTAACCGCCGCTGGAGGGGAAGCCCCGGCTGCCAAAGGAAGGCGGAGTCGGAAGCGCGAAAGCAACGCGGCCGCTGGAGGGCGGGCCCGAAAGCGGCTGGGGGAGTGGGTTAGAAACTGGCCGCGGCTGCTGCTCCTGCGAGAGGGGGTCTCGGAGCGAACGGGCGGCAGGCGGGCAGACCTGTTTTTTGCCGAGCAGCTGCGCCGGAGGCGCGTGGGGCCAGAGCAGCGTCCGCGGCAGGCAGGGAACGCAAGCGGGCAGCGCGTGCCGCGGGTGCTGAGTGGGCAGCCGCAACCGCGGCGCGAGTGAATGAGCTGCCCCCCGCCCGCCGCTTCTTCCTCCTGCCTTCTCAGACGGAGCCGGCGGCTCGAGGTCGAGCTCGGACGTTGACGCCGCGGCGCCCAAAATGGACGGTTTCGCCGGTAGTTTGGGTAAGTTGAGGCGCCTGGTAAATGGCTCGGGGCGGCCGGGAGCCGAGTCTGTGGCGGTCGGTCGGGGCAGCGTTGCCACACAAGTGCGCGTCTCTGCCTGAGCTCCAGGCCAGGTCCATTTCCTCCCTCGGATTCTTTCGCGCGGAGGGGCTGTCTAGGGACTTGGGCGACCAGAAACCGCCTCAGACTCCTCCTTGATCCTCAAGGTGAATGTTTTTCGCGGCAAAGTGTAGCGGCGTCGACTCTTTTCCCTGACCTTCCTCTCTGCAAGGCTGCCTGCCGAAGTCTTTCGTCTGAAAAATGCATGCCGGGGAAGGGAGGGAGAAGGCGGGTGGGAAGAGAAAATGAGAGGTTGGTGAATATTGAAAGAAAAGCATGGATGTATTTCGGGGGCGGGGGGGAATTACACATTGGAACGAGGAGGATGACTCCAGGACATTTAACTAAGTTGCTGGGATGTTGTATATGAATCTGATACGCACAAATTCATTCCTTCTTTTTCCCCCTGGATCGAAGTACACACTAAATGTATACATGACTTTATCATTCAGTTGCTCTCTTTACAAGGAGAAAAACTTTTTTTCCTGCTACGTTCTGATTTCCCCAACGGCGCTCACGGCGGTGATAAAATCATAAGTAGATGCATTAAAAACCTTTGTATAGAGAGGAAACGGATAGCATCTTTGCTACCTTGAGTGAAGTTTCTCCATGCCTGTTCGGTTCTTTCTGTCTTAGGAGTTGCGGTACTTGCTTTTCTCCTTCATATTTTCTGCAAGTCTTGTGTGTGAGTGTGTGTATGTGTAGGTATGTGTGTGTGTGTGTGTGTGTGTATGTATATTATATATATATATAATATACATACACACACATATACATATACATATACATATACATATACATATACATACATATATACATACGTATATGTATACACACATACACATACACATACATTTGTACACACAATACATTGCATTGAAATGATTACATTGAAGTTATTGTAGGTGAACCTGTTATTTGCCCTTAGGTAGTGAATCCAAATTAATATTTCTACTTACTTCCATGACAAAGAGATAAAAATGGACATTTTTGACTCCCTTTTAAATTTCAGAGTTATAAAAAATCTCTCTAGTGAAATATTTTTGTTTAAAATATTGAATGCAATAAAACAAGTACTCATATTTGTTATTTTTCCCTTAAAATACTAACATGTAATAAGATTTTTTAAAATCTAATCAGTACTACAGTTCTTGTACCCAAATAGTGTACAGAGGACAAACAGTGCAGTACAACTCTCAAATGCAAGCAGAGCAAGATACATTTATGCTAATCCTGTGCATTGCTAATTTTCACCAAAGAAGGAATGAGGATTCGGTGCCTCATTTGCTTATGGGCTTTTCTATTGCCAGCTTTTACTCTAGAGGCCAGTGGGTCAGTTCCACCTGGATTCTTGAGCCCTAAGTATCTAAGGGTGTTAAATTGTTTTATTGCTTTTTGATAGTTTTTTTCTGAATTGTGATTTTTTTGTAACTTCTTAAACTGAATTTATAATACCATGTTTCCCTGAAAATAAGACCCTGTCTTATATTTTTTTGAACCCTGAAATAAGCGCTTGACTTATTGCCATGCACTCAAAAGCCCGATTGGGCTTATTATCAGGGGATGCCTTATTTTGCGGGAAACAGGGTAGGTTTTTTTAAGATTTTGTGGCTTTGTAGAAAAATTAACACATTGTAAAGTAAAATAAATTAATTAGGCATATTATAATAAATAGAACCAAATAGTAATTGAAATAGTAAATCAATGTTTACATACTGTATTGTATGTTCTTTAAATAGCAACGTTAATTTAGACTTGTAAGTGGTTGATATGAAAATGAACAATGCAGTTATTCCAATTTTCCAGAAATTTCTCGGTTGTTTTCCTGAGAAGAGTAGGAAAAATATTCCTTTTCTAATGGCTTCAAAATTTCTGAAAAAGTTACATCTTTGCACAAGATGGCAAAATGTTGCTTTAAGATATGATTCTGATCTGACCTATGTTGGATTGATGCCTTATAAAAAGGCTGTGCATTTAGACCTAAGTTAGGTCTTGTGCTTATTTAATTTGCAAGTAACTCTGGAGAGAGGAGAAGGGAGGGAGAAATCCCTGAAAGTCATGAAATACTATGTTCTCCCATCCAGAGAATCTTTCCACAGGGACATTTGTCAGTTTTTTTATGATGAGCCAGCAAACAAAATCTAAGGAAAAGCAAGGAAGAGAACAAATGAAGTTTGAATGTATTTAAACTGAATTAGCCTGCAGCAATGGGCTCATAGGGCTATGTGGCTGTGGGAGAGGTGAGTGGTTATTAAAAACCATTGTGGAAAGAGGTGCACTGGTTAGAATGCAGTACTGCAGGCTAACTTACTTCTCATTCCAGGAGTTCGATTCTGAGCGGCTCAAAGTTGACTCAGCCTTCCATCATTCCGAGGTAGATAAAATGAAGACCCAGATTGTTGGGGGCAATCTGCTGACTCTGTAAACCACTTAGAGATGGCGTAAAGCACTGTGAAGCCGTATATAAGTCTAAATGCTATTGTTATTAGTTTCTAAAAAGCCAGGGCCTGATCCTAAGAAGAGGTAGCAGTGGTGGCTCAAGCCAGTGGAGGGCAGAGAAAATGGATACATGAATAAATTGAGTTTATGTAAAGCAGGTCTTATGAAACCTGGGAATCATCAGTACAATTTATATAATTAGTTTTGTGATCTCTGATTATACCTCTGGACTGTTTTGAAACATTTAAAAATGACCATAATGAAACAATTAAAAATGAAGTTACAGGTTCATATTAATGTATATGTTGTTTATAGGAAAAATGGAGGATCCTAAGCCTAAATATTCAAGAAAAGTATGGTATTATTACTCCAATCAATTATACTCCTAAATATTCTTTAACATATAGGAGTATAATTGATTGGAATAATGATACCTTATTTTTCTTCACGGCAATAGCTTGAATGAAGAATTAGATCTAAGATTGGAGGTTGAATATATAGCTATTTTTCTTGTAACTGATTTGAAAGTAATTTGAAAAAAGCTTGGTGCTTATTTAATCTCTTGCAACAGTAGCACGTTTTATGGGTATAAATGGGAATCCAGTTTTTTAAAAGGGAACTCCATTCTTATGTCCTTCTAAAAAAATTATAGCTTGACTATAGAGTTATACAATTTTCTTTCTTAATGTCCTTGCCTCCAGCCAACTGCCTATTACCTTTAAGTTTTGCTTCCATACATCTGTTTTGTAATAGCACAGCAATAAAGATAAATTATAATGCTCACATAGGACTAATACCACGGCGGAATGAATGAAGATCTCATTCCATTGTTCTTGCGAAAATATTTCTGATAGTCTTGGAATGCTTAAGCAGCACCTTGTTGCTTTCCATCTGCCCTTTCTCTCTTTTTTATCCATATGATCATGTTAATTTTCATGGAAATGCATTTCCTAAATGAGGTTTTCATGTCAGCATAAGTCTCAAATATTTGTTTTAGTTCATTTGGGAACTAAATTGAGAATTCACAAATAATGCTATCCAACTGTTGATTTTTATTTTCTTGGGTTGCAGTTATACTAAAATCTGGTCCTTTGTCCTGTTGAAATCCGAAATCTATGAAGCTGAATAAATCCAGGTTTAGCTAACTGCATGGCATTAATACTATAAGTTGATCAGTGTGTACTATAAATTCTCCCTGAAAAAAAATTGTCATTGTGGATTGAAAAAAACACTTAAGGAGAAGCTAGGTTGTAATGCTGCTTTTTTACTGTAAGCTCTCACTTGTAATTTGAAGTGGACATAATACAGATTTATACCATAAGTAAGAATTTGGTTTCTGCCCCATGTCAGGTGTAGAATACAGTTGAAATATGAAATATGGTTGTACAAATATAACCATATTTCATTAAAAGTTGGTGCTATTGCATTAGTGAAATTTGTTTTAATGTTTTAAGGTAAAAGATTTATAAACATTTATAAGCATATAAAGATTTCAGTTTCAACTATATTTCTTTTTATCTCATAACATATTTTTATAGGAATTTGTGGAGTGAAATGAAAAGAGGGTTAGAGATTCAGCATCTGAAGGTCAAAGTCATTTGATGAATCAGTGGTTGGAAAACTGGGTCGTTTTCTCATTGTAGAACTAGTTGTCCCTTTCCAAATTTTCTAAAGTACTTACCCATACTTGTTGTTTCAGGAGTGGAAAAAGTTAAGGAATTTAATAAAAAAGCATATTTACATGAGATCTTATTGTAGAAAGTGAAACCTGAGGTAAGAATGTAGAAACAATTGTTAGATTGCTTCTAAGCAAGTATAAGTTCTTTCCCCCTGTTGAAATCCCTTCAGCAAGGATTCAGTTTCAAACACTTTTCGTCATGCAAATTACTACTGTAATGCTGTACATTATTACTTTATGAAAATAATAATACTGGCCTACCTGAATATGGTATTTTTAAAAGGTTTATATTTTATCAGTTGCATTTTTAAAAAGGTTTATATTTTATCAGTTGCATTTTTGCTTGTGTCATTTTTAAACATATTTTCAAGGCAAGCTTCAGAATAATAAAAATATACTATGTAGATTTCTTACCTATTTCCTATTCAAAGGATTCTATTTTGGGGCAAAACCTATTGCCCTAGATGATACAGATTTGGATTCCATTTCTATATCTATGACTTGGGATTTAGCTTACTGTGTTTCTTACATTAGTGCACACACATCCCATCCCAATTTAATATACTTATACAGCCTCTGTGGTTGTTCAGTGATTTGGGGAGTGACATATCGGAATTATAAAATTACAGAATAACAGAGTTAGTTGGAAGTCTTCTAGTCCAGCCCTCTGCTTAAGCAGGAGACTCTATACAATTTCAGACAAATGACTGTCCAATTTCTTTTTAAAAACCTCCAATGATGGAGCACCCACAACTTCTGGAGGCAACTCTTCCACTAATTAATTATTCTCACTGGCAGGATATTTCTCCTTAATTCCATGTTGGATCTGTCTTTGATAAACTTCTGTCCATTACTTCTTCTCTTGCCTTCAGATGCTTTGGAGAATAAATTGACCTCCTCCTCTCTGTGGCAGCCCCTCTGGAAGATGCTATCAAGTCATTCCTAGTTCTTCTCTTCATTAGAGTAGACATACCCAGTTCCTGCAACCGTACATCATATATTTGGCTTTGTGTGTTACATCATAGTTTAGGGATGCTGCACAAATCCTGAGCTTGAGAGGATAAGTCACTGGGTGTCAAATAACCCATTAATGCTTTCTTAAAGCAGATGGGGGACTTCTAATTAACATAACACCAGGCCAAAAAGTATACTGTATAAGATACTGTCCCCTATGAAAATACAGGCTTACAGTCAGGGGGACACTGACTTCTTCCAGAAGATGGCCAGTATGACTTTGCCTGCTGTAGGCGGTTGTACTGGATATGCTTATTTTGGTGACATAACCATCTATTGATGCTAAAGAAAGGTTGAAGTGAAGTTTGGGTATCTTTGAAAGGTACCTGGAAACCTCAATATCATTTGTCTTAAAAACAGGATTGTCTCAGGGAAAAAATTGGTAACTTATTATTTACCCAATTTACTTTTTATAAGTCACACTGCAACTGTATTTTAAAACATACGTTTTTATGAGTTTTGCAATACATTTCTCCAAAGCACATACAAAAGCAGATATAAGAAGGAAATATGCTAAAATAGGCATATTAATGAACTTAACAAATATCACTTTAGGAACAATTGTTTATGGTAAAAATCTGGGTATATGAAAAAATATGACTTTTAAAATAGGAAAAGTGATTAATTATAACTGAAAATATAAATTGGTCCATAATTACATATGAACAAAAACTGCTGCTAAGAATTATTTAAGGAATTTATAAGGGCAGTTAACTTAATTTACAACTCTGATGTGTATATCTGTAATAATAAAAAGCAAACAAGAACAAAATTAAAATAAGCAGTATAATCACACATATAAATACTGTTTTTAAATAGCTTGGTCTATGTCTGAAAGTTAATTAGTATAACAACATATTTATTTAAATTATCTTGAATGTGAGCCTCATTCCTTTAGAATGTTTGGCAGGTCAAACATAATTTGCAACATGTTATTAAGCCTGGCAATCTCTGTGTTATTCCATATTCTGTCAAATAATTTTTCCTGGATATTTTGAAACTTGTGATCAAAAGGGCACAGGAAATGAACATATAATGCTCTATTTGTTTTTCTTAACTAAATGTGTGACTCATGGAAAGATTACGCTTACTATTTATGAGTATCTTTATTTTAGCGTTGAGATAGATCATCATATCAAAGTGCATTGAAGAGTTTCCTACCTTACTAAGTTACATTTGTAAGAAGTATGTACTGTTGCTCACCACACATTCTTTCTCATTTTGTTATTTCTGGTCATATGAACAGAAAAAGCAAAATAAATAGACCTTAATAATTTAGTACTGGATCTAATTCTGGGATAATGGCTAATTTCATTTGTTCTTCTTTAATACTGAAGTTTTGATTGGAACTGTTATCTACATATATAGACACAGTGAATTTCATTGTGTTCCTTCCCATTCTAATAATTCTTGCTTAGCTACATGCAATAATCCTACGGTAGCTACTGATAAAATGTGTTGTTTTGCCTTTATTTTTCTTTTGATAATATGGAATTCCTTGGAATTAGTTTATGAATAGTGGAATACAATATAACACACACTGCATTTCAAATATGGGGCACACAGGTGGATTTTTAGTATCATTACTCCTTAAAATATATAGATTCTTTATTGCACTTGTGTTTAAAGGACCAAGAGGGCTAAAATTAGATGCCTCATATTTGACATGCCACATCTATTTGGATTAAATAGTTACTTAAAAATGTCAAAAGAATGCTTTCTTGGACACTCCTTAACTTTCATGAATGCTGCTACTCCCTGATTTTTGTAGACAACTACTCCTGCGTGATCCATAATCCTGTTCAACCTTACTAGAAATTTAAATCACAAAATGGCTCTCATAATATATAGTTGGTATTTTTAGTTGACTTTTTGACTTAATGATTTACTTTTCAAAAAATCCAGATTGAGAAATGATAAACTGTCCAACCTATAACTTTTATTTTGCAAATAACTTTCAGATGAATGGCCAATTGGGGGACATTTTATTGCTTGAATAAGTAATAGGATAATTCTCATAAGTGGCAGCTGATTTTTCTCATGGTTCCCATCTTTTGCTAAAGATCGGGGAATATACAGTATTTAGGATTAAAGCTGGTCAAAGAAGATTTCTTGCCTCAAATGGGTGAATGAATTAGTCCTCCTTAATTTCTTGGAATAATTATTTCCACAGGACCTAAAGAACCTAAAAGAACTTTCTGCTTACTCCACCTACTGTTTCTTTATTTTTAAAGTATAGCTTACTATATTATTTTAACAATTTGGAATTGTATGAGCTTTTCTAGTGCATCCAACTAAATTGGCAGCTATTCAGCTATGTCCTGGGAAAACGGGAACTCAGAGGCTCATTTGATTGAAGAAACATTTTCAGAAGCATTAGGAACAGAAATATAATTGACCTTGAAGGTTGACTTTTTTAGTTAGTGTATGCATGGGATTATAAAAATACTGATTATTTATGTGATTATCAAAAAGCTAGAATAGCTGGATTTCTGCAAATTAAGTGCCTTGTCATTTTCTTTCTCCATACTATCTGAGTCGGCTGTGGTTGCAGATACTAAAGTAGGGTTTCTTTTTGTGATGAACTAATGTATTATGGATTCATGTGCTCTTTGATATATGATGATAAAATACATTAAAATATAAATTTTAACTCCTTCAGGAGTTGGGTGGCATACAAATTTTATAAATAAATAAATAAATAAGTAAATAAGTAAATAAGTAAATAAATAAAAACAAACATACATAGTAGTCCAGCCCTGGAAAAGATCTTAAGACAATAAGATTTTGATATGTACGGAAGAGAACTGTAATGAATTTCTTTAATATATTGAAGACAATATATCTTTTTCAACAATAAACACTCACTGATACTTTAGTTTAATTAACTTATATTCTTAAAACTTTAACTTAATTTTATCTTCCATGTTAATTCATATGTGTAATATAACTACTTACTGTACCTTGTTTAGACTTGATGATATGTTTTATGCAAATAAGAATCTTTGTAGTTTCCACACCTTAAATTAATGTGTCTGCTTCAGGCTGTGAAGACACACCTTTCAGTTTATAATAGCTTTTTGCTTTTGCTATTGCTTGTGGTGAAACTTTCGAGAATAGATTTTTTAATTGCCTGTAATTTTATGGTTGCTTTTAAAACCAGGAATACTTTTAAAGTTTTGAATTTACAGAGATATATCTGAAGTATAAATCATTTCAGAAAGACTGGGAAGCCTAGTGAATTTATTGGGAATAAAATATGAAATCAGATACTATGGGAGTCATGTTCATCATTATATTATTCCAATTTAGTGACTCTAAATAATGACACTGTGATTTCTTACTATTTTTAAATATTGCTTTGTTCTACTTTGTAAATGATAAAGAAATTGATAAGGAAAAGGATGAGTATGAGTTTTGTATTATAATTATTCATTAATATTTTACATAAATGCTTCACGTTTTCCCCATGCTGTATTTAGAAGGATAATTTCTAATTATTATGAAAAAAGATGCAAACTTGTTAATGACGTTTATTTAATATGGTAATAGAGCATCATCAGTGATTGTTATTTTTTTCTTAATGATAGAACTTTTCAGTTGAAATCTTGATATGAGTATGCAGGAAAGAATTGATACTGAAGCTGAAAATGAAGTTCAGCTTGATTGTTTTATTTCTTTTCTCTTTAGTGGTGATTAGCTTCTTGGAAAATGTTGAAATGAGATTTATGTGGTGATTATTAACTTGCTAATTGTGTTCTATTTGATCTGAAGGAACTGCATAGATAGGTAAAGATTACCTAATAATAGAAATAGATGCAGTCTTTTTTCTGTTGCCTGTGACCAGTGTTTCCTGCTGCTTTCTTTCCTGAAAACATGGATTGAGCTGTTTCAAATGCTGATACACTATCTTCATTCCTATCTTTTACATCTTTTCTCCACTTAGCCTTCAAACATTCTCCAAATGTTTGTTTCAAGCTTTTAATTCTTTTACATTTAACATACTTGATTTTTTTTTAAATGGGCAGAGTTGCTTGAGAAAAAAGCAGCAGTTTGGAAGTTGATACAGCTTTGGCTGGAGAATAGGAATTTCTTTTGGCTTAATGGGCTAGAGACAAAATATTTCATACAGTTAAAATGTAAATAAACTTGAATAGTGGACTCACAGTTCAATTATGTATATTTTTATTAGTTTGTATAAGCAGTTGAAATTGATTCATAGCAGGTTTTCATATTTTAGTTCAGTTATTTAGAAAAAATATCAATAAAAATCTAGTATTAAAGGACAAAAAACAAACAGTACAACATAGCAAAATATTTCAATAAATGTTAGGAAGATCCTAATTAGGTTAATGTTGCCTTTTTTTGTACAATTAGTAATTGGAAAATCAATTAGTTGCTCATCCTTTATTATTTGAAAAATGAATCTGCTAACTACTTAGGCCTCTGTTGACATTAGCCACAGGTATATGCAGAGATCTTGCATTTAAGCACACTGTATCCTTGCACTTATCATAGTCATGTGTAAAATTGTTTTTTCGCCCCCATTCATTTAAGAGGTAAATTTAAAATAATGAGATTATAAAAATGGTTAAGATAGTGGCATTAATTATAATTTCTGCTTGAAGTTCTTCTCTTTCCCATACCCAAATTTTTAAATTTATTTTTTAGTCTATAGATGGGATATCTGAGAACATATTTCACACAAAACAATCAGGCTCAGTAATGCTTTCATGGTTTCATTTTTAAGAAAATAAAAGAGGGAATTCAGACTAGATAATGGAGGACTGGGTAACTGACTAGAATAGAATAAAACTTGGGTGATAATTAGTATTGTATTTATTGAATTTATAACCGTCATTTCCATCAATGGATCAAGGCTTCTAATGAAAAATAATATAATTAAAATACAATTAAAAAGAACAAAAGTACCCACATGCTCCTGTCTTTCAACTTAAACCCTGCTTATATGCCAGAAGTCTGCATAAATAAAACTATTTTTTGCCTGCTGACAATAGGGAAGGAGAACAGTTTGACCTCTGTTGATCACACCAAAAGTCTCTCTTAATTGTGGTAACTGGAGAATGGTGTTTCTTAATGCCTCAATTACCTTATAAGGCAAGATATTTTTTTAAAGGTACCTTGGATTCAAATCATGGGGGGCTTTTTAAGTAGTATTTTGAATTATGCCTGGAATCTGATCAACAATCAGTTTGTTTCTTAAAAAACAAATCACATTTTCCCATCACCAAAATCATTCCACAGTTTAGCCACAGCTAAAAACTGAGTTGAGACAAGGAGAATTTGCAGACAAGGGAACTAGGAGCAAGCATTATATGTTTAAGCCTTCAAAGAAATTACACCCTATACAGCACTGACTGAATCCTTATTCCTTTATTTATTTTTTGAACCTTCAGTTTTTATATATATATTTTGGATTAAATTGTACTTTTATACCAATGTTTCTCACTTGGCAACTTTAAGATGTATGGACTTCAACTCCCAGAATTCTCCAGCCAGTGTAAGAAACATCTTAAAGTTACCAAGGTTGAGAAACATTGCTTTATCCAATTAATATCTAACATCAAGCATTGATTTAAGACTTGAACAGGATTTTTGGTTTTAATACAGTACCACTGAACATCTAACAGTATTTATTTTACCAATCTTAGGTCCTCCTCAGACTATTATACTGAAAGTCAGATGTACAGTAAATATCACCAACCCTATTTTAGGTTATTATAGGAGAGAGTCTGGAAGCAATCAACATTGCATTGCATACCAATCCCCTATACTTCTTCGACAGAGTTCTCTTGTCTTCTTCCTGCCATCAGGAAATAATCTTCCCCAAATGGGTGATTGAAGATGCACAGCAGAAAAACCTATGTTCAGGTAAATCAAGATATTATTTCCTTTTCCTCTTTCTATATGACAGAAGGGATGCCTTCCTTTCTCTTCTTCCTCTCTCTCCTGTGTCCATTTTTGGATTGATTCTGTAGACAGCAGGCTCTCTTGGATAAAGTGAATATGCAAAATCAAATAATTCATATGATAAAGGATGAATTTTTTTGTTCTTCGTTTAAAATAAAATAAAATAATATTTTAAAAATACAGCAGAATTCAGTCAAACTTCAGAAATGTATTAAACATGAAACTTCCCAAAAAATAATACATTTATCAAAGATACATGAATCAGAAACAACTAATACTGTAGATGTTGTTAATTTAGTTATGGGAGAGGGATTATATCAGGGGTCCCCTATCACTGCACGGACGATTGGGAACCTGGCTGCGCAAGCGGCAAGCAAGGGGTGAAGCTTCATTTGCACATGCATGGCATTAGGTTGCATGTGTGAGACCATCCCCTCCCCTCCTCCTCCACCACCATGGCAGTCCTTGGAGTCAGAAAGATTGGGGACCACTGGATTATATAGAAAGCTATTTTCTTACTATACATCATTCATAATAGTTCTTTGGAATATAGAAAATAATAGCCCAGAGAGACACAATAATTTATATATATTTCAAGTAAATTCTGTTATACAGAATTACAGACCCAATAATTTTTTTAATTTATAAATTCCCAAAACCAAATAGAAGGAAAACAAAAGAGTTTTCCCTTTTTAATTACAATATGACTTATAGTTTGAAAGAAGAAAAGTAATTTGCAGAACAGGCCCAAAGAGCAATAGAGAAAAAAGCCATGAGAGTCTGAGTTACTAATAAGTTACCATTAAGATGAGGAAAAAAATCAGATTATAAATGAGAAAAGGTTTATAAAAAAGATAAACCAAGAATGACTATTAATGTATTATGTTTAAAAATAGAAGAGAAAATAAGATAATTAATGGTCTATTTATGAAGAATTATTGAGATGTGCTGAATGATTATATCTGTTAATGTAACAGATAAGTTTTAAGTATCTGATGAGAGATGAGGGATAGTTGAAAAACTTGAGTAGACTGTTTATCTTTTGCTAAGAAAGGAAATACTAGTCAGTAAAATGCATGGCCACTTGCAACATTGTAGTGATTTGCCTCAGACAAAATATGGGTGCTGAGTGAAGTTATGATGATCTTATGTATAACATTATGTGATCTTATATGTACATATAATCCTATATGTAACATTGAAACTTAAAAGGAGATTTGCTGGGAACTCTTTATTTGTAATTCTATGTTGGAGGTTTCTGATGCACAAAGTAATATTTTTAAAAAGGAGATACAAAGATAAGCACCACTACTAAAACACTATTTTGAAGTAGTAAAACCACATAAAGCTGAAAGTAATTTTAAAGGACTAATTAATTTTTAATTTTTTAGAAATTAAGTGCCATAACATGAATGCATGAGACAATCTTAGCTTCTAAAGAAATACGTGCCACAAGTTGGAAATAACAGGCCCTTTGCAAATGAGTATCCTTCCTGCAGCTACTGCAGTAAGAGTTTTTCTCTTCAATGCATTTCTCAAATATTATTTTTCCTATAAATTGCCATTAATCTACTTATAGAAGTATTCTAGGTTTTCTTTTCAGGCAGCATGTGGAAAAGTTTATCAGTTGTAAGGTGAACTTATTCTGCTTTGTCTGGATTTTTTAAATTAGGAGTAGTTTCACTTTTCCTGCTTTCTGAAATAAAATATGATTTTCAAAACTCATCTCATCTTTGCCTTCCTACGCTCTATAGGTAAACCAGGCTTCAGGTTTTACTTGTTTTTATTTAATGTTTATTTCTTTCCCACTTTTCTTCTGGTACTCAAAGTGGCACACGTAGCACTTCTTTCAGTTTATCCATTTTTTCTCTCTCAACACCTATCCCAGGGGTCTGCAACCTTAAACACTCAAAGAGCCATTTAGACCCATTTCCCACAGAAAAGAAAACACCGGGAGCCACAAAAACCTTTTGACATCTAAAATGAAGATAACACTGCATATATCGTTTTCTCCTTTATGCTATGTATAAAAAAACTATAGTGTGTTGCATTTATGTAATCAGTGAACTGCTACATTGAAAACAAATTTTTATTTCTGCATGCAACAAAAACATATTGAACTACGAAAAAAAAGATGGGTTGAAAAGCTCAATAAATCACGTGCTGGCGGGTGTCACACATTGACAGTTGTGACGCATGTTTTGAGCGACAGAGCCGCAGCAGAAGGATGAAAGAGCCACATGCGGCTCCAGAGCCACGGGTTGCAGACCCCTGACCTATCCTGTAGAGTAGGATGTGTTGAGAACGAGAATAATTTGTCTAAAGATACCCAGTGAGCTTTCACAACTGAGAGAGGGCTTGAGGCTTGATCTACTCAATCTTAATTTATACTTTAATTGCTATACCTAAACCTTGGGGGGCAATGAAGGGAAAAGATCAATACTAAATGGTGCAATTGTAATAGGAACTGGATAGGATTTACTCTCAAATCAGGCGGAAAATTAATTATTCCTTATTACCACTTTCACCTTAGAACCATAGTATCCCTTTTTCTATCATATTTCCTTGAATCATGAACAAGTTGGACTAGGTTTAGTTTGGAAAACAGCTCTGTCCTTTGGAAGCTTGGTGGTATTATCAGTTGAAATAGAAAGGAGAAGCAGAAGGCTTGTGACAGTTTTGGATATGGTCTTTTGAACAGCATCCCATGGATTCAGTTTGTTTGTATTTGGCTTTGGATTACTAATTTGTTCCTCGGTGTTGATGACTGCACCAAGATGAAGAAGAGTGGTGGATGGAGTTAGATGGCTTTTCTGGAAATTCACAGAAACCCCGTGTTCCTATAGTGTCCGAATCGTGAGAAGAAGGTCGTCGTGTGCTCGAGAGGGCGAAGCTGACTGGATGATGATGTCGTCCAAGTAACACTGGAGTCTTATCGGATGCGCCATGAGGTACGCCGCTACCACAGCCAGAAGCTTGGCGAAGGTTCTTGGAGCCGATGACAGGCCAAATGGCAGGGCTCTGTAATGGTAATGAGTCCCTACAAAGCAGAACCTCAGGAACCTTCTGTGTGATGGACGTACTGGCACATGGAGGTAAGCCTCCTTGAGGTCAATGGACGTTAGCCAATCGTGTTGTCTGATGCAACCCAGGATGGATTTCAGGTATTGCATTTTGAAGCGCTTGTATGCCAAATGGACGTTGAGCTGCTTCAAATCTAGGATAGCTCCCCCCCCCGAGCTTTTGGGGACTAGGAATAAGATGGAATAGAAGCCTAGTCTTTCCTGTCCTGAGGGAACCCTCACTATGGCTGAAATTTCCAACAAGTGTCGGATTTCGGCTTCTATGAGAGGCCGCTTGCTGACATTGTTTGGAGTGGGACACTGGATAAAACGTCTCAGGGGCCTGGAGTGAGGCCGAAGTTTATAGTCTGGAGAATCCAGGCGTCTGTGGTTGTGACCTCCCATTGGGTGGCGAAGTGCTGTAATCGGCCGCCAATGGGAGCCTCGGCCCTGGAGTGACCTGACTGCCCCTGATAATAAGGCCTTTGGTATTGGGGGGCACGAAAGGTCGTATCTGGCCGAAAGGGCTGTCGGCAAAAATACGGTGCCATACGGCGATCGGCCCACCGGTGAACGTTGGGTAGCACCTTTGTCTTGTCTCTGTTTTCGACAAGAATCGAGTCCAGGGCGTCACCGAACAGATTACTTCCCTTAAAGGGAGCAGCTGCCAGGCACCCTTTTGAATGCATATCCGCTTGCCAATGGCGGAGCCACTGGAGGCGGTGAGAAGTTACATTGGCTGACATGGCCCGGGACACGAACTTGGCTGAATTAAGTGTCGCGTCCGCTGAGAACTCTGCTGCAGCCAGTAGATTATTTAAGTCTTGGCGCAGACGTGTGTCCTCTGGGGCTACTCTGGACTGCAACAGTTTGATCCATAAAATGGAGGCCTTGTTGAAAAACGATGCAGCAGTAGCTTCCCTAATAGACCAAGCGGCCGCTTGGTGCGTTTTGCGTAGAGTTGTTTCTGCCTTGCGGTCCTCTGACTTCAACCCCTCTGAAATTTCAGCAGGGAGAACTGCTGAGGAGACCAAATTAGCGACTGGGGCGTCTACTGCCGGGAGTTGTAAAAGCTCCTCAAGCTCCGCCCCCAACCCACAAAGCCTCCAATCTGAGGAAGATGGGGCTGAGATAGAGGCTGGCTGGTTCCATTGCCTCTGGATAGTGTCTAGGAAAATCTTGGAAGAGGGAATAGAGTCTTTCTCCTGAGTAGGTTCAGAAAACAATCCTTCTGTCGGATCGATACCTACTGGAGGATCTGCCGGGGCGTCAGGCACTCCCATATTCGTGGTGGATTTGGCCTTAAATAAAAGAGCTTTAAACAAGGTAGGCCTGAAGAGACCTGTGAAAACAGGCTGGTCAGGAGCCACTTCCTCATCGTCTGACAGGTCCTGGTCAGCGATGCTCTCCTCCCCCATAAGGGACTCCTCACTGTGGGCTGAAGAGTGTGGAGAGTAAGGAGCCATCAAGGTGGGCCAAGCCTCCTGGACCTGCGCCTGAGTTTCAGAGGGATTAGTCCTCTGCTGAAGGCCCGCTGCTATACTTTGGGAAATGGTGCTGGAGATTAAGTCTCTCATTTCCTGTGGGAGGGCCAGCACCTGACTATCCCCTGAGTGGAGCCCTGCTGCTGTTGGGGTGTAGGTGGCAGAAGGAGTTGCCCTTCTGGTCATGGGTGGAGCTGACAGAGAAACAAGATCTGACCCTGGAAGAGGGTTAGTTTGTAGGGGCAGCTCAGCCGTTCTGTTATCCTGAAACCAAATGGCATCATCAGGCGACCAGTCCTGATTGGTCGTAATTAAGGAGGAAGGATGATCAGGTGGATTGATCGTTTCCTCTTGCAGGTTGGAATTTCCTGCCTAACTTTGCGCTTTAGCAAATTGTTTCTCTAATGCTCTTAAGCGCGTCTCAGCGTCTTTAACCGCTGCAGCGGATGCCATGCTAGATGTGCCTTTCTGGGCCCTTCTCTGCCTAGGGGCCCCTTTGTCAGGTTTATGGCTCTTGCCCCTAGACACCTTTGAGGTGGCTCCAGATGAATTAAAGGCCTCTTCTCCTGCAGATCTAGCTGATCTGCTGGCCATTTTGAACCGCCTGCACTTGGGCCTAAGAATGATAAACACCCGACCAAGCTGGGCAGGGCTCGATGCAGGTTGTGCCACTCACCACTGTAATTTGCCTTTAGCAGGTGGCGTTAAGCTCCAAGCCCTTCGGGCACTCAGGAGATGGTGAGGCAGAATGGAGTTTAGCCTGAAGGCAGGGACTCCTGTGTCACTTCCTGAATGGCCGACAGGGTGGTGGTGGTTGTACCGGAGCCCCGGTAGACCAGCACACTCAATGCGACACTTGTGGAGACTAGCGGCACATGTGGTCGGACTTAGCTGAAAGGCCTTCCAAGGCGATCAGATAAGCTGCAGGTGCTTCAAAATGGTGGCCGTGAGGGAACTAAGCCACCCGGTGCCTCAGCAGCTTAAAATGGCGCCCGTAAGGGGAGCGAACTCACCCGGCGCCTCAACGGTTGAAAAAATGGCACCTGCAAGGGGAGCGAACTCACCCAGCGCCTCAAACGACGAAATGGTGCCCGGAGGGGGAGCGATCTTTCCCGGCGCCTCCAATCCTTGAGAGCCGATGCTCTAATAAGTGCCGATCCGTGCTTGGAGTATAGCCGGAAAATTGGGCAGGGACTCCGGCTGTCTCAGCTGTTTGGCAGTTGGTGGTGGCGGTTCTTGCCGGTGGGCCGGGGAAACCAGCACACACACTGGCAGCAAATTTGACAGCCGCTGGGCAACGAGGAGGCCTCCCCTTATTTGCCCGCTCCCTCCTTGCTGCTCTCGATGTTAGAATGGCAATAAGCAAAAATATTTTTAGAGTCCAAGCATGAATTCTGTAGAATTTCCTCAGAAATTGAGCTAAGAGAAATATGAATTACGTCCCTCTAGGCTAGACTGAGTTGAAAAACTGATCTCGGTGGAGCAGAGAGGGCGTGGTCAGATCTTTCTTAATTCAGTCCCTGGGCAATCCGACAGAAGTTAACCCATGCTTGGACTCTCCAAGCAGCGCACAGGAGAACAGCTCTGTCCTTTGGAAGTTTGGCGGTATTATCAGTTGGAATAGAAAGGAGAAGCAGAAGGCTTGTGACAGTTTTGGATATGGTCTTTTGAACAGCATCCCATGCATTCAGTTTGTTTGTATTTGGCTTTGGATTACTAATTTGTCCCTTGTTTTCTGCCTTGCTTTCCTTGACAGCTTACCCTCAAATCCTACAGTATTGACAGGACAGCCAGGACTCAACACTATCTGGCTGTTACTATACATCATGCAGGACTTTTCTTCAAATATTCTTTTCACCTTTGTTAATTCTGCTTGTGCTAGTTTGTTTTTTGTGTTCTATTTGTATGATAAATATTGTTATGACTTGATAATTTTGCTGTGAGCTTCCTAAACTCTTCGTAGTTGAAGCATATTATATTAAATTACTGTGAACAGAGGTGGGTTCCTCCCAGTTCGCACCGGTTCTATAGAACCGGTAGTAAACCGGTGGTGACGTCACGGAGCCGGTTCTGTCAGTGCCGGTCCGTGGACACCGCCATCATTTTTTTGGATATTTTTTTTTGAAAAATATATAGATTTTTTTGGGAATTTTTTTTGCTGGTTTTTGCTTCTGTGCATGCGCCTCCATCTTGTTTTCGGCTTTTTGGGGGGGAATTTTTTGCTTGTTTTGCTTCTGCGCATGCTCAGAAGCCGAGTTTTTGGCACTGCGCATGTGCAGCCATGCAGCGTGCAATGCGCGCGTAGCCACATGGCGCGGGAGGAAGCGAACCAGCGGCGAGTTAAGTTAGAACCCACCCCTGACTGTGAATATACCCTAAAATCCTTAATTCTGTAATATAAAAGAACAAAAGCCAACCATTTAAAGCCTCTCCAGTTCCATAATACTTGAAGCTCGCTGAGTTGTAGTTGAAGCTGGCTGGGGTAGAAAAGAGGAAGTTCTTCCTACATACACAATTGATTTATGGAACTATCTGCTATTGGGTATGGCAGAGGTCTGCAACCTTAAACACTCAAGAGCCATTTGGACCTGTTTCCCACAGAAAACAAAACACCGGGAGCCACAAAATCTGGGTGAGCGTGGCCAACTCAACGTCACTCACTCCCACCCAGTCACATGATTCTCCCCAACCATGCCTGCCCAGGTTTTGTGGCTCCAGGTGTTTTCTTTTCTATGGGAAACAGGTCTCTCTCCCTCTCCCTCTCCCTCCCTCCCTCCCATCTCTCTTTCTCTCCCTCTCCCATCTCTCTTTCTCCCTCTCCCATCTCTCTTTCTCCGTCTCTCTCTCCCTCTCCTTCCCTCCCTCCCTCTCATCTCTTTCTCTCTTATCTCTCTCCCTCTCCCATCTCTTTCTCAGCAGAGGGGTGAAAGAGACACATGCGGCTCTAGAGCCGCAGGTTGCGGACACCCGGGGTATGGGAAGGTCATTCACTTACTTCCAAGAAGTTCTATTTTCTGGAAACACCCTGGTTTGTCCTTTTTTTTTTTAAAGCTGTCTTTCTGTATCTTTTTCTGTGTATGTTGCTTTGATGCCAGGTAATCATCTCATACTTATTTACTGGTGTTTGAATGAGTTAGTCCTCTCTGAGGCTAATTCAGCTGAATTGATTTTTATTTAGAGAGAGAGAAGCAGCTAGATAACTAAATTAAGCTTTTTGTTCTTGATAGCTATTTTGGGTTCATAGATTTTAATTTTGTCTCCCTGCAAACTGATGTTCCTTGGCAGAATTGCTTGCATATATAATAATTCAGCTTTGATATATGCTGTTATTGAAAATATCCATGACAATTATATTTTCTCCTTTTTAATTTTTTAGATGTTTGCCTTTTCAACATTTGTGATTAGCTTTAAAACAGGCTTTGTTAGCTTTATAGATTTTTCAGATTAAAGGTACAATCAGCCAGATATCTTGTTCAGTTAATATTGTAGTGCCAGGTACTCATCAGCCCAGCTTATAATCTTTGTCATTGATTGGGACAGATCACCTGCTTATTCTGCTTAGCAAAGATAACTTTGGACACAGTGTGCTGTGCTAAAATAAGATTACAATTGGGTTGTATTTTTTTTGGCATCATCAACATCATATTTATTGGTGAGATGGTTATCAGCTTGTTGGCTTTCTTTTCCTCCATTCATGTGTTAATGATATCAGGAGCATTTACATATTAGCTTTAGTTGAAGTTTTAACAAAGATGCTTCTTTTTCAAAGGAAAGAAATTATGTTATAAATAACTAATGTTGCATAATTGCTTCCTTTTGGGGTTTTTTTCTAGCATAAAACCTTACACCATTAGTTCATTCAATTTTTGGAAATACATGATTATTAACAATTATACTAGGCACATAAATGAACTAACCTCCACCTTTCCCCCCCCCCAAAGACTCATGTGTATATTTGCATGTATTTATTTAATATATTGGTGCAATAAAATTAGCATACCGTATTTTTCGGAGTATAAGACGCACCTTAGTTTTTGGGGAGGAAAATAAGGGGGGTGGGAAATTCTGCCTACCAGGTATTCATCTGGCTAGTCCTTAGCCTGGTCAGCTTCAGCACATTAGTTCGCTCGCTGGTTTTGAGGTTGGGAATGGTGGGGGATAAGCTTCAGCACATTCGTTCGCTCGCTGGTTTTGAGGTTGGGGATGGTTGGGGCTATGCTTCTAAAGTACAGCTGATTGTCAGAGGGAGCAGCAATTAGAAAAGCAGGCAAAGCACACGCTTTGGGCATGTTTGGGCTGAAAAACAGCTTCAAAAGCATAGCTGATCCTCGGAGGGCGCTCCAGTGACCAAAGCAGGCAAAGCGGGGAAGGGTTAAGAGAAGGCAGCAGCTGTTCCGGGTAGCCATTTTGGGCACCGCACGAGCGTTTGGAGGCTGAAAATGCAACGCGCGGAGCCCAAAAGCATAAGCCATTGTCAGTGGCAATCTCTGCAGCCAGGAAGAGAACGCACGGAGGCCGAAGGGTAGGGACCGGCGAGTGGGTGGGGCTACATTCAGAGTATAAGACGCACCCAAATTTTCACCCTCTTTTAGGAGGGAAAAAAGTGCGTGTTATACTGTACTGTATATAATAGCTTATTTTATACCATTTATTTATAAAATTTATATAGCTGTTCATCTAAATATATGAGCTTCTCACCAATATTTAAAAACAATATAAAACAACAAAAACAATAGAACAATTTATTAATAAAAACAATATGAACCACAAAACCATATCACAAAATTCAAAATTCGCAGTCAAAATGAGTATATCAGTTTACAGAAGTTAATACAGCCATTGTATACATCATATATAAATATGAGCTCTTTCATGTGTTGCCATTGATGAATTAAGAGTCCATAGTTGTCATAGTGATCATGAAGTCCTGAGCTGATTCTGCATGACATTAAAATCTTCGAGGGATTTCAACCTGGGGTTCTCCAAACCCAGCTAAGAGAAACCCTTAGATAGCTTGCCAAATAAATCATTGGAGAACACTGAGAATAATATACCAGAAATGTTACTGTCTACCCTGGCTAAACACCAGGTATTTGTCCTCAAAGGCAGATTGTCTGCAAAGACAATGAGGAATCACTAGATGACAACAACATTCCCGTTTATACTCCATCTTAGATTATGCTATAGCAAATACCCAGTGGGCAGAGCTAGGTGAGAAGATCTGGGTACATTCCAATCCAATTCTTGTTAATATATGGCAGATCAACTCTATAATCTATAATCAGTTCATGGATGGAGATTGGCATTTAAAAACAGCATTAGATGCCCTATTGTAGATCTACTGGGAACTCCATATATGTTCCAAACTGAATCTATGGCTGTCATTGTTATTCCTTTGCATTGGGCATAGAGTATCAAACTCTTCACTATTCTTTCCATGCTGTGCTGCAATACAACCAGTTCCCAAAAGTAGATGGACTTTTATTATTTGAATTGAATACACAGAGATGACTATTGCTCCCTAGAATCAGATAGGACTGGACAGGGGAAACATTTACTTTATTTGGCCAAGTGTAATTAGACATACAAGGAGTTTTAATTAGATTTCAGCAAGTATACACCAAATACCACCCCCTGCTGTAGTACTGACTTTCATGTAAGTGAAAGTCATCAGGAAACTAAGAAAAGGTGGAAGACAGCCTCCAAATTAGTCAGTTTACTGTTTGTAATCTTATACCATTGGTTTCTTTGGAAACATTCTTTTTTGTTGTTCTTTGACTGTTACTGCTAGACAGTATGCCCTAAAATTTTGGAGGTTTCATGTAGTGGGCAGTCAGAATGATACTTTTATTAAGAACAGGGCAATATTTCTCCTTAACTAGGATTATGCCTTTTCTATGTAGTCTTTACGTCACTCATTTCATGTGTTGAGAGAATAGGTTGTATTCTTTCCTCCTCTTTCTGGTTCTACTGCTCCTTCAGCCACTCTTCCTCTCTGAAACAGCATAGCTTCCCAGACTCCTCTAGCTATAATAAGTTTGGCAAATTCCAGCACCTGGCAAGCCTAAGATATGCTAAATTAAGAATCTCCTTTCACTTTTTTACCAATACACACTTAAAGAGAAACTTGGAATGGATGGAGATATGTCATATTATAGACTGACATGGAATGGGAAGAATGAGTAGGGTACAGTTTTTTTGGGTACAAACAGGGATACGGGGTAAGGTACAGATCAGAACCTCTTTCCTGTTGCCTTCAGTTTGTTTGTTTTCTTCGGCAAGAACTTTGAATTTACCATTTATAACACACTACTCATTGTTTGCTTTGATGTAATCTGGCAAATAAACTAATTGGCTAAGAGTTCATGCAACAAAACTAAACCATAATTGTTTATAAGCCAGTGGATGATTTCAGTTATATTGAACTAAATACAGAGTTTTGCATGTAAGAGAAGGTACAAAGCAATCACTCCCTAACTTTTGTACATAGAATTGGAGTGGAAGCATTTATGTTTGATTAATATTGATAACATGTAAGTGCAGCAAATAACAAAGAATGCAATATAGTTTCAGAAAGAACTGAAGGCTGCCGAGCAGGCTGCAGAAAAACTTATTAATAAAAAATTGTGTTTCTGTAAAATTTGTAACCATCTTTGTATATAGTAATCTAGAGTAATTTTTTACAATAACATTATATTTCAGATGAAAATAATGTTATGAGAGAAAGAGAAAATCTAAATCTTCAAAATCTGTAGTAGACTGAATCATGCTACAAGATAGCACATACTTGATTTATGTTCCAAAGCTTTAAAAAAATGCATCTAGGCTCTTTAACAGGCTACAAGATTTCTTGTGTGTCCAATCATACTTAGCCAATAAAGAATTCTATTTTATTCTATATAATGTAGCTGACAAATTATTGGCTATGAACTGGGTTTACTCCTGAGCATGATTGTTAGATATACTGTACGTTAGAATCCTCCACTGACTGATCAAGAGAATAGTGTTAGGAATAAAATAGGACCTTGTAATCTGTACAAAGCTCCAAGTTGATGTGCAGGACTGTTGAACAGTTATAAAAAAAATTAGTTTCAGTTATTGCCAGCCAAGGAGGGCCCGCTAGTTATTGAAAGGAAAGATTCATATATTTTGCCCCAGAGACAAATATGTATTGATTATTTCTCTCAATAAATAAATGAACAAGTATAGTGTTTGTGACTATTGAATTGGGTTCTCTTTATCTAGTTTTAGAACTTGTATCACTTTTTAGGTCATATTCATACAGAAATACTGAACATTCAAAAGCACCACTGTATATTCCATTGTATGATTTGTGTCAATTCTTAGTTAATTATTTTCTTGCTGGTTAGATTTTGTTTGAGATGACTCATTTTTTCAACGACTTCTCTTTCTTTAGTTTACAACAGAAAGCTGCAAGGAAGTAAAAATAATATCACTGAAGATTGTACATTTCTTATATCTTCCTTGAGTATAACCAACTGATGACATTATAAAGTTAATTATTTCTTAACCGGTATGTGAAAGATAATTTTAATTTCATAACCTGTGTGATAGAAAAGAACACTGAAAATCCCACAGAGAAAGAGAAGAAGGTTTACAGGGTTTAGGAAAGACTTCTATAACAAGGCTGTGCATCAGTTTGGTTTGTATGAAGTTCTTGTAGGAATAGGATTCAAGACTTGCAGTGAACCCTGTAACTAGTATTTACCTTTGATGAATCCCAGTTTTGTGATGTCAGCATTGTCACCATTAACCATTTATTATTGATGCTGTAGTTCTTCTAAATCTTCAGTAATAATACTGTGGAATAAAAAAAGTTAAAAATCCATCATTTCTTCTGTTAATTCAGTTTTTGTAGGAGAATGGCATATCATTTTTCTTAAACACAGAAATAGTAAATAAGATTCAAAGCACCAAAATTGTTTCTTAAGCACAAAAATCAAATACATAGGTTTTCAAACCATATGGATGTAATTTGTCAAAGTTATGAATAAGTAAGAGAGCTTGATAACAAAATGTTGTTATTGGCTCTCCAACTACAGAATATTTTGCATGCCGTGACAAATGATAGGTATTCCACATGAAACTGTCATGGATTCAATCACAAAAAAGACCTGTTATTTTTCAATATCAAATCTGCAGTGAAGTCTCTTCTGGGCCTAATCTAAAGTACTAGTCATTTACTTTAAAACTTTAAATGATGCAATACCAGGATACAAAAGGAAACACATTGCCAGAATCTGTCCCTGTCCAGTCTGGTCATTTGGGAGAGGACCTGCTAGAAAATTCCTCCTTTCATGAAGTTTGTGAAGTGGGGATTAGAATGAAGTCTTCTCCAGTGTAGTTGCAGGATAGGCCAGGAATGGGTGTTGACCTCGTCCTTCTGCCTAGAGACTGAGTCATCAAAGTTGTAGCCACGCCCCATTGCCTCTCCCTCAGGCCCCAGTTTTCGACTCAGTCCAGCCTGAGAGAGACGCTTCGGTTTGGCTGTCAGTCTTAAAGCAAAACTCGAGGAGATTCTGGATCTTCTAGACTTCAGGTTTAGTGCGGTTTGCTTGGATCAAGCTCAGACTTTTGAAATTTCGGTGCCATTTGCACTTGCCGCCTCGGCGGCAGTTTGACAGCTTGCACCGGCCCCTCCAGCCTAGCTGGCAAAGCCGCCGACATTTTAGGTGCCGGAATCGTCGCGCCTTATTTCTGTTGCCCCTGACTCTTCCATAAGAGCGGGATTAAGTGCTGCCCGAGTTCTTGGCTTGCCAAGGGGCTAATTAGCGCTTCGGAGCTGGCTTCCCTGGGTTTACCCCAGCATAGCCACCCATAACTGTGAGTCTCGGCTGAGCTCGCTAGCGTGTGTGCTGGCTAGTCTGCGGTTCTCCCGGCACAGCCGCCACCGCAACGACACCAAGGATTGTTTTGAGGGCGCAGGATCACTGCTGTAGCTTGCTGAGCACAACCCATTTTTAAACGGAGTGAGCAGGGTACTTCGGAGCCTTTATTGCCATACAGCGCCCCCATTGCCTTCCGATTCAATCTGAGGCAGTTTAAAATGGCGGATCGCCCCGTCACAGCTCAGGAGCTCCGTTCTCCCTCAGGGTCCAAATCCACCGCAGGGCCATTGAAAAGGGGAAAGAAGGGCAGTAAGTCCTCAGACAGAAAAGAAAAGCAGAAATCCAAGGCTGAGTTAAAGGATGAACAGAGAAGGCAGAAAGCCTTGGAGAGGCATATCTCTTGAGCTGAAAAGCAACAGGCAGCTAACCTGTCAAAAGCTCCTCTATCAGCTCCTAACGTTTCCCGCCCTGCCATGTCGGAGCCGTTAGCTTCTGTCAATCAAGCACCCCGGCATGGTCGCCAGAGGGCGCTGCTGAGCTCTCTCCATTGCCAGCAGTACTTGACAGCAGAGACAAAGGTGATGATCCCTTTGCCTGCTCAGCTTCCTTTTCATGGCAACAGCCTGCCTATAACAATGTCTATGCTCCTGAGGCTACCTATACGCCAATGGCCGCAGGCTTACGCCCCAGCGAAGCCCTTGAGTCGGATCTGCCAAAGAATATTAAAATTCTTATTTCCCAGCAGAGACACCAACTAGCCTCCTGGAGCTCTGAGCCTCCCTCCCATTTCCAGCAACAGGTCCCGCTTCTTGCGGATCCATCTGGGCTTGCACATCAATCTCCAAGCCACTCCATTGGCAGTGAACAGTCGTTCATAGAGTTGAGAGGCCAGGGGGATTTTGACCTCTCTGAGGATGAGGGAATCACCCCAGACACCCCCGCCTTCACGGGATTGTTCCCTCCGGGGCTATTTAAGTCTCTTCTACACAAGGCTAGGGCTACACCTAGGAGAAGAGTTACCTCAGCCAGAACAGACCTTAACTTCCCAGGGTCTGGAGCAGGACCTTTTCTCGGCTCCCGTGGCAGAGCAGGATTTTATTCCGGTCCCAAATCTATTTCTTAATGTCGTGCAAAAACAATGGTCACACCCAGCTGTGTTGCCCACTCCCAGTTCCAACGACAAGAGATTTTATAATATGGGACCCTCCCTATCCCAGGCCCTACAGTTACCATCTGTGGACGGTCCGGTAGTGGCCCTTTCCTCTGCTTCCCTGACAGGGGATATAGCCGAAGGCCTTAGGGCAGAGGACAAAAAATCTGAGCTCTCCCTAAGAAAAAAGCGCACCAAGCCGCAGCCTGGGCCGTTAAGGCCTCCTCAGCGGCATCCTTTTTTAATCAAACCTCTCTGCTGTGGCTACGCCAACTACAATCGAGGGTCTCGCCCCAAGAGGTTCATCTACATCAAGACCTCAATAAATTAATTGCTGCAACTCAATTCTCAGCTGACGTTACACTGGATGCCACCAAATATGCCTCCAGAGCCCTAGCCTCTTCCGTAACATCCAGGAGGCTACAGTGGCAGGCTGACCCAAGAGCAAAATGGAGGCTAGCCTCCGCCCTTTACTCAGGAGGCATGCTCTTTGGGGACTACCTTGAACCAATTTTAATCGAAAACAAGGAAAAGAGAAAGGTCCTGCCTTCTTCCTTAAGACGAGCGGACCGTCATCCCATGCCCTTTTCACACAGGTATTCCTTTCGGCCTTCTGAATTCAAAGGAACCCAGTATCAGCGGTTCTATGCCCAAAGGCCTGACCGCCAACCAGACCGGTTTGGGTTTCGAGATAGGGCCCGACAGTCCTTTCAGAACAGGCGGCCATTTCGAGGGGCAGGAGGTCGCCAGTTCCGGAGACAGAAATGACTCACAGGACAACCCTCCCATCGGAGGACGGTTGGCCCTCTTTGTAGACCAGTGGACACAAATAACAACAGACATTTGGGTTCTCAATGCTGTAAGATTAGGCCTCCCTCTGGAGTTCTTCTCCATGCCTCCGAACCACTTCGTGCAATGCCCTGTCTCCAGAAACAGTGTCAAGAAGGGTCTCATGGACTCGGCCATTCAACATTTATTGGAAATCAAAGCCATAGAGCCAGTCCCGGAGGACCAGAGGAGACAGGGGTTTTATTTGATATTGTTCGTTGTACCGAAGAGTTCGGGGGGGGGGGGGTGGAGAGCAAACCTAGATCTCAAGTGACTCAACGCCCACCTGGTCTACAAGAAATTCAAAATGAGCTCCCTTCGCTCAATTCTGGAAGGAATTCGACCTGGCGATCTGTTAACTTCTATCGACCTAACGGAGGCATATCTCCACCTCCCAATATTGCCAAGACATTGAAAGTACCTCCGGTTCTGCTACGCAGGACAACACCTCCAATACAGGGCCTTACCGTTTGGGCTGGCCTCAGCTCCCAGGTATTTCACGAAGGTCCTGGCCGCCCTAGCGGCTCACTTGAGAACCATCCCGGTGAGACTGCAATGTTACCTAGATGATATTTTAGTGCAGGCATCGTCTCCCTCCAGGGCAACGGAGGACTTTCAAGTCATGATTCGGACCTTGCAGGAACATGGCTTTTCCATAAATTTGAAGAAGAGCCATCTGACTTCCACCACTCGCCTGGTTCACCTGGGTGCGATCATCGACACCGTACGGGGAGAGGTGTTCCTCTCGCAGGAGAGGCGGGACAGTCTAGTGGCCCTGGTGTATCAAATCCAACAACCCCAGGATTACCATGGCCACCTTATCCCCCCTGCTAGGCAAGATGGTGTCATGCATAGGGATAGTGCCCTGGGCTCGCTTACATGCACAGAGCCTTCAATGGTTCCTACTTCTGTTTCAGCGTTCCAACAGGTCCAATTCCACGGTCAAGGTCCGGATCTCTGCACTGGTCCTGAAATCCCTCCAATGGTGGACCTCTCCAGCTCTCAGCAAGGAATGCGTCTTCCGAGAGCCCGAGCGCATCATGATCACGTCATATGCCAGCCACTTCGGCTGGGGTATGCACATTCAATCTCAATTGGCCAAGGGCCACATTGTTTCCTCCGCCGCCTCTGTGCCGCAAGTGCTGGACTTCGTACAGGAAGGACTGGACAAGGGCTTGTCCCACAGCACAATCCGCAGGCAGGTGGCAGCCCTGGCCACAGTTTTGATCTGTGGTGGCCAGGATTCCCTCGCCCATCACCCTGTCATTCGCAAATTTCTAAGGGATGTGGCCAAACTGCAGCTGTCTGCGGTCCATCATTACCCGACTTTGGATTTACCCAAAGTCCTGCAGGCCCTTACATCGCCTCCCTTTGAGCCTCTCCGGGTGGCGAGCCTCCGATATTTAACTCTAAAAGTAGCGTTCCTGGTCACGGTTACATCTGCCAGGCACATATCGGAGCTAGCGGCCCTCTCGGTCAGGGAGGATCTCTGCATCTTTCACCCAGATAGGGTGGTGCTCTGCCTGGATCCCTTCTTCATACCGAAGGTGAACTGGTTTCACCGGGCCCAGGAGATCATCTTACCCAACTTCTGTCCAGGACCTTCCCATGCCCTGGAACAGAGGTGGCATACTTTAGATGTGAGGAGGGCTCTCCGGATCTACATCAAGCGGACAACTCCCACCTGACGGTCAGAGGCCCTATTCGTGTCTTTTCAACCGGCATCGGTAGGCGCCAGGGTAACTTCTCCCACGATAGGCCGTTGGATACGGGCCTGCATTGCGAAGGCGTATGAGGTTCAGTCACTTCCCTTGCCGAGATGGATTACGGCGCATTCTACAAGGAGTGCTGCCACCACGGCGGCCTGGTCTACTCAGGCATCCATAGAGGACATCTGCAGGGTGGCTACCTGGGCTTATCCTTCGCTTTTCATTAGGCACTATAAATTGGATGTGTTCGCTTTGGTGGAGGCATCTTTCAGAAGGAGAGTTCTTCAACAGGTGCATTTGGCCTTGGAACCAGCAGACCCAACGGCTACCCGCCCTTAGGACAGCCAGGCTTTGGTATGTCCCATTCCTGGCCTATCCCGCAACTACACTGGAGAAGGGGCGTTGGTCCTACCTGAACGCCTTTTCTCAGTGGAGAGTTGCGGGATAGGCCAGTCCCACCCTGAGGACCGTAGCATCTGGAGCCTGGGGGGGGGGAATACTAATGTCTGGAATAGAGTTTGTTGTTACAGCTACGCCATCGTCGAAAACTGGAGCCTGAGCGAGAGGCAACGGGGCGTGGCTACAACTTTGATGACTCAGTCTCTAGGCAGAAGGACGAGGTCAACACCCATTCCTATGCCTATCCCGCAACTTTTTACTGAGAAAAGGCATTCAGATAGGACCAACGCCCCTTCTCTGAAATAACCCCTACTTTATGGGATACTCTTTCCCCCAAAAGAATATGTAGCTTCTATTTTACCGCAATTCTGTACTCAGGTTAAAGTTGTTTTGTTTTTATTCAGTGGACTTTAATCCCAGTTGATTAACTCTGGATACCTATTCCATATCTTATTTAGGGATTTATTTTTGCTTTCTGTGGGTTGTCTTTTTCCTTTTGATACTGTTCTCAATTTTGTTACTGTTTATTTTATTTTTAATGTTGTTGCCACCAACAGTCCTTTGGAATTGGGCAATCTTATGAGCACTGTAAAAAAAATAAAGACACAAATAACCTTCTGAAACAATATCCTCTTCTAATACAAATCCCCTTTTAATATTAAATTTACAAATTCTTGCAACAGAGTGCAACTGTAATTTGGTTTTCCCTATTGGAAAGTTTCTGCTGAATCATTTGGCTGATTTGGCTGCAGTAATTTATCAATTTTTGCAAATGTGCTTTCTCTTTATTTACCTCCTAATATTTGTTCATTTACTAAAATGTATATTTATTGGGCAGTTTGGGCCTAATATATCAATTGTATAAAAAGTGTCTATGTTTGGCTATCTGGAGAAAGTGATTATTTGTAATATAGATGGTTATCAAACATACATATATTATAAGGTATAGATCCATTTTTCTCAAGCAGAGCTGATAACAGTTGGAATTCTGCTGGTTCGGATCGGTTCGGGTAATGCTGTCCTATTTAGCCACGTTTTTGAGTCTGGGCACATGCGTGGAAGGCGCGTGTGTGAGTAAAGCGCATGTGCGGGAGGCTGTGCGCATGTGCGCGCACACTCACATTTGCGAACCGGTAGGGAAGGTAAGTGAATACCACCCCTGCTAAACATTAAACATACCTTTAAAAAGATGGTTCCCAAATTGTGCACTGTGGTTTCCCAAAACACCAGTTTATTACTAAATAAACAGCACAGGTAAGTTTGCTATGGCCCTTGGGGTTTTATTAACAAAGAAAGTTTAAGAACCTCTGCCTTAGAATATTTCTTTAAAAATAAATTGAAGAAAGATCACATAACACAAGAGCGTTTTTAAAAAAATCAGAAGCTACATTATTAGACCTGCAAAGACTTGGTAGAATTTTATCAAGTATTCTTCTGTTCTATTAATTGTTGCACTGGAGGCTGATATGCAGGTAGAAATGAGCTATCTGATCACCAGAAGCAGTTCTGTGAATCATAATGCTTTTCAGTGAAATGTTTTAGAGATTGGTCTGAAAACTACTAAGTTATGTAAATGTTTTTATGAGTCAGCCTACTATGCACAATTGTTCCTTTCTGATAGCAAATCTGATAAATCAGATTCTCTGTATTCAAGAAAACTGCCATTGCTACCGGTAGTAGTTCCAGCTATTTTCTCGGTGTGGTTCTGAATTGGATGTGCCATTCCAATTTTTGACTATTATATTTCCTTATTCACTTGGATAAAACTGATATAATACATAAGCACTCATTTAGGAAGTTTAAGAAAGAGGTGAGATTTGAATTCTGAATGCCACATAATAGAGCTATTTAAATTTAAGTAATTTTGTTTAAAAAATTTAAAGTAGGTCCTCATATAGGGGGCACATCATCTTACAGCAAATTTGCTAATGTGACTCTACTATTTGAAATTACTTATTAATGATATCTATCAACTTGATAGATCCTTAATGACAGTTCAAAGGCTAGTTTTAGGACCCAATCCTGAACCATTTAGGCATTTAAACCCTTTGCCCCCACTTTTTCAAGTCAACAGATTCTTGGGTTTTCTTTTCTCAGCCTTGTAGCTGGAATACATCTGCTTCTTGTCTACATGGTGGTTTTATCTGGAGTGAGCATCACTGCTTCCCACCTTACCAGCTTCTGCCCTCTGTAGAAGTAGCTGTAATGAGGGAGCATCACATTAGTCCCTCTTGTTTGAGACAGATAACATGGTTGCCTTCTTCAGGTATGATTTCAGCTAATCGCGATGTTACATGCTGATCCATTTGTAGCACTCATGCAGGTTAAACTAAAATAGTCAGATCCAAATATGCTGATTTGGGTAGCAGTGTCCTGACTAGGATCATTTTTTTCTTATCTGGATTAATTTTAGTTGTATTAATACTGCTTATGCAAATTTAATAAAGTTCCCCCTCATATTGTAACAATGTTATCATTCAACAGTTTTTCTTAAATTAAATGGTGGTATACAGGACTGTTTTTATTTTTTAATTTTATTCCTACAGCACCCCTTATGATATAAGTTAGGCTGAGCAATAGTGAATGGCGTAAAGTTGCCTGGTGAACTTCATAGGCAGATAAAAACTTGAACCTGGAAGAACTATAATGATTCTGGAACTAGGCTGAATTTTTATGACTATAATCTTAGGATAGCTAGAATTGCATATTTAAAAATAGTTTTAAGTTATGCTTTTTTCACATTTAAGCTAAATCTACATAAACTTAAATATGTTGATAATTGCTTATATTTGCTCTGTGTAGGAGAGATAACCCTGTCTTCAAGTCAAAGTTATGTGATATTCACAGCACATGACTCATACTTGTGATGCCTTCTGTCCAGAGTATTGGAAAACTCTTGACATCAATGTCTCTGTTTTCAGTTAGCAAACTCATATAATAGAATCCGCTTCAGTAACTACCATGAATGCTCCCAAAGTGTAAAATATATTTGGGAGAGGACATGGCTTTTGTTTAAATAAAAAGTAATTTGAGTACCTAGTTTTTAGACGTTTCATGCAAAGCTGTAGTTGCAGTAATAATGAAACTAGTTATCTCTGTGTAGGGAGCAATGTGGTTGCATCTTGCTGGAAATCAGCCAAATACTCATCTCATAAGGTAATTTTTGTTGCGGAGATAAATTTATTATATAACAAAATGTATCTTTATTTAAGAAAAATTACATAAGTTTTACTTAATAATGTCTTAACAAAATCATTTTAGGACTGAAAACCTATTGAGAATTTCTCAAGCATTAATGTTTCCCCCCCTAAAACTCTGTAATTTTTTCATAGTTTTGTCATTTTTTGCTTATTATGAAGAACAATATAGTTCTGTTTGAAAACTGCCAACACTTTAATGCCCTACATTTTAGATCAAGTACTATCAAGTCATGTTAAACTCCTGGTTATTCAAGTCTTGCTTTCATCGTATGTTTTTATCAGTAATTTTATCAATAATTTTTTTTTATTCACAACATGTCAAGGCCAGTTTTATTTTCTAGTTTATCATCTGCTTACATCGCACATACCAATTATGAGAGTTTCTACATGCTGATCATTGTCCCAAAGACAGCCATCACTTATCAGTTGGTTTTCTAGATTAATAATTCAGAGAAGTCTGTCTTCTTTCTAGTATTCTTTCTCAATATCTAGCTTTCTGCCGTATGTTAGTTACAATTTATTAAATAGTCTGATATTTGTTGTCATAGAAATATCTTCATCCTTCATGAATTTGACTAAGTTTGTTTTTGCCTTCTTCCCTAGAGTTAATCTATTCTCCCTCATGGTGGATATAGCAGCCAGGAATGGTTAAATCCGTCTGCTCTCTGATTGGACTGAGTCTGTCAAAACTGTTTAGGTACTGCCCTTGTGGCTATGCCAGTCAGTTTTTTCACTCAGTCACTCAGCGAGGACGGCTGTGCCATTCCTTTGTCCCAGATTGGGTGAAATTGCTTGCTATATCTACCTTGAGGTTGCTTCTTCCATTTCTGGTCATCGTAGTGGAATTTCCTGTGAGTACTGACAGCAGGCTCTGGCTCGGGCTGCCTCAGGCAGCTCCAGGAGCTGCCTGTCATTTTTGCCTTTCTCAGACTTTCGCTGAGGTCAGAGCCCGGCACCTACGTTGGTGACAGCTGAGCAGTCCAGTGCACAGATGGCTGGAGCATCGGGGGGCGCTTTGTCCACCCTGGACTCCATTGTTCCCAATTCAATTGCCCAACTTTGGGGCCCCGGGGCGGATTTCCTCCTTCTATCTACTACCTCCACAGCGGCGCCCGGACAGCAGAATTCCTTCCCCTGTCATCTTGTGGCTCCCTCGCAGTCTCCAATTAGTATTTGGGTTCCTTTTTCGCTCCTCGCCTCTGTTCCCTATCTACTGCTGTTTGGCCGTGTGGGAGCACGAATTCGGCTGGGAGACCGCCCGGTGGTTTGGCGCTTTGATCCCAATCAGCTGGTGGTCGGAGATTGCGCCGGCCATTTTGAGAGCGGAGCGGCTCCCGTAGCAGCAGAAATCGACAGTTTCGATTGTGCAGAGAGAGAAGTGCTCGGAAGAGGATTGTTCCCTCGTTTACCGATTGGCTGTGCTTTGAGGGAGTTCCAGAGGGCTCGGGGCTTGCTGTAGCCACCGGAGCCAACCACGAGGCCAGCGCCTGTGACGGTGGCCATTTTGAGACCGGCGGCCATTTCAGGCTGGTAGATCTCTGCCGCTGACAGCCTCATCGTCTCAAATAATAATAATAATAATAATAATAATAATAATAATAATAATAATAATAATAATAATAATAATAATAATAATAATAATAATAATAATAATGATAATAATGGAACTACAATCAGCAAGTCCTGTTTGCATGGGCTGCGGAACTCCTTGCCCAGTTGCTTTGGTGCTTTCCTGCTGACAGGACTAGTGGAGCATTTGAGCCCCCACGTCAGCCTCTCTTGCCCCAGCTGCTGACCAGTGACTTGTGGAGTGTGAGCGCCCCCAGGTCAGCAGCTTGCAACGCCCCGCCGGGGCATGGCTCTTCTGAACAGCACAGCCATGCCCTTCCAGGGCACAGCTATCATTACTGGGCATTAACATCCAGTGGCCACGCCCCACCAGGGCACGCTACTTGGACAGTAACCTCTAGTATTGTGCCCAGTGCCAGTCGGCCGTGCCCCACAACGGCACAGCCCTTTTGACTGCAGTCCTCACAGTTGCGACGGTCGCTAAATGAGACATCGCGGCAAAATTGCCACCATTTTCACTGTTGGTGGCTGCCGGTGAGGACCATTGACATGGTTTCTCATGCTTCGTCTTCGGGCGCCTCGGGCTCTGACCATGGCCGTAAACACCATCAGAAGTCTTCACGGCCTGAGTGGTCATCCACTTCTGTGCCAAGCGAGGCTTCGCTTGCCAAGGCCCCTGAGCCGTGCACGGCAGCAGAGAAATGGCGACATAAGAGATTAGACAAGTTGTGTGATCGGGCGGCGTCCAGGGGTCAGAGCCCGGCACCTACGTTGGTGACAGCTGAGCAGTCCAGTGCACAGATGGCTGGAGCATCGGGGGGCGCTTTGTCCACCCTGGACTCCATTGTTCCCAATTCAATTGCCCAACTTTGGGGCCCCGGGGCGGATTTCCTCCTATCTACTACCTCCACAGCGGCGCCCGGACAGCAGGCCAATTCCACGTGGTTTCTGACCAAGGGGGCACTACGGCATCTGTGGAACGTGAGAGACGTGGCTCGACTCCAACGGCCATCTTCACCCCAATGGCAGCCGGCCTCCGGCCCCTTGAGCCCCCCAGGCTGGTGCTTCCAGATGACATGAAAGTGCTGGTGGTGGAAGCGATCCGTCAGGGCATTGCTGAGGGCCTTCAGCAGTCGAGGCCTCAGGATCGTCCGGTTTCCGGCAGTGGATACCTTTGTGGAGATTACCTGGAGACAGGCTATGAGGAGCAATATGATCCCTCACCAGATCAAGGGTCAGATCAGTCTGATGGCGATGAGCGCTCGCAAGCGTCGGCAGGCACCGGTAACTCTGACTTCGATCTTTCAGAGGATGACAGCATGCAATTTGATCAGCCTGCTGTGTCCGGCCTGTTCCCATTACATCTGTTTCGCCCTCTGTTGCACAAGGCTAAGATTGCGGCCAGGCTGGCACCGCTTAACTCTGAACCAGACCTGTCTTCGGCTCAGGATCTGACGGACCCGCTCTTCGTCGAGCACACGGCTACGACGGACGTCGTCCCGTCTCCCAAAATGTTTGTGGATATTATTTCCAGGCAGTGGTCATCTCCCGGGACGGGTCCCAACGCTTCCTCGGCGGAGAAGAGGTTATACAACGTGGCCCCTGACTTGGCTAAATCCCTGCAGGTGCCCTCGGTCGACCAGACGGTCGCGGCTCTGCACTCATCATCGGCATTGCCTGGGGATCCAGGTGAAGCGTTGCGTCCTGATGATTGACGGTCCGAGCAGTCTCTTCAGCGGGTGCACCAGGCGGCGGCTTGGGCCATCAAGGCCTCAACCACTGCATCTTTCTTCTCCCGGACGTCGCTTATTTGGCTTCGCCAGCTGCAAGAACGCACTCCGGCGGCCGACTCGTCTCCGCCAAGACATTAATACATTGATCGCCACAGCGCAACTTACGGCGGATGCCACCCTTCATGCCGCCCGTTTTGCGTCCAAGTCTATCGGCGCGTCAGTGACAGCTCGCAAACTCTTGTGGCTGAAGAATTGGCAGGCGGACGCCCGCCATAAGTGGCGACTGGTGACGGCCTCGTTTGCGGGAGACCGTCTGAGGAATGCCTGGAACCATTACTAACAGAGACGAAGGACCACAGAAAGATCCTGCCTTTGGCTACCAGGTGTCCGAAGTCCCGTCCTTTCCCTTATTCCAGGCGCCCCAGTTATCGTTCAGGTGCTAGGGCTCAGGGGTCGCAGGGCTTTTATGGGCAAAGGCCTAGGTAGCGTCAGGATCGTCCTGATAGGGGTCGCCCCTTTAAATCCAAACGGCCCTTTCGAGGGGGAGGAGGTCGTTCTTTCCGGCGCCCTCAGTGAGTCCATCCCCGGGCACCCCATCGGAGGCCGGTTGGCCTATTTTGCGGACCGATGGGACGAGTCCACTTCAGACGCTTGGGTTCGAGAGACCATACGATCGGGTCTCTCTCTTGAATTCTGCTCCATTCCCCTGAGGTTTTGTATCCGCTGTCTGGTATCTCGTGTTCCGGCTAAAAGGATCCTCATGGAGACAGCTATTCCGCATTTGCTGGATATCCATGCCATCGAGGCGGTCCCTGAGGATCAACGCGGACATCCGCAGTGGTTCAAACTGACCGCCTGGCGCTTGAGCGGGTCGCTCTGAGCAAGGACAATATTCCGGACGATGTCATCGCCACGATGCAAGCATTCCGCAGGCCGTCCATTTATAATGCAACATGGCGGGCCTTCTGCGGGTGGTGTGTGACTTCGGCCATCGTTCCATCTCAGGCGTTGCCTGTCCATGTCCTCCATTTTCTGCAGGCCGGACTTGTCAAAGGGCTTCGCCCCAACACCTTGCGTAGACAAGTGGCAGCGTTGTCCTCCTTTCTGGCTTGCCGCGGTGGGGAATCCTTATCGCATCATCCTCATGTCCGCCGCTTTCTGCGGGGGGCCTCCAACATTTCCCCCCCGGTTGTCCATTGCTATCCGACGTGGGACCTGCCGAAGGTCTTGCGGTCCCTAATGGATCCTCCCTATGAACCTATTCGGGAGGCCTCCTTATGTCACCTTACGTGTAAGATGGCGTTTTTGGTGGCCATTACGTCGACCCGGCGGGTGTCCGAGTTGGCGGCGTTGTCAGTGCGGTCTGATTTGTGCATCTTCCACGCGGACAAGGTGGTCCTTAGATTGGATCCGGCCTTCCTGCTGAAGGTGAATACGTGGTTCCATCGCGTGCAGGAGATTGTTCTCCCAAATTTTTGTCCGTGCCCAGTTCACTCTGCAGAAAAGCGTTGGCATACATTGGATGTGCGACGGGCGCTGCGAGTCTATATTAAACGAACTGCGGGTTTTCGCAAGTCGGAAGCGCTCTTTCTTTCCTTCCAGCCCGCTTCCATGGGCCATAAGGTGACGCCATCCACGGTTGGTCGGTGGATACGTTCTACCATTTCTCGGGCTTGCGAGCTTCAGTCCCGTCGGCCGCTGTCTCGCATCACCGCCCACTTGAGGAATGCCGCTACGTTGGCGGCTTGGGCGACTCAGGCATCACTCGAGGAGGTTTGCCACGCGGCTACTTGGTCGTCCCCGTCTCCTTTTTTGCGGCACTATAAGATCGATGTCTTTGCTTCGGCTGAAGCCTCCTTTGGCAGGAGAGTATTGCAGCAGGTCGTTAAGGACTAGGGCCTTGGCAGCGATCTAGCAACCATTGTCACCCACCCGTTTGGACAGCCAGCTTTGGTATGTCCCATTCCTGGCTGCTATATCCACCATGAGGGAGAAGGGGCGTTGGTCTTACCTGATACGCCTCTTCTAGGAATGGGTTGGGTCAACTTCAACTGTTGGCTTCGGCGGAGCTGGAGGAGGACTAATTTTGTTGGCTCTTTTTATTGACTATGGCACAGCGGGGTCTGTCACTTTGCTTCTTTGTTTCAAACTGACTGGCATAGCAACAAGGGCAGTACCTAAACAGTTTTGACAGACTCAGTCCAATCAGAGAGCAGACGGATTTAACCATTCCTGGCTGCTATATCCACCATTCCTAGAAGAGGCGTATCAGGTAAGACCAACGCCCCTTCTCCAGCACACTGTCCATCTTTACCTATTTTTCAGCTCAAGGAAACAAAATTAACTACCACTTTTATTAGAGTTTGCAAAGCATGATAGTTGATGTTACTTTGTGATCTTCATATCTAACTATAACTGATATTTTTCACTTTCTGTTTTTACATACATAATGAATCCTTCTGGATTTTTCCTCATTTTAAACTAATGTATCTTGTGTTAGCTGCTGATGTCATGTTTCTGTATTTTTTATAATTCCTCATTTGGCATTTCTCCCCACATAAATAGGTTTATTTTTCTTTGTAAGTTCTTAAAAAAACCTTGCTTGTGTGAGTGTATATTCTTCATCTACCTTTTTTGGGGGGAGGGGGGTATAGCTACATATATAGATTTATTTTCCTAAACTCTTGTTTGCATACTCTTTGACATAGATCTGGTAGCATTTTAACTGCCTTTTCTCCTGAATCAGCCTAGAGCATCTGTATCGGCTACTTTTCTACTCCACAGCAACTATGTTGCCTGTTGACTTGCACTTTTTTGTGGAGCCATTTCCCAGATATATACTCTCTCTGCAAATGTTTCTAACATTCTCTATTCTATTTATAATGGAGGGCACTATAGTTTTTCTGTCTTTGTTTGCTTATATCAGAGATGGCGAACCTATGGCATGCCATATCAGAAGGCACGCGAGACATTCCCCTATGTCAGCTCCAGCGCGCATGCATGCGCTGGCCAGCTGATTTTCGGCCTTGGGGAAGGCCATTTTGCCCTCCGGAGGCTTCAGGGAAGCTTGCTGAAGCCCCGGAGTGCAAAAAACGGCCCAACGGGAAAACCGGAAGTTCGGAAAAATGCACTTCTTGTTTGCCTTTGGGCTGTTTTTCCGCACTCCAGAGGCTTCAGGGAAGCTTCCCGAAGNGGGGGGGTGGTGCGCATGCGCAAGGGGCAGCGCGGATGGGTTGTGCGCGTGGGGGGGGGGGGGGAATGGGTGTGGGCACGTGCGCGCGCGCTAGCGCATGCACCCCCCCCTTTTGGCACACGAACCAAAAAAGGTTCACCATCAGTGGCTTATATCATATCTAAGATAATTATTTTTATCTTAGCTTTAAGTTTTTGTGTGATTTTTCTGATACTAAAAAGGGCCTTTTGGGTTATTTTTCTGTATTTGTGGATGGGTAGGTAGGTATTTAGTTAGTTGGCTAACTAGTTAGTTAGCTAGCTAGTTAGTTTCCTGCCAATCTCACCTCAAGACAACATTCTTGATTGACATATGCTTCTTGTCTGCCCTCGATTAGTTTGAAAATCTTTGTTCAGTCATCATCCACTCACAAGTTTGACCATGATATTCATGCTGTCTCCTATCTATTCCATAGTTTTCCAGGTTTTATTTCTTATACTGTATGTATCTCTAATTTATATTGATTTTATATTCTGAATCTAGGTCCTCAAGTTCAGGTCATGCTCACAAACCACTAATATATTGACTGTTCAAAATCTCCTGGTAGACGGCTGCGTTGACCCTGGACTTAAGTGTGAAAAGTGCACTTCAAACGTTCCGTTTTCTCTTGTGTATTAGATGTAGTTCTAATGCTGTCCACCTGACAATCCTTGTATAGAATCTTTGTTTATGTCGCTTGAAACAGGTGTGTGGAAATTACCTAAGAATCCTCTACTGGCCTCTCTCCTATCATTATTGCTTGAATGGATGTTGCATTTAGCACTTGTTGCAATTTGCCATAGAATTTTTGGTGTGTTCCACCATTGTGTTGATTGTAAAAAGCATGCACCTGTATAACATACTTTTTAACATTTTTTTAAGAACAGAGAAGCAAAAATTAAATAAAAAGGTATAATATCAATAAATTAGCAGAAAACAGCAAAAGTTGTATAGTTAGTGCACAGTATATTGTTAATGAAGGATTAACCATAAAAAACAAAATGCATTGTGTTGTTTTTAAACAAAAGTAAAACAATTTTAAAGGTCTTTTTAACTTTCTCAACTGTTCTGTTAGCAATAATATAGAAGGGATTTGTCATTGTCTTCTTCCTGAATTTTCTTCTTTGTGACAATTTAGCTTCCTTCTGCAGAAAGCCATCTGTCCTCACCCCTATTGTGGATTCATCCTACCCTTTCCTTTTTACTTTGCTGGCAAGGCTGATTCTACAAGGTAATTCCTGCTCTCACCAGCATCTCTCAAAGGGTCACTGAACCTATTGAATAGTCCCAACAGTGTCAAGGCATTAATCCTTTGGGAGGGCTAAGCTACTCAATAAGGGACAAGTTATAACTTGGTACAATCCATGTATCAACAATATGCTTATTATTTAGATAGTCATAAGTCATACATAATGAATTTTAAATATACTGTAGATACATATTTTACTTTAAATATGAAGATCCAGACAAATAATAGGCTACTAAATATTTTTTTGTGAGCTTCAAGTCATATATTAATTAATACCAGTTAATTTTAAATATGTTTCTGGTTATGTGTAGATTAGATTTTTTTTTATTGTAAAGAGTAAGAGAGGAGACATTTACAGAAAGATGCAAGAACCAGCACCTAGGCAAAGGGAATGGAAGCATTCTTTAAGTCCTGAAAAACAAAATAAAGTTCAGCGCTGGTTTAGACAGGTGCCTCTTTGATTCATTGTAATATAAGGAGAAAGGCATCACAATCAAATTGGCAAAAACTGTTTTTATACAATAAAAATAAATAAAATATAGTTCTGGCCTTTTTGATTTTATTTATTTTGCTATTACAATTTTATGCTACCCATTTCACTGATACAGTGACTCTGGGTGGTTTACAGCATAATAAAAAGTACCCAGTCCAACCATATATTTTCCGGTCTGGTCTATCTTATGGGACTGACATTAATTCAGCTTTCAAAATATGTCATAGCTCTTCATAATAGAGCTAAAATTTTGCCTCAGATCTATGAAGTTAAATCTGGGATAACCTAATGCAATATGTTGATGATTCCCATGGCTTTGAGGAAATTTTATTTGTTTGTTTATGTTGACATTTTCCCTGCAACAAGAACTCTTGAGGTGAATTGGGCTGAAAGAGAGTGACTGGCCCAAAGCCACCTAGCTGGCTTTCATGGCTAAGGTGGGACCCGAACTCATTATCTCCCACTCTCTAGCCTGGTGTCTTAACCACTAGACCAAACTCGCTCTCTACATAGGATCAGTACAGATTTTTACATTCTTGATGATGCTCCAAAATAATCCCAGAAGCACTGAAAGTATTGATGTCTGTCCAGTTTATATAATATGGGGAAATGAAGTGAATAATCAATTTGCTTAAGTTTTTTATGAACTTTCTTCTTAGTATAGGGGACTGCAGAAGGGTCTTAAGGTCTAATCCCACTTTTGCATACATTGGGCTATATATTTCATTTAAAAACTGCTGCTACGAAGGAAAAAAAACACTATTCACTATTGCAAAGCATAATGGAAGACATTTTTAAGAAGACAGGAAAAGAGTTCTTCATTCTAAATGCTTTATCATTTTCAAGATTTTGATTTAATTGTTAATGCAGAATACTGACAATATTCTTGTCATATATCTCTGGCCAGACCACCTGCCACTGAACATCTTGTGTTTAACATCCAGTTAACATTTGATTTGTATGTTCTAAGAACAAGAATAGAGTAGCAGCAGGGAGCACACCATGGATCTGATAAAATGTCAATGGGAGAGCTAAATTTATCCTGGGGGATATTTTTCTCCTAAAGGAAGAATACATTTATTACTTCTCAGAAAAGTCAGGAGTCAGAACCCTCAAGAGGGCTATTGGGTGTCTATTAAAAATCAGAAGTGGAAATATATGCTTTATCAAAGATGACACCACAGAAGATGAAGCATCTGTTCTTTAGATGTCAATAGTTGTGGTTTTCTAAAATAGGAAACATCCTTAGTCTCTTAGAACACATTGATGTGCAGAGATGAAGGCTTTGCTTTTTAAAGCAATTTGCATTCTGGTAAAACCCAGGGCAAAAGTCCTTGTGGGTCCTTTTTTTCCTAAATAAGTTGTAAAATGATTTAGATTTATTCTTGCAAGGGGCTTTGATTTACATCATGCTTGTGTGCCGTTACAAAAATGTTCTCGATCAAATATTTGTGCAGATAAGACAAATTTCATATTATAGCATGTAACAAATCTTAAATGATGGAATACTGATGTTATCTAGTGATCTATTTTGGCACATAAAGAGTCAGATTCAGAAAAGAGATTCTAAGGCTTAATATTGGTGCTTTACAAGTTGCAGTTAAAAAAAATCAAACTTAGCTACATGTAATTAATACACTGAAAGTGATAGAAAAATTATTGATGAAAAAAATGACTTATGCACAGATTCCTTGCCTTGGACAAATCTATTTTGAAATAACTGTATTTATACCTGAAAACTGCCTTTATTTTTAATACCCAATGAATGCCATTCATTCCTTTTTATTTTTCCCCCACTTATTTTTTATGAAACTTCATGAAAAATTGTTCAGTCTTTCCACTTCCTAATTTTTTACTTTCATTTTCTTTCTCCTATTGTTAGGAGTTGGTTATTGTTAATCTATCTTTATACTAGGCAATATGCATTATTTGTTAGTTTCTTCCTGTTCACAGCATGGCCTTTTTATCACCTCATATACACATCTACTTTTATACTTATCATTATGATTATGTGGAAATACCTTAAGACTTGCTGTCCTAGGAATGATTTAATGTTTTCCAAGAGTAATTCCTCAAAGTGTTCTGCAAATCTTTGAATTTTGCACATCTCTACTCTTGTGTTGATTTGGAAATAAAAAACTCTCTTCTTGAATTAGCTTGTTTTCTATAAGTGACATTTTGTATGAGATGTTCATATTTCCTGTTTATAATGGGGATTTTTATAGTTTCCTCCAAAGGATAATTGAAGGGTAGCACTGGAAACTGAGCTGCAGCAACATTCTTTGCCTCTACGGCACCGATAGGCTGCCTCCTGTTTGTGTCATGATTGGAATAAGATAACTAGGAACATTAAAAACAAAGCTGCAATTTCATATTTGGAAAATGGAAAAAGAATGAGATATGGATGTAATAATTTAAGCTTGCTGCTAATAATATATTTTGATGCATATTTTTGATGAAAGCAACTGCATTGAATAATTATAAGCAATTCATTACTATTTTTGGTATAATAATTATTTTATCTCAACTTTTTAATGTATAACTCAAGACATCAAACATACCTAATACTCCTACATCTTCTTTTCCCCAGAACAACCACCCTGTGAGGTGGTTTTGGATGAGAAAATTATTGCCCAAAGTCACCCAGCTGATTTTCATGCCTAAGGCAGGCCTAAAATTTACATCTCCTGTTTCTAGGCCAGCACTTGAATCACTACACTAAACGGACTCTCATTTGTAGCACATACCATTTTACAGTGTGAAGTAGACATGCTTTAGTGTGCTGGGATACACTTTGGGTTACAGTTGATCAAACACCCACCTTTAAATTTGAATAAAACTGGATAGGATCCACACATTCTTTTGCATTAGTTGGATCATCTTCAGTTTATTCACTGCCTATTTCAATGGATAATGTTGCATGAGGAAATGGATCCTTGCCAGAACCAGAGGGATTTATTCTGTTTATGCAAAATGTTGGATAGGATCATTAGCAAGACAATTTTAAGTTCAGGCCATTTATGTATTTTATTTATACATTGATTTCTTAACTGTTCTGCATTTGCCTTATTCTTTATGCTAATGCAGTACATCTGGAATTAATTTTTTTTCAAAATAAATATTGACCATGTAGAAATTCAGCAAGTTAATTTCAGTAATGATAGAGAATGAGTCCATGTTGCACTCACAATTTTCTTTATTTTCCATCACATTAGTTCCCCTGAAATATAATAATTTTCTTAATTCTCTAATATGCCAGGCTAAAAAAATATCTTGTTCCATCTTAAATGCTTTTTCCAATGCACTAACTCTGATTATTTAGTCATATTGCAAACTTAAAGTAACTTCTCAGGCTGATTCCTTAGAAATGGAATTGCCAGCCACCATTCTATTTTTGTCCAATTGATTAAATTGTAGGCTAAGTAGGACAGTCTAAAAAAAAAGCAAATTTGACAGACATTCCTTTTCACGTATACAAGTAGTCCTTGATATACATTCATTTAGTGACCATTTGACATTACGATGGCATTGAAAAAAGTGACTTGTGTCCAGTTTTCACACGACCATTATAGCATCTCCATGGTCACATGATCAAAATTTGGACGCTTGGCAACTGCTTTGTATTTATCACAGTTACCTATCCTGGTGTCATGTGATTACCATTTGTAACCTTCCCAGCCGGCTTCCAACAAGTAAAGCCGATGGGGAAGCCAGATTCATTGAAGGACTGTGTGATTCAACTGCAGTGATTCTCTTAACATCTGTGGGGGAAAAAGTTCATAAAATGAGGTGCAACTCAACAACTGCCTTACTTAGCAATGGAAATTTGGGGCTCAGTTGTGGTTGTAAGTCGAGGACTACCTGTAATTGAAAATAAATGTGGCCATGTTTTGCAGGGCAGACAAATTTAGAAAATTCTAAAGCCTTACCCTTCCAAATACTTTTAATATCACAGAATCATAGGGGTGGAAGGGACCTTAGAGATCTTCTAGTTCAACCCCCTGCCCAAGGCTGAAGTCCTTATACCATCCCTGACAAATAGGTCAAATAGCTTATTCTCTGAAATTTCTAAAATACAGTATATATGAAACTTTTTGCAATTACACTTTTGGAATGCCACTGTATTTTTTATATTGATTAATTAATATTTTGCAAATTCTTCAATATAAATCTCCAACAGAATAAAGTTTGCTTTAGAAAGCTGTATGTACGGGTAGATTACAATTGCTGGTTGATTTTTTTTTCTATATTATCAGTGTAAAAATTAATATTACTTCATGGTTGAAATAGTTACTTAGGTTAATTTCTATGGTAAGAAATTAAGAAGATTTTCTGTGTGAAGGACAATTTCCTAGATGCTATCTAAATCAATGGCCCCCAACCTTTTAGGCACCAGGGGCTGGTTCCGTGGAGAAAGATTTTTCCGCGGACCAGAGGGGGCGTGGTTTGCATGCTGCCTGCATCCCACGGATGGGGGTTTGTGTGATCTGGTTGCTGGCATGCCGCGGTCCAATGCCAATCCACAGACCGGGGATTGGGGACCCCTGATCTAAATTGTAGCTACCATATGATGAAAAGTTTTGAGTGCCTTTGTCATTAGGCATTTACTTTGAATTCAGTTTCTCTGTGGAATACTAACAACCAAGTCAAATCACCTTTATATATTTAATTAAAAAGTTATAATGTAGCTCTTCTAATGTTATGGCAGATGTTCAGCTCTGGGTTTTTTGTTTTTTGCCATAACCCCATTATATTTTCTGCACTAAAGGCACATTTGGAAGATGTTGGGGCAGAAATATAAATTTAAACCCTTATACATATGACAGACTCCAGTTTAAAAATTGTAGGTAAATCTTTTCAGTTGGGTGGAGGAGATAGCAAGTAGGGGGATTGGCACTTTGGACCAGATAATTACTAATTAATTTTTAAAGCATATTGCAAGAGGAGTTTTGATTTTTGATAAAAATTATTCAGTTACATCATTTACACAGTTTGGTCTAGATGCACTAGTGTCTAAATATCCTGGATCTGTATCAGTATTACAATGTGTTTTATTTCAATAAAGGTCTATGGTTTTTTAAAATCATTTGGATGATTCTAAGTCTACAATTTTTTGTAATAAAGAGTATTACTGAAGTGGATATTTATGTAGTGGGCTTTGAGAGTAACCCTGAGGAAGAGGAGGAAGAATCACAGTAAAAAAAAAAAACCAAGTAAAAGAAGTCTTGAGCTGAAAGCAGGAATGGAATTTGAGAGAGTGCTTCAGACGTTATCCTCTCTAGTTCTTTTTAGGATAAAGGCAGTGAAGGGGGAAGGTCCATTCATATTTGCAAGATTCTGTTCTTGTAATCCTATAATAAAAGTAGTTTTAGTATTCATAACTTTGGTGTCCAAGTCTGGTCTACCTCACAGGGCAGACATTTAAGGACTTGAATGCCTGCTTGCACCTTCTTTAATTTCTAATACTGTTGAAAGACTCTTGACAATAGTTCAAAATCTTCATTCTAGATGCCTGATCTTTTTTGTGTAATTATTTTGTTATTAATTTTGCTGGTGTTTTGATACCTCTAAAATCACAAACAGTATGCCTTGAATATTTGGGGAGCAGTAGTCGGGAATATCAGTAGTTGGGAATATTACCCTTCTGCCAATGTTTATGTTTTTGAAAGCTTCCAGTTTGCATGACAGAATGCTCATCTAGATGGGCAGGATGCTGCTAATGTTCTGCTATGCAGAAGTAGGTTCCACAATTAAAAAGCAGTGTGAGTGTTGGATGATGCAAAATACTCTGCAATATGGGCAGGATTAGTTGCGTCAGCTGAAGAATGGTTTGTGGGGAAGCAATTTTATTGCAGATCTAAAATAATACAATTTTCTCCATATTGGGTGGAGCTAACCTCCAAGAATGGGATGACACCGTTCCTTCAGCCAATGAGGACTGAGTCTGTCAAATGTATATCTTCGTCCTCCTGCCTCATTATCCCTTCTTTGACTCAGTCCTCAGCCTGAGAGAACACGAGTTATTACAGCTCCCATTCTGTGAGGAATTTATCCGTCTAACATCGATCTGTGAGTCTCCCCAGCTGACTGGCTCCACCTGTCACTGGGTCGAGGGTAGTCGTTGCTTCGGCTTTAGCCGTTAGCTTCGGATTGAGCCGAGGGCCTTTTGCCTCAGGGGGGTTTGATTCCCTCCGCCCGACTGTGGCCTTTCCGAGCCTATTATTGCTCGTGTGTCCGGCTCCTGTTTATAAGCGGTCTGGTCAGATATAATTATCACTCGATCCCGCGCCACAGGAGCGTTGGCGCTCCAGGGGCCGACGACCAGCTGAGCTTCGCGCTCGTTCCGCTTGGGGGGAGGGCCAGCACCTCTGCGGCCTGTCAGTCGGTTATATTTACCCTCCCCGTCGGCAGTGGGTTTGTCCCGAAACGCCGATCAGCTGCCTGCTGCCTATCGATCTGTTGGCTTGCCATGGAGCCCGCACGCCCCGAAGTGTCGTTCCGGCCACCCAGCGCCATTCATGCAGCCCGCCCGTTCGCCGTTCGGCCTCAGCCGCTTATTTAGTGATCGCCTTTTTTTTGCCGCCCTTTTTCCAACCGTCCTTTTGCTGTCAGTTCTGGAGCCTCGCTGGAGCGTGGCAGCCATTTTGAGAGGGTCTTAACTGCGGTGGCCATTTTGGATTGCCAGTTGATAGCGGTGGCCATTTTGGACATTGGTCATAGCGGTGGCCATTTTGGGGAGGTCTTCTACACTGGCAGGCTCCCCTTGACCCCCCCTCTCTCTCTCGTGATACGGTGGCCATTTTGTTGAGGTCTACCATTGTGGTGGCCATTTTGAGAGTGTCCTTACCAGAGCGGCCATTTTGGACAACTCATTGAAGCGGCGGCCATTTTGAGAAGGTCGTTTCCGGCGGCAGCCATTTTGAACACCTTTCCAGCTATACAGCGGCCATTTTGAGAGGGTCTGGTGCCACATCTTGGTCCTTATCAGGCCTTGTGGACCTTCCTGCGGGTGGCTATTCTGAGGCATCTACAGCTGCGCCTGGCCTATTCCTGGGGACAACATAGATATCCCCATGGCAGGAGCAGCCATTTTGGACAACTCATTGAAGCAGCGGCCATTTTGAGAAGGTCGTTTCTGGCGGCAGCCATTTTGAACACCTCTCCAGCTATACAGCGGCCATTTTGAGAGGGTCCGGTGCCACATCTTGGGCCTTGTCAGGCCTTGTGGACCTTCCTGCGGGTGGCTATTCTGAGGCGTCTACAGCTGCGCCTGGCCTATTCCTGGGGACAACATAGCTATCCCCATGGCAGATTCGGACAAAGCCCACCAGAAGGCACATGCAAAGACCCATCATCTGAGCCTCTAGCTGACCAGGCTTCTACGGCGGCGAGTGCCTCTTCCTCCTCCCAGGGGGTACGGCCTTCCGCACGTACCTCTAAAGAGACGCAGAGGGACGAGTCTCGCCGGGCTAGAATGTTGGACAAGCTGTGTGCGAGGTCTGGCCTGGTCAAACAGTCTACCGGGAATGCACCAGATGTTCCCTTACCTAACCAGCCACTGGGGCCCTCCCTTCACCGGGATGAGTCCTTGTCCTTGGACAGTCCGAGCTTGACCATCGCGGACCAGGACATTTGGGAATCCCCGCCTTGCGGCGCCGCGGGTCGGGGCCCCATAGACCCAGCCCCACCAGCCGTGCCTCCGGCCTCGGCTAGCTCATCGGCCCAGTTGCCTGGCACGGTTTTGGACCCACAGGTACAGGCCCTGATTGCGGCGGCAATCAAGCAGGGCATCGAGGCTGGCTTACAGCAGAGGGGGACACGTCAGTCTTTTTCCTCCCAGTCTGCCAGCACCTCTGCTTTGCCCGCTCCCACGGCACGTGCAGAGGGTAGGGACCAAGCTCCCGATTATTATTCCCGGGGCTCTTCCCTGGGTTCCCAGTCGGACTTGGAAGACTGTGAGATTGAGTTGGACTTATCGGATGATGAGGGCCTTGCTCCGGATCCCCCGGCCTCTTCCGGGCTTTTTAACCCAGCCCTATTCAAATCACTTTTGTTTAAGGCCCGCAATGCCGCCAATCTGGGACCATCTACATCGGGATCCTCTGATTCCTCTATTCTTAGGGACCCCCTCAAATCGCTTTTGTTTAAGGCCCGCAATGCCGCCAATCTGGGACCATCTACATCGGGATCCTCTGATTCCTCTATTCTTAGGGACCCCCTGTTTGAGGAGACCACATCGCAAGCTGAAGTGATTCCAGCTCCGGCGCTCTTTGTTGAGGCCGTCCTACGTCAATGGCAATCTCCTGCTTCGGGTCCTCTACCATCCCACCTGGACAAGAGATACTTTAATGTGGCCCCCGAGCTAGCTTCTCATCTGCACTTGCCTCCAGTCGATGACCCGGTGCTGGCGCTGTATTTGTCAAGTCACTTACCTGGCGCCTCTGACGAGCTTTTGAAACTGGAGGACCGCAGGACGGAGCAGGCGCTCCAGCGGGCTCACCAGGTGGCTGCCTGGGCCGTCCGTGCCTCTGCCACGGCCTCCTTCCTTTCCCGTTCCTCCTTGCGCTGGTTGCACCAACTTCAGGAGCATCTTCCTGTGTCTGACCTATGGGCCAACCAGGATCTGAATAAGCTGTTGGCCGCCGCGCAGTTCACCTCCGACGCCACGCTTCAGTCGGCACGCTTTGTGGCCAGAGCTATGGGGGCCTCAGTAGTGGCCAGGCGGATGCACTGGCTGCGCAGTTGGTCGGCTGACGTTCGCCATAAGTGGCGTCTGGCTTCTGCTCCCCTAAAGGGTCAACACCTTTTTGGAGAGTGTCTGGACCCCATAGTGGTGGAATCGCGGGATAAACGGAGGGTTCTCCCTTCTGTTCCCCGTAAGGGTTCCTTTCGTCCCTTCTCCTACTCCAAACGCTCCTTTCGGAGCCCGGACCAGGGCCCTGGGTATGGGAGGTCTCATAACCAGTTCGGTTACACGCAGCGTCAGGGACAGGATAAAGGGGGGAGAAGCAGACAAGTCAAACGGCCCTTTCGAGGCGCTGGGGGGCGGCCATTCCGACGGGCCAAGTAATCTATCGCCCAATCCTCCCATTGGGGGTCGCCTCGCCCTTTTTGCTGACCAATGGGAGGTCACCACCTCTGATGCATGGGTCAGGGAGACCGTCTCATCTGGTCTCTCCCTTGAATTACTCTCCACTCCTCCGAGTTTTTTCATTAGATGTCCCCTGTCTTCTAACCCAGACAAACGGGTACTGATGGCGGCGGCCATCCAGCACCTGCTGGATATTCGAGCCATTCAGCAGGTGCCTGAAGACCAACATGGGCAGGGGTTCTACTCCATATTGTTTGTGGTTCCCAAATCCTCGGGCGGGTGGAGAGCGGTTCTTGACTTAAAGCGGCTCAACCGATTCATTGTGTATAAGAGGTTCAAGATGCACACGTTGCATTCTATTTTGAGTGGGATCCGGAAGGGGGACCTCCTCGCCTCGGTAGATCTCACTGAGGCATACCTGCACATACCAATTCGGCCTTGTAACCAAAAATATTTACGTTTTTGTTACGCAGGTGCCCACTATGAATATAGGGCTCTTCCATTTGGCCTCTCCTCAGCGCCAAGGGTATTCACCAAGGTGCTGGCGGCACTTGCCGCTC